>OX439052.1:24554258-25048255 GCA_949317995.1 Acholoe squamosa
ACTCCGGGTGAGGGTGATGCATGAATGCAGCCTTGGTGGGTAAACTGCCCCATGCTTGTAGTTAACCATCATAATGACCAATGAGCACTATGTGGTCTAAAAGGGTACACCCCTTCCCCAACCCCCACATCCACACACATTGTGAAGGTCATCATTCCTCCCCTCAGAATACCGTCAGCCCCAGCTCAACACCCAGCTCCACACCCCTCACGAATAATGTTAGTCCACATGCTTATGGGTTGGAGTCTATGCACACATGTTTAACAGCAGAAAATTTAAATGTTCGCCATTTTCAGTACCGTAACAGCGTCGAAAGGATGAAGAACAAAAAAGAAAAAGAAAAACATTCTAAAATGTATGTGGCCCACCATTAGTGCACGTTTTCAATGAAGCTGAAAGTATCGATGCACCAACACATCTGTAACACTGGTCTTCCTTCTGTCCATTATAATGACAAATCAACATTAGACAGCTGAGTGAATCATATGGGGGGTAAGAATGACATGCTGCCAGAAAACGCCCTGTCCACGTGTCTTAAAGAAGGCAGCCATGGATCGTAACTCGATACAAAATGTACCTCCTAGCACTGATATCTCCAGCAGGAGACCCTGAAATAAATTTTGTACCTCCCCTCTTCCCCTTCTGTTTCCCCCTCCTACTTCTTCCCCTTCTTTCTCCCCCCTTCGACTTCTTCCCCTTCTGACTCCCTCCTCCTATACTTCTTCTGTCTCCCCCCCCCCACTATTGACACTGCAAAATTCATTTACATGACGTCATCAGTGCATAACGCACCCCTCCTACCCCCTTACACGTCCCCCGGGTCAGGGGTCACGTGTCCACACACACAGAGCTCATTTACATAAACTACCACCCACATGACCTGACTGACCAATGAGTGTTGAGAACATAACAGTGGGTCAGGAGGGTCAAAGTGTCAGACTGCTGATTTATTTGGAGTTGCAAGCCACATAAGCGGCCGGGAGCGTAGCGACCGTGCAACTTCATTATGGTTTCGGTTTGTCAGTGACGTCACGGTCACCTTGTGACGCAATTTGTGACGTCATACATCGGCTGTGACGTCACACGTCAGCGCAGAGTGCAACTCCTATCCGTGGTCCTTGCCACATTTTTCTTGTTTCTATCCCTGTTTTCCCCACTTGTTGCCATGTAGCTCTACGGATATGACGTAAAATTAGTAGCAGTGGCATGTGTAATCGCAAATCTTTGGTAAGCTTTTGGTTTTGTAGGGTTTACCCGTATACATAAACCATCAAAATAATCTAAATATCTAGGTATATAATTTTCTCAAATCTTGAAAAATAGAGTTGAGATCAGCCCTTTCTGCATTAGCTTCTATGACAATGGTTGGATGAGGGGAAACTGGCCTGTATTGTTGTATTATTATAGCTATAGGGTGGTTGGGAATCTATGATTGATTTATCAGGGGACTAGATCTAACATAATAAAGGCAATTGCAACACACATACGTCACTGTGAGTTTGAGGTAACTGTAGTGTGTAAAGGGGTCTCTATGTCCTTCTCAGACCCCGGGTCAGACATTGCCCATATGGGGTATAGCACAATATATCAACCCTTATTGGGCTACCTAGCGCCTTCACAGTGGAATATGTATAGCTAAGTATATCGACCCTATAAGGTTGCCATGATGATGCATACACGGAGCATCAAGGCTGTATTTGCATTCCTACGGTAAGGCCTCAACACATCCCCGTGCTTTAATGGGGATGTGTCATCACAATGTAGACAAAAGAGGTTAACCCTTTCAGATTAGCATGCCTTATTGTCCATTTTATTTTACATCATGGTGCATCGACTGGAAGGTAACCTGTGGTGAAGCATCAACCATGTATTCACAGTGCAGAAGGTACTAGGGTAACTGCCAGTTACCCCATCCAATATGGCGGCTCCTACATAATATAGAGAACTAAAAGGGGAGATTACACAGTATTTCTACTGATTAGACTGATGCCAATTTGTTAAGATTGGTGTATAATATACACAGTCATCTGAAGTAATAACTGAAAGCTGACATTGTCTAAAACAGCACTGAGAAAATATTCTTACTCACATGAGTCTAGATCCAGGCTCAGGCAATGTCGCCAAAATGAGTATTGTTTGAGACTCAGCCTGAACCTTGAATGATACTCAGGCAGATCCTGAGGCAGATCCTGGGGTGATACTCTGGCTTTGCCTGAGTATCATAGAAGGATCAGGCTGAGTCTCAAACAATACTCATTTTGGCGACATTGCCTGAGCCTGGATCTAGACTCATGTGAGTAAGAATATATGTCTGTTGTGTAATCCTGACCTTGATATCATTTGAATGATATCTGGTGGTAAGAACTGCAAAATCACACAGAAATGACTAAACATGCAAAGAGCCTTTAACTATATGGACCATGTTCCTGGTACTAGGGTAACTACAACACGCTGTGATGGTATCCTTTGTACTCGGGTAACTTAAGGTTCAATGCTAGAAACTGCTGGTAGGACCCTGTGGACATTTTGAGAACTTTCATATGCACACCAACTCCACCTGGTGTGTAGTCCCTTGCAGCCAGTATGGACTTTGTATTGTCATCAACAGTTTCTTTCAGTGTTATGGCGGGTCTGGTCTTCTGGGCAGACCCGCCAGAAGACCTCATGATATCAATACAGCTAGGTCAGACCACAGTGGTGGATACACATTGAATGGTAAGTAGTGAGTTTCTCGTACCACTGGGGTATAAAAAAAATGAAAAAAAAACACTCACACCCTGAGATTGCACCTGATGAGGCCTTGACAGGCTGGAACACTCATTGATAACTCCATGTTTGAATTTTGATAAAGCAGCAATGATCAAACTCTGAAAGAGTCGACCATGACAGATCATTGAGGACCTCTGAGTACACACACACTGACACACAACGTGTTAGGAAGTGTAGCCTGATGGGTTTAGATGGTGGCTGAAGGTCACATAAATAAGTGCACCAAAATTATAATTCTTGTTAAAAACACTGACCTGCTTTTTATGAAGGGCGGCTGGGCCAATGAAATTGCTGGAATGGAGTCATGTGACATTTTTTAGAGGCAGAGGGTGCAGATGGGTCATTTAGAGTGTAGTGCTGGATCCAACCACTGTCTTTCACTCTTGCCAAAAACAAGGATCAGTTACCCTGGTACATTTTTGATAAGTTACCCTAGTACTGCTCATATCACAAATAGCCAGTTACCCTAGTACCACACATGTAGTGACCCTAGTACCCAACTTTCAATTTTGGCTGATTTCTATTTAATCCAAATAATGTAGTAACTACAGGTCTTGTCAAAATAAGTATCCATACCCTAGCTATGATTCTGTCAAACCATATGACTTATAATTGGGTTTTAACAGCACAGAATAAGGAAAAGTGTTCACACTTGTTTGCATATATTCCTTCAGGTTGGATGGCGTAACTGGCAGTTACCCCACTGAACAGGACTCGAGTTGGGAACGTTCGCAACTTGGGCAAATCTAGGGACATGACCCCCTCTCGAGTATATCCCTATTCCTGAGAATCTGATTAACTCCTGGAAATGTGGACACACCAAAATACCTTATACTCAAGAAAAAAAAGATGTGTCCAGTTCCTGGGAATATCCCGAGTCCAAATATATGTCCAGCTCCTGGGTTCCGAGTACCAGTCTCATTATAGTTCTAAATCAATCCACCAGAGGTTTCAACAAAGTACTCATATTCTGGTCAAGCTGACTTCTAATCTAAGAAGAATTCAAATGTTCTACTAATTATGGATTTTACTAACTGTTACAAATAAGCCACATTACATCAGAACCTTATTACTTATTATTATTTTGTTACACCAGATGTTGACATTTTCAAGGTCAGTATTTATGGTAATGGCTAAGTTAGGTGTTGTGTTGTTTTGTTTAATAAAGAGGACTGTATCATCCGCATAATGTTGACATTGCATGTTTAATAAAGACTTATGGAGGTCATTGATATAAGTAATAAAAAGTAACAGACCCAAAACTGAACCTTGGGGGACACCACAGGTTATTTGATGAGGTTTGGATAGAGTATTATTGGCTGCTGTCCTTTGTAATCTATTAGCCAGGTAACTTTTGATAAGATTAGTACTGGACAGTGTTAGACCTAGTTTTGTTAATTTTTTAAACAGAATGCAGTGATTTATGGTATCAAAAGCTTTCCTGAAATCTAAGAAGACCGCTGTGGTTGAATACTTATTATTTGCCTCTCTATAAACACTATTAGTGAATTTTGTGAGGCTATCAACTGTAGATCTGTGACTTCTTAAGCCGTCTTGTGAATTTGTTAGTATATTTAGATCATGTAGGTGGTGGGTTAATTGTTTATGAATGATTTTTTCCATTAGCTTGGTAGGCAGGGGCAATATGGAGATCGGGTGAAGATTATTAACATCACTAGCGTCACCCCCTTTTGACTGTTGCAAATTTCCATTCATTTGGGTATGTGCAGGATGTTATCAATAAATTAAATAGGTGAGCAAAATGTCTGGGGAGGGTGGATATTATGTCTTTTAATACCTGTGATGAAATGTTTTGTATACCAGAGGATTTTGTAGTGTTGATATCCTTTGCCAATTTTAAGACTTCAGCTTCTGTAATATGAGAAAAAGTTAGTGTTTGAGGGAAGTATCACCATCATAGGTCCAACGCTGTGTTTGGTTAGCAGCTAATTTTGCTCCAATGGTGGCAAAATAGGTATTGATATAATCAGTGGTTTCTGCATGGGGGACAGGGTGCTTGGTGTCTTGGTCAATCAGACTAAAAGTCAAAGAGGAGGGCTTAGGATTTTTCACAGAATTTAGTGACCTCCAAAATTTTCTGGGGTTATTTATGTTGTTATCAATTTGCGATTTATAGTCATCCTCAGAGTTTGTCCTTTTGTATCTTTTCCAAGCCAAGTTCTTATCTTTTATAAGCATCAACAGACCCGGATCTAGCCAGGGGGTTTTGGCTTGGTTAATTTTAAAGTTTTTTATAGGACATGATTCATCTAAAAGCCTATGTGTCACTGACATGAACATATCCCATGCATCATTTGGTGATTGAGTTTGAAAGAAGTTGTTTCAATCTTGATTATTAAGTGTATTTGTGAAATCGACAGGAGAATAATTTTTATATGATCTACCGGTGAATTGTAATTGGGACTGAGATGTGGTGGCGAGAACAGTAGATCAACTCATAGTCACTAATATTAAGACCCTGGGTATTACAGTCTGTAATATGTGCAGAGTTTGTTAGAATTAGATCAATGGTTGTATGATTTCCATTTATGTTAAATCTAGTGATTTTCTTAATTAGTTGACGGAGTCCAAGATGTGCACACATATTTCTGTTTTTAGTGTGGGAGGGGTTCATATGTGAGCAATCCACATTGAGATATGATTAGTCCACATCTTCAAAGGAGTCAGAGAGTCTGCAAATTGAGATACTATCATCAACCATGAATGATACGGTTCAAACGGAAATATTCTGAAACGGCACTTTTTTATGCTGACTCATTCAGTTTTGTTGCCGACCTTCCTGCTCTAGATCTATAATACTCCTGAAACTTGATATATCCACCAACACAGTGCTGGTGAGTAACTCGCCGGCACTACATGGGTGCATCGTGCATCTGATCGAGCCTAATAACTGATTCCTTCACTATAATTTATCTTATTTGGTCAGCTTTATTGCATAAACGATGTTGGACCCTGGAGGGCATTTTAAAACCATAGCTATAGATATCGTTTTGAAATGCCCTGCTGACCTATTGCTGTTCTAAGGATGGAGACATTGTCTTAATTGTCATGATCGCACATTGTGTATTGGAGGTTCCCCATTACCCAGACAAGCGAATCGGACACAATTGGATCAGGTAGCATTAACACCCACCTACTGCAAAAGGTCCAGGTTTGCTGCACACATAACTTGTACAACAGTCACATTGAACATTGAAGTCATTTGTATGAGTGATACCCTAGGGTGATACCTCATGAGACTTTGTGTTTTTACATCAAAGATGATAAGAAAGTGTGAATAGATGTGCACAAAGTGTGAATAGATATGCACAAAGTGTGGATAGATGTGCACAAAGTGTGGATAGATGTGCACAAAGTGTGGATAGATGTGCACATAAGGGGTATACAAATTAAAAGAATCAAGTTGATCAACCATTTAAACTTTAAAGCCCACATTCAGGGACGTGGTCATTTGCTAGAATGCTGCATTGATACAATGCCAGGGGGCTGTTTCAAAACTTTTAGTTTTTTAGTAGAGCTATTAACACTTAGTATAACCAATTTAAAAGTGCCGATTTCCTAATACATCAATCTGTTTCAGAACTGAATAAAAAAAAAGGGTGACGCCTATATTAGGGTGTGCATCTCTCCTATATTAATATAGCAAGTTTTGAAACACTAAACTGCCACTTTTAAGCTCTTTTTACTTTGAAATGTGGTTATATTTGAACTTATAACTTCTGGTAATGTTTCTATTAAACCATTTTACATTCTATAGGCTAATACTATGCTATTATGTCCCTAATAGATCTATACCAGCGTTTAGAAAATGAATTGGAATAACTACCAAGTGGATAGATTTTAAGTCAGTTTCTGGCAGGTATATGTGCAACACATGTACTTTACCACAAGATGTATCCCAGCAAATTGTCGTTATCTGTCGCCATGATTGGTCATCAATGGTGACTCCTTTCTGAGTGATAACTCACTGCGTCATCTTTCGCCACTGTGTGTCAGTCTCACATGGCATGGCAATTTATCACAACAGTCACCAACATGATCTCACTCACTGCGTGAGTATGTGCCACCCCTTGTCATCCCTCACAAAGCATGGTGACTTATCACCACCATCGCCAACATGGATCTAACTCCCTGCGTGAGTATGTGCCACTGCCTGTCAACTCTCACTCAGAATGGCGGCTTATCACAAGCATCGCCAACATGGATCTGACTCACTGTGTGATTATGTACCACTCCCGTGCCACTGGCATCAACTCTCACACAAAATGGCGACTTATCACTACCATTGCCAACATTGGTCTCACTCAATGCGTAAACTTGTGTCACTCCATGTCAATGCTCTCTAAGGATTGCATCATCTGTCACTCACTCTCACTCAGAATGGCAACTTATCACCACCATTGCCAGCCTTTGTCTCACTCAATGCGTGAATTTGTGTCACTCCAAGTCAATGCTCTCTGAGGATTGCATCATCTGTCACTCACTCTCACTCACAGTGGCAACTTATCACCACCATTGCCAAAGTTGTTGAGACAGCACCACTGTTCAACATGTAGCCTATCTAGGAAGTGTGGGCATGAGGTATAAGTCCCATACGTATCAAATGTGCTTTGTTTCACACTGATTTCCATGTAATACTTCAGAGTTGAATCAAACAAGATTATATAGAGAGAATATCAATTGAATTTAGATAGAGGTATCTCTAAAATGAAAGCAACTATCCATAAACACCTTTTCTCTGGTTACAGGAAAAATACATAGGGAAATATCAACATGAACACCTTGTCTGTGGTTAGAGGGAAGATACATATGGCAATACCTTCTCTGGCAAAACATACTTTGATCTGGCAGATGTGAGGCTGCATGATTACCAATGTAGATGATCATGAGCTTTTCATCTAACAAGGTGAGTGATCACCAACGTCGCCATCACTGGTGAGTCTGAGTGATCACCACTCTCGCCATCCATGGTGAACCTGCGCTATGACGTGGTGCGCGTTTCATCTAGCGAGGTGAGTGATCAACCGCCTTGCCATCCCTGGTGAGTGTGAGTCATCATGATCCTCGCCAACCGTGGTGAACATGCGCTATGGCATGGTGTGCGTTTCATCTAGCGAGGTGAGTGATCACTCGTGTCACCATCCCTGGTGAGTGTGGGTGATCACCATCTGTGGTGAACCTGTGCTATCACGAGGTACGCGTTTTATCTAGCGAGGTGACTGATCACAATCCTTGCCATCCGTGGTGAATGTGCATTATGACGTGGTGTGCGTCTCATCTAGCGAAGTGAGTGATCACTCATGTCGCCATCCCTGGTGAGGATGAGTGATCACTCATGTCACCATCCCTGGTGAGGATGAGTGATCACGATCCTCGCCATCCCTGGTGAACATGTGCTATGACGAGGTGTGTGTTTCATCTAGCGAGGTGAGTGATCACCCGCGTCGCCATCCCTGGTGAGTCTGAGTGATCACCATCCTCGCCATCTGAGGTGAGGCCATGTGATCACCACCATTGCTATTCCTGGTGATCTTGTGCTATAGCGACGTCGTGTTCCATCTAGCGACATGTGTGAGCCACTTCACACAGGTTGACGAGGAGTCACGACAATTTGCTGGGATAATTTCATTGGAATTGCATTTTTTATTTCCTCAATATATTTTATGTGTACCTTTGAGGTACACATAGAAATCCATTTTGAAACAGCCAAAAAGGATAATATTTCAGCTAATATAACAACTTTTGGTAACATTAAATCCATTCTGAAACAGATCAAATTTGGCTATAATAGAGAGATATTAGGCACTAGGCCATAATTTACTATTGCAGACATGAAAATACCAAATATAGCACTAAAAGCTGATATAGCAACATTTGGAACAGATTCGACTCATACATGTATGTCTACTAATAGAGGTTTTGAAACAGGCCCCTGTATTCGCCAACACTGAATAAATGCATCATTCTCACCCCTTGGGATGGCATTAATCCTGAAGGTGAGCATGATGCATGCACGCAACACCCATATACCGTATCATGATGACAAAGGAACACAGAGATTTAAATCATCATTTAGCCTTTACATACCTACATCGTAGATGTGCTGTTTACATACACATAAAACATTCATTGATCTCTGTGGTTAACCCTATCTTTTTAACCTTATATGAGTGCTGCCCTGCTTAGTGATTACCAAGATTGAATTCATACCTCTTGTGTCTGCATGTGTAGGCAGTTACCCTGCAGCTTTCACTTACATCCCTGCCGGCTTCAGGTACAACCCTGCAGGCTTCATATACAGCCCTGCAGCCTTCATATACAACCCTGCAGGCTTCATGTACAACCCTGCAGCCTTCATGTAAACCCTGCAGCCTTCACTTAAACCCCTGCTGGCTTCAGGTACAACCCTGCAGGATTGATGTACAACCCTGCAGGATTGATGTACAACCCGGCAGGCTTCACATACAACCCTGCAGCTTTCATGTACAACCCTACAGCCTTCATGTACAACCCTGCAGGATTCACATATAACCCTGAAGGATTCATGTACAACCCTGCAGCCTTCACATACAACCCTGCAGCCTTCATATACAACCCTGCAGCCTTCATGTACAACCCTGCAGCCTTCATATACAACCCTGCAGCCTTCATGTACAACCCCGTAGCGTTCATGTACAACCCTGTAGCCTTCACATAAAACCCTGCAGCCTTCATGTACAACCCTGCAGCCTTCATATACAATTCTGCAGCCTTCATGTACAACCCTGCAGCCTTCATGTACAACCCTGCAGCCTTCATATACAACCCTGCAGGTTTCATATACAAACCTGCAGCCTTCATATACAACCCTGCAGCCTTCATATACAACCATGCAGGCTTCATGTACAACCCTGCAGCCTTCATGTACAACCTTGCAGCCTTCACATACAACCCTGCAGCCTTCATGTACAACCCTACAGCCTTCATATACAACCCTGCAGGCTTCATGTACAACCCTGCAGGATTCACATACAACCCTGCAGCCTTCATGTACAACCCTACAACCTTCATATACAACCCTGCAGGCTTCATGTACAACCCTACAGCCTTCATACAACTCTGCAGCCTTCATGTACAACCATGCAGGATTCACATACAACTCTGCAGCCTTCATGTACAACCATGCAGGATTCACGTACAACCCTGTAGGCTTCATGTACAACCCTGTCATGTTCACACTCACTGCAGGGTCGACATGATGCACCAACACAGTGTCAGTCGCCTGCAGGAGCTGCATTGGAGCATCATGACAACAATCAATTACCTTAAAGCAGCACACTGCCCTTTAGGGGTTAATGTATTGTCACCCTGAGTAGAGGAATATAGATGTAGATGTACTGTCAGCATAAAGGCGGATTACGTTAATAGACATGTAGTAACAGCAACTGTGGGTGTTGGTATTTTTTTGTTGCTGTTTTTGTTATTTTCTGTTACTTTCGATCTCACATTTTCTGATATGTATAGCTTTTTGGCCGGTGGCTTTCTTTACTGGAGAACGCAAGACAAGTTGATCCGTATACAAGGTCGAGTTTCATGAACAATAGAAAATATACTTATTTAGCTATGAGCTATTAAAATACCCAGGCTGGCTAAATAGCACTAAAGAGATAACAAATGATGGACTGAACTAGTGATGCCACAGATGGACTGAATAATCATTCCAACACATCACCTGCTTTTACCATAATTTTATAGAGCAGTATGCCATATATTTGACTTTAAAAAAAAACACACACACACAAGTACCAAATACCGTTTATATTTTTCAGATATAATTTCAGAGATACAACAAAATCGAATTTCTTTTCTAGAATATATTTTTCAGGACAGACAATTGTGTCACAGTTGCCCAGAGGTATTTTCTCAGTGTGCCGTGGAGAGGAATTTAAAAGGTTTGTACTTGTCCCTCTGCAGCTAGGATTCCTTGCTGTGATGGCAGAAATGAAAACATGATTAGATCTCCGCAAATGTGAGTCCAAATACACACCCAGCTATCAGAGAGAGCTGGCATATTAACCACTGGCCATCTAGATGCATTAATACAGCCATTGAGAGTCTTGCATCATGTTAACCCTAAAAGGTTAAAACACTGCTGCAGGGAATACTGGTACCTTAGGTAGCAGAGACACTTAGGGTGCAGACACTTAGGGTGCATGCAGGTGGACACTTAGGGTGCTAGGACATGAAGGGTGCAATGGCAGGACATTTAGGGTGCAAAACAAACTGGTCTAGATTTGTAAACTGTGAACTATTCTGCCCCCCTTATAGTGTCTACCTGCCCCCCCCCCCCCCCCCCCTCAGAGGCTGGCAGCCGGGAGTCAGCCTCCCGTTGGCAGTGATAGTGGAATTAAAAAGATTTGGGATTAATAGTGAACCAAATAATCATACTCCAAGCTCTAATAGAACTAGAAACAATTAAAGGGCTAAGGATACTGTCCCTATGCCGTCAGTCGGCAGTTTTGTTGTGTATACAAAGATGAAATCACCAGCCTCTAGCCCTACCACTGATTTTATTCCCCATAGCCTTATACCCATAGAGATAAAATCAGTGGTGCGAGCTATAGGCATGTGATGTCTGTTCAGAGGGGACTCCCTACAGACAGATGGGCTATAGACCGATTGCACCCTAAGTGTCTTGGTATTTTTACCCTGCACCCTACCTGTCCTTTTTGTGCACCTTAAGTGTCTGCTACCTAAGTGTCTTTGCACCCCACATGTCTGCACCCTGAGTGTCCTTGCACCCTAAAGTACCTGTTACCGCTGCAGGTATGACATGATGCACCAATGCAGTGCTTGCGAATACACTCTTCGGTACTGCATTAATGCATGTTTCATAACAACAAAGGACCAGGAGAGGAGGCATCATGAGGCACGTACAGGGATAGGTATGGGCTGTAAGAAAAACAAAGGCATGAAAAACACCAACATCTTTAGGGTGAAATAAGACATGTTTCGTCTCCCCTAGGCCACGTACATCTGTTTTCACTGACCCCTGCTCCTAACCCCCACATCCCTAATACCTTCTTCACCCCTACCAGCCACACCCATACCTATCCACTATTACACCTTTAGGGCACGGTCCTGCAGACCTGTCAGTTATTACACCTTTAGGACAATGTCCTGTAGATCTGTCTGCTATTACACCTTTAGGGTAAGGTCCTGCAGACCTGTCCGCTATTATACCTTTAGGACAATGTCCTGTAGATCTGTCCGCTATTACACCTTTAGGGCACGGTCCTGCAGACCTGTCCGCTATTACACCTTTAGGACAATGTCCTGTAGATCTGTCTGCTATTACACCTTTAGGGTAAGGTCCTGCAGACCTGTCCGCTATTACACCTTTAGGGCACGGTCCTGTAGACCTGTCCGCTATTACACCTTTAGGGCATGGTCCTGCAGACCTCTCCACTATTACACCTTTAGGGCAAGGTCCTATGGCTACTTCACCCCTACCAGCAACGACTTTGTTATCCCAATATATCACTCTCTAAAATACCCTCTTTCTAGTGATTCTAGTGAAACACAGTAGTCCCTTTTGTATTTGGATCATCTCCTATGTAATGCTGATCATGATCAAAATATTCCGACCGCCCCTACGTTTTCTTTAAAATACAAACCACTGAATCGTTGGGGTTTTGTCAGAAAGCGCTGGCACATAATTATTCTTTTTATTTCTAATATTTCGAGGCAGCCAATGATCATGTGGTACAAAATGTATACAAGGTGATATTAAAACGGCGCCCACTTCCACCCAGTCCCTATATCTTCATCCTTCACCTCCACTGTGGCAGCACACTGGTGTTAGTATGACGTCCCAACCCCCCCCCCCCCTCCGTCCTCCGTTTCCGTCTTATTTATCCTGTATCTTTTACCGTGGGTGCCGCGCTGAGGTCCGACAGGTGGACTCTGTCTTCTTTTCTTTTCAGGATTCTCTCTTCTCTTTTTTTCATTTCTTTTTGGTTCAGACGCCGTCCAAGACGATTGGGTTGCTCACCTAAAAGCCTGTTTGAAACTCGACACCTGGAGGCTAAGACGTCCTCCGACGCCGCCCGCCGCATTACGCGCCAAAACAACCCCCACTATTAACCCTTTGAGGGCCTGCCCATTGGTCGTAATGATAAATGATTCTTGCATCATGCCCACCCTACGGGGATGATGCTCCTGTAGGGTCGGCATGATGCTCTAATGAAGTGGTGGCGAGCAGTTTTGCCAGCACTTCATTGGTGCGCCAATACATTGTTATACGCTCTCCATTACTGTAGATTTGGTGAATTAGCTGTGGTCGCTAGGACTGTATGCATTCACAGATCAGACCCGCGGGAATCATGCATAATAACTGGCTGGAGATGTCGGCTACCTGAGTACCTCTGCGAAATATTGGCTTCTCATCTACTTTCCAACCACTTTCTGGTCAATTCTTGAGAATCTCGTCTGCAAAATATTTTGCTTTTTTCAACTTGATTATAAGTCGTCTGTTTCTTTTTCTAACGAGTGTCATCTGCTTCTTCATGAACCAATTACCAACTGGTGAAACAAAGCAGCAAAATATCTCCATTTTTTAGAAAGTATTTCTCAGTTTGTCAAATTCATTTTCGATTAAGTACCCTTTGTTTTGGGTTTTTGGGGTTCTTTTTTCAATATATGCCATGAAAATATGCCTGTTCATGAAAAATGAAGACGCCAAGCACACACTTCAATCTGTGCGACATATGACTACCGTAGTGCCCCGGCACTTATAAATTTCAAGCTGCCTCTATCCCCAGACCTTCTTCAATACCGGCGTTTATTCAAGACTTACTTTATAAATGTAGTGCATTCTTCAATTTCAATGTTTCTCTATACCCCCGCGCGTATTCAACACCGGCACTCATTCCCGGTGTTTATACAGATCACTATACATGCAGTCTCTAATAATTGCTCCAAAACACTTTCATTGAAACATTGCCTGTTCTCCATTGTTTCTTTAAATGTGAGACAACAAAGGGAAAATCTCATTTCTTACAAATACCATGGGGGATATAAGAGTGTTTTCTTAAAGCACATTACTGGGGATTTGTGACCATGTTATCCCATAAAAGGGTTGTAATTGACGCATCTTGTGTGGCCCATTTTCTTATTTCTAACATCCCTCTGATAGAGATGGTATTCTGAAAAAATAGGCCTAAGCATTGAAAAAGAAGAAAATGATTTATCAAAGTAAAGCGTTGAGAAATCATTTAACATCACTAGTATGCATTTAGTTAGTGCTCTAGAAGTTACATCTTATGTTTTTCTCCAGCCCTTTCAAGTTTAGACTTTTTTTCTGCCAAAAGTCACAACCAATTGTGAGGATAGGGCTTGTTTTGGGGACGATTCTCATTGTTTTGAACAGCAGACGACTTCCGAACCACCGGCAAGCCTGTCTGGGTGACCTTGTGGTTGAGTGGGGCATGCAAGCATTCTGCCACACCTGGCACCGAGCCAAGAAAAAGCCTCCATCATCGGCATTGTTTGAAGGAGAATGCCAGAGTGTATGACATGAGAGGAGCTCATCAATAGATTTCTGCAACTTGGAATTGTAAAGCCTCTATTACAAATAGGAGTAAAGTGATGGGTACATTAAGCTACTTTCAGTAGGTTCTTGAATTAAAGCCAGTTATCTTTTTTATGAAAAACTTTATTTCAAATTGAATCTCAGAAATTGGTTTGTGATATTTCGCTCCCCTTCATCTATAGCGATACGTGATCTTCTTCTTCTTGTTCTTGTTCTTGTTCTTGTTCTTGTTCTTGTTCTTGTTCTTGTTCTTCTTGTTCTTGTTCTTGTTCTTGTTCTTCTTCTTCTTCTTCTTCTTCTTCTTCTTCTTCTTCTTCTTCTTCTTCTTCTTCTTCTTCTTCTTCTTCTTCTTCTTCTTCTTCTTCTTCTTCTTCTTCTTCTTCTTCTTCTTCTTCTTCTTCTTCTTCTTCTTCTTCTTCTTCTTCTTCTTCTTCTTCTTCTTCTTCTTCTTCTTCTTCTTCTTCTTCTTCTTCTTCTTCTTCTTCTTCTTCTTCTTCTTCTTCTTCTTCTTCTTCTTCTTCTTCTTCTTCTTCTTCTTCTTCTTCTTCTTCTTCTTCTTCTTCTTCTTGTGTTATGCATAGCAATATATCTAGAACTTTCAAATATCTTCTATCCCTCGATAAATACAATGACAGAGAGCATTAGTCTTTATCACCACACAGTGGTTTGAATGGTGCAGGTTTCCTCTACCTCGCTGCTACAGTTTATATAAGAAGGTAATAGGAGATATCTGTGTATTCTTTTTATTTTTGGTTTTGATCTCTTTTTGTGTTGGCATAAATGCTGCCTCTAGAAAAAAATATCATCACAAGTTCCTCCTTAAACCGTATTTAAGGCTAAATTGTGGAATGTACTGGGGTTCTTTAACAGTTTGTTTCTTTCTCTGAGTTTGGAAATTGTTTGATGTCAGTTTGGTTTACGGTACGAGCTGGTTCAATTCAGGATGGCGGTGTCATCTATGAAAGAAGAAATTTGAATTGAGATTAAAATTTCTATGGGGCTGCTCAACGATTTAATTTGTACTTTGGGATGGGGAAGATGGCGCGTTTTAGTGGTCAGTGTCAGAATGAGGGACTGTGACATCACAGGGGAAGATACGGTTGTCTCAAACCCTCCCGACTGGCTGGATTAGGAAAATAAGTTCTACTCGTAATCAGCCTCTATCATCTACATCCCTGTAAATATAAGATGATTCTGTTTTGGTTGTTTTTTTCTTTTGTTAATTTCTTTATATCTAAAGTAAAACTTAGTCTTCCCGCGAAGGAAAAAACATATTAATCACATTCACCACTGCAGTTATTGTGATAGAAAGCAATTCATCAAGCTGGGTGTGACGCCACAGACACATAAAGCCGTTTTAGAGAACAAATTCAGAAGCGATATATCAAACAAGACAGGCTCAATTACTTTCAAGGAATAACTACTTAGTCAGTGACAAAGATTTTGTAAATTGACCGTCTGTTATCTTTTCCAATTCTCTCTCTCTCTCCCTCTCTCTCTCTCTCTCTCTCTCTCTCTCTCTCTCTCTCTCTCTCTCTCTATCTGTCTCTATCTCTCTTTCTGTCTGTCTCTCTGTCTCTGTCTCTGTCTCTGTCTCCCTCTCCCTCTCTCTCTCTCTCTCTCTCTCTCTCTCTCTCTCTCTCTCAAAGTTACATTCATCCAGAAGAAAGACAGTAACTGTAATCCCAGGCTGGCCACAGGCGGGATCCATGCGTGGTCTGTTCTCATTGTAACCCACAGCCTCCATCTCATCCGTTACCATGACGACACCCAGGTGTTGAACCAATCAGCACGGCGCTACGTGACCTGTGACCATGACGAGATGTGCGTCCTTCCCGTGCCGTTATATGACGTGTGGGGGCTGCAGACATAAGGTGTTATTGTCATGTCAACTTACCATACACTGTGACCTATGGACGGTTTTAAAAGTAATGTGGAGTGGGCGTTATATTGCAGAGAAAGATCCGAGATTCAAATTAGAATAAACTGTGTTGGCAGGGAAATGTCAGTATTTGGGTTAAGTAGTGATGTGAGAGGACATGCGACTTGTGCCATTTTAATACCAGAAAATACCCCATCAGAAGATAGAGAAAATGGGCATGCATATCTAATGGTGGGGATAGGGCAGAAGACGGCCTTGTTAACTGTGTGCATGTTCAGTACAAGAATGCAGAGATTGATATCAGAGAGAAATACTAACTTTAAACATAACAACGGGACCAACAACTATACTCGGCAAATGCTGCTGAATGACCCAATGAATAACTTTCTTTCGGATTGCAGTTTTGTCCACAGGCTTTGTGATTGAACGGTTAGAATGAAGAAAATTGTGATATCTGCACCGGGAGTCTATAGGTGTTGTAATTAATGAAAGAAAGTAAATGTAATCAAGAAAGAAGACGGAATTAAACAAAGAAATAAGGTCTTAAGATTCATCAGAACATTTAAAATTCCCTTTGACCACACACACCCACACCCAGTTAACAATGTAGAACTTGTTATAGCCTTCACCCCCGCCCCGGGAGGCCCCACCCCTTCCACGAAAAAGTCTACTTCTGAGACCGCTGAACTATGTGTTCATTCATTAAAGACACTGAGTCCAAACGTCCATGACAAGCTCGATTAATTAGAACCCATCTCATTCTCAATGTTGATTTTGTGTATGAATGTATGGGTTTTGAGACTTAAAGATCCCTGAAGTAAGGTATAATCCCTGAAGACTTCAAGCCTATGTGTTGGCCATCTCAGAGAATGGAGGTTAGAGTGTGAGACGCATCAGTGGCAGGATTGAGGTTAACAAGGCTGCTACAGGATGGGATAGGACAGGACAAATGGGTATAGAGAGGAGTCTGAGTGGGTGGTGCATGGCTTTCTAAAGGGTACATAAAATCTGAATCCTCAAAGACCCCGGAAATAACCCCGCCCTCACATCAATACAAATATATAAATAGAAAAAAATGCCACCTCCCCCACAAGGTGCTAAAGGCTGTGTATACTGCAGGCGCAGCCCGTGGCCACCTCCCCCAAAAGGTGCTAAAGGCTGTGTATACTACAGGAGCAGCCCATGGCCACCTCCTCCACAAGGTGCTAAAGGCTGTGTATACTGCAGGAGCAGCCCGTGGCCACCTCCCCAACAAGGTGCTAAAGGTTGTGTATACTGCAGGAGCAGCCTGTGTTCACCTCCCCAACAAGGTGCTAAAGGCTGTGTATACTGCAGGAGCAGCCCGTGGCCACCTCCCCAACAAGGTGCTAAAGGTTGTGTATACTGCAGGAGCAGCCTGTGTTCACCTCCCCAACAAGGTGCTAAAGGCTGTGTATACTGCAGGAGCAGCCCATGGCCACCTCCTCCACAAGGTGCTAAAGGCTGTGTATACTACAGGAGCAGCCCATGGCCACCTCCTCCACAAGGTGCTAAAGGCTGTGTATACTGCAGGAGCAGCCCGTGGCCACCTCCCCCACAAGGTGCTAAAGGCTGTGTATACTACAGGAGCAGCCTGTGTTCACCTCCCCCACAAGGTGCTAAAGGTTGTGTATACTACAGTAGCAGCCTGTGTTCACCTCCCCCACAAGGTGCTAAAGGTTGTGTATACTGCAGGAGCAGCCCGTGGCCACCTCCCCAACAAGGTGCTAAAGGCTGTGTATACTACAGTAGCAGCCTGTGTTCACCTCCCCCACAAGGTGCTAAAGGTTGTGTATACTACAGTAGCAGCCTGTGTTCACCTCCCCCACAAGGTGCTAAAGGTTGTGTATACTACAGTAGCAGCCCGTGTCCACCTCCCCAACAAGGTGCTAAAGGCTGTGTATACTACAGTAGCAGCCCGTGTCCACCTCACCCACAAGGTGCTAAAGGCTGTGTATACTGCAAGAGCAGCCTGTGGCCACCTCCTCCACAAGGTGCTAAAGGTTGTGTATACTGCAGGAGCAGCCCGTGTCCACCTCCCCAACAAGGTGCTAAAGGCTGTATATACTGCAGGAGCAGCCCGTGTCCACCTCCCCAACAAGGTGCTAAAGGTTGTGTATACTACAGTAGCAGCCCGTGTCCACCTCCCCAACAAGGTGCTAAAGGCTGTGTATACTGCAGGAGCAGCCCGTGGCCACCTCCCCAACAAGGTGCTAAAGGCTGTGTATACTACAGTAGCAGCCCGTGTCCACCTCCCCCACAAGGTGCTAAAGGTTGTGTATACTACAGTAGCAGCCTGTGTTCACCTCCCCCACAAGGTGCTAAAGGTTGTGTATACTGCAGGAGCAGCCCGTGTCCACCTCCCCAACAAGGTGCTAAAGGCTGTGTATACTACAGTAGCAGCCCGTGTCCACCTCCCCCACAAGGTGCTAAAGGCTGTGTATACTGCAGGAGCAGCCCGTGGCCACCTCCTCCACCTGCCTCCCCCACAAGGTGCTATTTAAAAGGCTGTGTATACTGCAGGAGCAGCCCGTGGGGATGGAGATGACCAGGAGCATCAGGAGCATCCCCCCACAACCTACTGCACCTCGTGTTAGTGGTAGTGAGAAGGAGAGGTGTACTCCCACAAAGTGGCAGTTAGCCTACCGTAGACGGCCTCTGATTGGATCAAGATGTTCGCTAGGAATGCTGGAACGGCGTCTGGAGGCACCATGCATGCGCACTGAGGGGTGATTAGACAGAGGGAGGTGGCGCCTAGCGGCTGACGGAAGAACGAAGGGTCACAGCGCCCTGCAGTGGGCGGGCACGGAACTAACATCTGATTCTATACCTCTATAGTAAACTAGACACTGAACTGACAAAGTTTTAAATGTACCAGACACAACAGAGCGTACAACAGAGCTATCGTATTGGCCGGTATAAGCGCCGGGTCTGGAATAAGCGATGGGGGAACAGGGGTATTTAAAATTGAAATTTCACTATATTTTATGCCTTGAATAAGCAGCGGTCTTGAATAAGCACCGGGGGTACAGGGGTATTGAAAATTGAAATTTCACTATATTTTATGCCTTGAATAAGTGCCGGGGTAGATCCAGGTTGAAATCTAAGCACCTAGGCATTTATACATGCCAATACCGTATGCTAGACATTGACGTCGTACAACCAGACATTGACGTCATACAACAGAGCTATACCAGAAATTCAGGTCATACAACAGAGCTATACCAGACATCGAGGTCATACAACAGAGCTATACCAAACAATTAGGTCATAAAACAGAGCTATACCAGACATTCAAGTCATACAACAGAGCTATACCAGACATTCAGGTCGTACAACAGAGCTATACCAGACATTCAGGTCATACAACAGAGCTATACCAGACATTCAGGTCGTACAACAGAGCTGTACCAGACATTCAGGTCGTACAACAGAACCATACCAGACATTCAGCTCGTACAACAAGGCTCTTCCACAATTAAAGCTACAATGAAAAAGCATTGATCTTGAATTCCTGCCATCCATACAATATAACGCAGAACAAAGGTAAAAAAAATGTGTTCCAGAAACATGTACAGTTACAAATGACTTCATGTATACACATAGTCCTCTATTAGCTCAAGAGATGCTCTAGTGGCCCGTTTAAATAATGGGGTCTCAAATAAGCACCGGTCTCATGCACAGGGAAATACTAGAACTTGTGCCAGGTGCTTAAAGAGGACAGTGTTGTTTAGAAGATTTGAAAAAGTGAAACTCATGCTTAAACGATTTTCATTTATTCTGACCTTCATTAAAATCTGATCACAATTAATGTTTTCTAGACATACTGTGTTGTGCGCCTGATGTGGCAATAATGTCTGGGGTTGATAAAGCAGCAAGCAGTAGTTTGGAAGGAGTAAATTGAGGGGGTACCCCCTCCATCTAAAGGCATCCAATCTCACGAGAATTCGTCGATCATTCACATCCCAGCCAATTGTCGTGAGTCCTCGTCACCCTGTGTGAAGTGGCTCACACATGTCGCTAGATGGAACACGACGTCGTTATAGCACAAGATCACCAGGAATAGCAATTGCTATGCCACGTGAGTCTAACACACATTGGCGAAAGATGACGGAATGAGTTATCACTCAAAAAGGAGTCACCATTGATGACCAATCATGGCGACAGATGACGACAATTTGCTGGGATGGTTCTGATAACATCCGGGACAGTGTAGTTATTAATCCAATGTAATAAAAAGTGGACTTATTAGTACAATACATTATGGAGATGTATGGGTGTGTGGAGGAGGGCTACCAGGACAGAAAGAGATCAATCCTGGACTCAGGATATTATAAGTTCAGTATGTATGGCATCTTTTTTATCCTCTTTCTGTTTCCACATGTCTGCTTTGCCTTTCTGTTTCATTGTCTCTGTCTTTCTGTCTCTCTACATTCATGTATGTCTATCTCTTTATTCCTGTCTCAGTGCATCTGCTTTTCCTCTGTCTTCTCTTTCTTTTCTCCTCATTCTCTCTGAATCTCTTTTTCCTGCACACTGTAAAACGTTAATGTATACATACACCAAATTTTGCTGTAATCATACAGTAGTAGTTGCTGTAGTCTAACATACAGCAAGTTTTCCTGTACAAGTACCAACTTTGTTGCTGTAAATACAACATTACAGCAAGTGCTGCTTTGGGCACACAGCAGTTATCACTCATATATTTGCTGTAGCCCCAAATACAGCAACACCTGCTGTTCAGTTACTGTTATTGTATTGCTGTAGATGCAGGACTACAGCAAGTATTGCTGTAGACACTGTGGTTCTATACCTTGACACCAGGTGCCTTTAGTGCTGGATCTAAATATGGAATTAAATATGAGTATGGACACCCAGCTTCCTTGGGTATCAACTAATCTGTTGTCACACTTGCCCATTGTGATTTGAGTGTGATACTCAATGGCTAGTTTTAAACCCATTTAGCCATAAATGATGTTACATGGGTGGCTATCATGCTGGCCCAATTACATATCTCAAATTGGTCAGGCCAACCAAAATGCAATGAAAGTAACATTAAAATCTACTGTATATTTACAGCAAATTCCAAGCTATTGTACATTTACAGCAAATTCTACTGGAACCATAGCTGCAAGTAGAATGATTTACATTAGAGGGTACTGTAGGTCAACAGATGTTGCTGTACATTTACAGTAAGTCAGTTTGCTGTAGACCTAAAGCAAGTCAGTTGCTGTAGACCTACAGCAAAATCTACTGGAACCATAGCTGCCAGCAACTTTTGCTCTAGATGTACAGCACTTACTATTTACAGTGTGTGCTACCCCAAATTCTTCTCCATGTCATGCTTTCCCACTGTCCCTCTCCATCTCCATATGTAGGGTTTTATAAGTATGAAGTATAACATTTTAAAGCCTATCAAATTTGAATTGTCTGCCCTTCTGCATATTGTTATTATCTGCCTGAATACAAGGCTTTGAAGTTTCCATCATAAAGAGTCTGAGATGCAGTTGGCTAGTTAAATGTTTTAGTTAATGTTGTCACTTATGGGATCCTATGTCTCACTTTATTGATTGATCGATCAACCGATCATATTGTAGATGTTGATCCTGGTCTCTAGTTTCAGTATACCAGTATACAATATCAGTTATCTTGATCAACATCCATTGTAGCTCCACGTCTACACTGGGCCACCTGTGTTCATCTAGCAGACACTGCTGTGCTGCGCTCCGCTGATGTGTTGTCCAGATTCAATTACCACAGGTCCTGGCCTCTTGGAGGCCATTTTGACCCAGCTTAGTGTCATAACCTGGGGCACCTAAATGCTATTGTTCATACTGTCTGTATACATTTCTACACTCTATACTATTGCTCAAATTGCTCATTCAATTGAAGTCAGGATGCTTGATGAAGTATACCTTTATTAGGTGATGATATTTTGGTTACTGTGGTACAATACAACTATGTACTTATGTCAACATGCTTCAGAGTTCACAATCTGTGCCATGTGCGCTGTGAGCCACCATCGCTAACTAACTTCCGGTCCCGCGAGGTCACGTCTCTACCAACATCCCTCTTTTATCAATTTTTTTTTTTTTTTTTAACGGAACAAACACATCCCTGCAGACAATTATACTCCAACGTCAAGTGTTAAAACAGTCTATCCTGAAAGAAAATACTAATTATATTGAGTCACAAAATAAATCATATGTTTGAACATGGTCTGAACACATGAGTCTCTATGCAAGCATATAGTCATCATATCTTGAAGGTCGTGAGATCTCCCTTGTCCTTGTGCGAAGAACCGGAGAGGGGCTCGGGGCAAGGGAGGTACCACCGCCCACAAGAGAGCCACTAGTGGCCCTGGACTGAGATGCAGCAATGTTGCTGCTGGGTGGTGCAGGTGACTTTGGCACTTTCTGTGGGGAACAAGTCTCCTTCGGTTGCACCTCCTGCCGGTTGTCAGCTGGTTCTGGTGAAATGTCGGCTCTGGCTGATGGTGTAACTGGAGCCAAGGGTATTCTGGGCTGAGTTGTCTGCCCATGTTTAATGCCAACTGGGGGAGGAGCAGCTGGCCGCATATGAACCCGGTTGCGGCTAGCTTGTCCCCGATCAGTTTGAACGGTGTATGATCTGGGTCTTTTGCAGTCAACTACCTGCCCGTAGGCCCATGGTTGACCACGCCTGTTGGGGGGGGGGGGCTTCAGGTAAGCATAGTCTCCAACTGAGAGAGGTGGATGGTTTACAGTATTCCTATCATATAGCGCCTTGGAGGCCACCCTGCGAGTTTTGATTTCCTCCTGGACCACCTGACTGTCCGCCACCTGAGAGTCTAACAGCTTGTCTGATGTTGGGAGAGGAGTGCGTGTCCGACAGGATAGCATACGCTGAGCAGGAGAGTATGAATATCCAGCCTGGGGGGTGTTACGGTGAAGTAACAGGGCGAGTTTGATGTTCATCGATTTCTTTAGCAACCCCTTAGCTACCTTCACTGCTGCCTCTGCTCGACCATTCCCTTTCGGGTAATAAGGTGATGATGTCGTGTGGATGAACCTGAACCTGGTCACCATGTCTGCATAGTCTTTACTAATAAATTGAGGGTCATTATCCATGTGTATTCTTGCTGGGGCCCCAAAAGTGGCTAGGTGAACCTCTGTCTTGTCGACTACTGTAGAGGCAAGGGTGTCTCCCAGCACGTCTATCTCGATCCAATCTGAGTAATGACACACAGTGACTAGGTAGTCCTTCCCCTCAAATGCACACAAGTCTTGGCTAAGTAGTTTCCAAGGTCTTGTCGTTATAGGCAGTGACAGCATGGGCTCCTTTTGTGATGATGAACCATATACTGCACAGGTCTTGCAGGCATCACACATGTCCTTTATCGCGGCTCTCATTCCTGGCCAGAATAGTACCTCCTTAGCCATCCTGTAGTTTGATTCAGCTCCAAGGTGATTTGCATTGATCTTGGCTAACATTACTGCCCTGAGCTGCTGAGGCACTAACACAGTCTTCCCCTTGTGTACAGCCTCATTCAGTACAGACGGCTCATCTCTGTATCCCCAAAAAGGCCTGAGATCCTCGGGAACTACAGCACGGTCATCTGGCCAGCCGTCGATAATCATGTCTCGTAAAGCATTGAGTAACTCATCAGCGTTAGTCATTTGCACTATCTCCCTCTCAGTCTCTCCAGTCAACCTGGGACTGCGGCTGACGGATTCACACTCCAGTCTGAACACCTCAAATCCTGTTGTGGGTGTATTGACGGGGGTGCGTAAAGCTGCTCTAGATAGGGTGTCTGCTATGAGAAGCGTGGTGCCTTTCCTGTACTCCAATGTAAAACGGTACTGCTGCAAGGTCATCAACATCCTTTGCAGTCTGGCGGGTGCTTTGTGTAATGGTTTTGACATGATAAGTACCAAGGGTTTGTGATCAGTGTGGACCGTAACATCAGCTTTCCCATAAAGCCATTGGTCAAACTTGTGGACACCATGGCAAATGGCAAGGCACTCTTTTTCCATTTGAGAATACCTCCTTTCTGTGTCACTGAGCTGGCATGAGCTGAAGGCTACTGGCTGTAGCTCTCCCTTTGTGTTTGGTTGCAGAAGTGCGGCTCCTAAACCTGACTCACTTGTATCAACCTGCAATGTCACTGGTTTATCCAGACTGTAGTAGAGGAGTGTAGGTGCTGATGCGATGAGCTTCTTGGCTCTTTGGAATGCTGATTCCTGCACCTTGGACCACATGAAACTGGCACCGTCTTTTGTTAGCATACGTAAGGGCTGTAGAGTCGAGCTCAGATAGGTATGTGGCCATGCCTATAAACCGCATGAAACCAGCCTTGTCTGTCGGGGTTGCCATTCCCGTGATTGCTGACACTTTCTCAGGGTCTGGCCGCAAGCCACTATCAGTGATGATGTTCCCCATGTACTTGAGCTCCCGAAGGGCAAACTTGAACCTATCTGGATTGAGTTTGATGTCTTTAGCCACACAATGTTCCATCAATGCCACTAATCTTCTGTCATGGCTGGTCTTTGCTGTTGTGTAGTCCTCACCCTCACCATAAACAAGGATATCATCAGCAATGCAAATTATTCCTTCAAGGTTCTCAAGGGCATCCAAGAGTCTCTTTTGGAACTCCTCTGGCGCACATGATATACCAAAAGGTAGTCGAAGCCAGCGATATCGACCATATGATGTGTGCATGGTGGTGTGCATAGACGACTCTTCATCAAGAGGAATGTGTAGGAATCCCTCCCAAACACTTGGCATTACCCAGCTTGTGTAAATGTTCCTTCAATGTGGGGATTTGGAAGAGAGGTCTTATCAATGCCTTTTTGACGGTCTGACTTAGGTCAAAACAGACGCAGAATTTCTTCGTTGAGTGCGTTTGAACACCGGGGAGTGGGCTCATCCACCTTTGCCATGATCCCCAATGTCACATACCTGTCCAGTGCTTCCTTCTCTTTTCCCCCCTTGGCGATCGGCACCCGGCAATTGGGCATCTGGACTGGCACAATATCTGCCTTCAACTCAAAATGGACAGGTGGGCCCAGACACCCTAGTCCCTGAAAGCTGTCCTTGTATTCACGCAAGACTGCATCTTTAGTCAAGTTGCCTGCTGGAGGCAGGCATCTGGAGCGAGGGACCTGAATAGTCTTTGGTGAGGGTTTAGCTTGGTCCAGAGCTGTTGCACAAACCACATCCGGAGATAGACACAGGACCTCGTCCGCCATAATCTTGATAAGACCCAGATTCTCACTGTCTTCTCCTGAGAGAAGTGCAGGCTTCTCACCAATGTCACTGTCTGCTAGCACCTGGAATACCAAGTCATGATAACGATCCCCCCGGTCACATAAGAGGGTGATCTGACCAATGGGCTTTACTGGAGCAGTGTTTTTGTACGGGAAGAGCTGGTATGGTGAACGGGTCATCTTGATAGACGGAAACACACTCTTGGCCAGGCGTTCTAGCATTGTGTTGATTCCAGCTTCTGAGTCTATTTGTATCTTCATTCTGTTGAACCTGTCACCCATATCCGACAGAAGAAGCTGTGCAAAGTACTTTCGCCCTTTCCTTGCCCCAGCTTGAAAGACAGCTGTGTCTTCCAGGGAGTAACACTGCTCGTCATAGTCTACTTCTGAGTAAGGGTCTTGGGGTACATGAGCTAGGTCTTCATCAGTTGACTTCTTCTGTCGTCAGGCGGTAATTTATTCTGAGGCCCATGGTTGACCCCTCTACCCCGCTGAATTTTCCTGGAATGACCCGCACTGCAGCTCTGGGTCTGTGGGCGGTGACTGTCTCCTTGAGGTTCAAGACAGAAACGGGAGAAGTGATCGTTGCCACCACACTTGCCACACTTCTTTCCACTGGACACTTCGACCAAGGGTGTGTCCCACGTCTGTCACCGCACCAGTGGCACGTACCGTTCTCACGTTTCAGCTTCATATCTTTGTGAGCCTTCCCTTTTGCCGTCAACAGCCTTTTCTGTGCCTCTGGTGGCTTCACCAATAAGCTGATTAGCCCGCTTTGCAACTTCTAACACCTTGGCTTCCGCAACAACATCACTAAGGGTCTTTTCTGTGTTGCCAGCTGTGACATGACATTTTAGAAGCTCTGCCCGAATGTCACTATTTCGTAAACCAAAAATAAATTTGTCATGTCTCATCTCATCAGTTAAAGTACCATAGTCACACAGGCTGCACTCATGCCGTACATGGGTCTCCCAGTCTTGCACCGACTCATGGGTGCCCTGTGTGGCCATCCAGAAGGTGAATCTGTCTGTCGACAGCGAGGATGTGGCCGAGCCCATGTAGCAAGTTCTGAGTCTCTCCAACCACACCCAAGGCTTGCTTTTGTCCCCAGCTGAAATTTGGGGCTCTATGCTGTACCGAATAACCTGCAGTGCCTCATCGGGCATAGATGAACATAACGCAGCAATTTCCATCAGTGGCTTAGCATAGTACTCAGCCCAATGAGTTTCGGGATTCTTGGACAGGTCTCTATATTCGGACTCGATGCAGTAGTCGTTGAATCTCATTTCAAAATTTTTGAAGTTTTCTGGGATGTTCCCTGTTAGATTTAGTTCTGGCTTCTTGGGTCTAGACATGTTTGAAATTCAAGTCACCACCACCACAATAAGAATGAGAATGTTTGTTGTTGCACTACCTTGTGATTTTGCTTTTGGGTTCCCGACAACCCCACTGCTGACACCAAGTTATGTACTTATGTCAACATGCTTCAGAGTTCACAATCTTTGCCATGTGCGCTGCGGGCCGCCATCGCTAACTAACTTCCGGTCCCGCAAGGTCACGTCTATTCCAACAATTTTAGATATGTGTTAGAAGGAAAGATCATGAATCTGTCAATCTATTGTGTGACCCTGGGGAAAAAATAGAACAGAATGAGCAATATGTTTTCGGATATTTTGGTAGATTTAGTCCAAAATAAATGCCTAAATGGGTGCACACCCCCACTAACCACAGTCTTATCTCATCATCTCTTTGAAGCTGTAACCAGGTCCTCCAATAATGTGTCCTTGCAACCCTGTATGACCCTCTCTCAGCAGGAGGCATGAGCTACTCATTGACACATTGTGTCCAGATACCACCCACTGTGCCCCATGCTATGCATAAATAATTGGAGATAACTTTGAAGATGCCTACAACCTTGCCCTTTACCCCACCCTAAACCGCACTCGCTCCAGTGAGGTAGGGACCTGTCAGTTAAGACGCCCTCTGCGAGAACCTACGGGAACCAGTCTACTCCACGTCATACCTCTACCCATATATCTCTGACATGATAATCGGTCGGGTGAGGTGGATCATTGTTTAATTAAGGGGCTGGTTTATAATCAGCACAGATTGGCCTTAATTAGCTACAGGTGTGCGTTATCTCATCATCTACCTGCCCATTAGCAGGTAGGATAAGTCAGGCTGATTACAGACCAGGGGGTGACATAGTGCTGACTTCTGTTCTGCTGCTTTCAACATTAACCTTTCAACAGCCGCACAGTGTTTTACTTTTGGCATTTCCTTACCAACATGATGCAAGAAAACCGGTGGCTTTATTTTTCAGCAATCTGAGAACCAAAAAGTTGCAACTGAAATATGACCAATGACACTCAAGCTTATTCCAAAGGTCCCACCTTAGGCTTAATACAACCTTGTAACATTGGATATGAACCCCTGATTGTACAATCATACACAAATCAGAAGAACACATAATTTCATATGAACACATTATCATACAGTGCTGATGGGGTTTGCATGATGCACTAATGTGGTGCAAGTAAGTAACTCACAAATCTTTCTGCATTGGCACATCCTTATAACTGGAGCTGACTGGCTGCAGCATGTGGCCTAATACAGGGTTAACTCTTTTTACACCTGAGAGGTATTAAAGCTTTATTTGTTGATTTGTTATAATAATGCATCAGTGTGATGAGGAGACACTGTGTCAGCTTATCCTGCTGACCTTTCATGTTTGAGTAGTGGACCTACACAGACAACTACTGTGACTGCTGAATACATTGTCATTGACTGTCCTACAACCGCTATAGGTATTCTCCATCCTGAATACATTAACATTGGTCTGTTCTTGGATTACTAGCCCCCATATAACCCTACTGTCCTGTAATTGGGATGGCCAGCGTGCATGGTCTGTCCTTGAACCATAAAGTCAAATGAATACATTACCATTGCGCCCCTCACTATTGACACTGTTCCTGGCCAAGGCTGTGTGTATTGGTTGCTATATACACGATGGTCAAGGACGTATGTATTGACACTCTCCTGGAACAAGGCTGTATATATTATCATTGCTTGTAGCTGCCACTGTCCTGGAACAGGGGCAGCATTATTTTCGCCGATGGTTACCCTTCTGTCCTTGACCTGTGTATTACCATTGTCTGCTCTTGGCTCTGTCCTTGACTGGGGACGTTTGTATTATCATTGTCAGCTGGTATCACTGTCCCCCAACGGGGCCATATATATATTACCATTGATTGGCACTGCCACCGTCCTTGACAAAGGTTGCATACATTGTCATTGCTTATAATTGGTACTGTTCCCCACCAAAGTTACATATAGTCCCGGCACTTATGACTGATACTTTTCCTAACCAAGGTTACATAAATTATAATTGCTTGTTTTGTATTTGTTATGGCTGTTGCCCAAGGTCATATATATTGTCATTGCTTCTTACTCCCAATATTGAGGTGAAGGTCAACACTATGATATATATCCCCAACTCAAACCTGAGAAGGTTGGTATTGGTAATAGTCAGTTTGCTGGATGCATTGCTGTTGTAAGCTGGAATAAACAAGTCTTCATGACAAGTACCTCTCACTTGTTCACATTTATGCCTATGAACTAGCTCACATGCATCAACCCTGTATAAGACTTAGTAGTATCTAGTATTAGCACAGACTAGGTACTTGGTAGAACTGTGTTCCTTGTACCAAAGCCAAAGTGCATCTACCATGTAGGAGTTAACAACACAAGGTATTTTTGTCAGAGACGATGATTTATGAATGCAAACGTTAATCATGGTATGATTTATGAGTAACCAACCTGTACTTCTACTGTACCCACAAAAATGATGTCTGTTTCTATAAAGGTGTTACAAACTGTGATTTCAGAGCATGATGGCGAAGACATTTCCTTATAAGATTAAACAGTATTGGAATGGCATATTGTAACCATTGCACTACATGTATATAGCTACAACATAGCCTGGCGATATGATAGGGGTTCTCTATCAATTATGCTCGTTCTAGTGCAGCCACACTACTAGCATAAAAAAAAGTATAAAAGGCCCCTTCAGTATGTTGTTGGACCTATAAGTGAGACATGTTGCAATGGAAAACTCTCTTAGACTCTAGTAGCCTACATTAATTATGTAAATACCGCATTTCTATATTCAAGCAGTGGTTTTGTGTATGTGCCATTAAAGGGGTATTTCACATAATTTGTATAAGGGCTATAGAAGGGATCGCTTTTTAAGCTATGGAACACTGGAACTGAATCAAACATTTATATGGCTGTAAAAAACGTCAGCAACGTATTTGGCTATAGATGGAAAATAAGGGAAATAAGGCAGATGAGCAGACAAAACCTGCTGAGTGCACTATTTTTGATACAAGTAGCGATCCCCAGCTGAACTCCTCATCTCACGTTCCTTCTTGCCAAATCTCGTGAGACGACAAAGCCAACCGGAAATGGTCTTCAATAGAACCGGAAGCTGGCCTTTCACCGGTCCGTTTCCGCCCATGTTAGGGAAACTGACGTGTTACTCTCCAAGCACTAACCTTGCCATAATAGGGACTGTTTACAGGAAGTAAGGATCTGCTTGGAGCACACAATACTGGGACAAATGCCGAGTTTTTCAAATGCAGATAATACATGGTAGATTTAGACAACATCATTGCCATATTACAAGTACCGTTTCGTTGTGTTTAAGTGCTGGAATTTGGATGAGCATCTGTCTCAAATAAGCGCCAGGGGCAAAGGCGTCATGAAATATTTCTTAAGCACTAAAAATGGAGTTTGAATAAGCGCCTGCCTTTTATAAGGGCCTGGGAAATGAGCATGCCAAATCAAAGAGCACCGGGGCACTTTAATACGACTATACGGTATCCTATTTCATGTGAATAACAACTGTCCATAGACTTAATGTTAGAGTGTCATATGTCACACCCCAAGTGGTTTAACATGTCTCGATCCACACTGCTGGTCACGTGGCTTATTTATTTGCTAAATTCATTGATTGTAAGCATCTTTATATCAATATAACATGAAATAGATACAGAACAAAACTCCCATGGCATACATTGCACATGGGCATCCGCCCTCAGGGTAGACAGCCCCCTGTGGTAGACGCACAAAAGTTGCCTACAGCGCTATGCCGCATAGTGAGTAGTTTCTGAACTAATATGCAACCTGCTGCTACAGTTGCACAACACTATCGGAAATAACAGGTATGGCACGAGGTCGGTCATCTTAAATATAAATAGTTTGGATCAATCTAGGCCCATCAACTATCCTAGCCAAGCCTACAACTGACAATACTGTGAACATTGATAGCAAAACTATGTCCTGAAGTATCATAAACATTGACTTTGTATGAATGATGTAGATCTAGTGACCAGGCCTATCAGTACATATCAATATGACAACTGCTTCAGTAAAACCATCAAGCTCTTTGACAGTGGAAAGGGGTAATCCTTCTCATTCTTGGACACTTTGGAAAAGAAAATTTGAAATCTACCTTAGGGCCATAGCTGCCAATGGGGACCAAGGTGAAAAGAAGATTGGGTTGTTACTTTACCATATAGGAGATGAGGGGTTGGACATATTTAACAGTTTTGTATTCAAGCCCCAAACTGATAACCCCATAGATCGACAACCACCTATCCCAGCAGAGAATCCTGATAATTATGACACAGTCATTGAAAAGTACATTCAGTATTTTGGTAAAAGGGATCTGCAACTGTTACTCAGGGAACAATTCTGGTTTCATCTGAAGAGGGGGGCCTCCCAGACATTGGAGCCATGGGTGCTTGCAGTGAAAAAGTTTGTGACAGAATGTTTCCGAAAGACTATTTAGAACAAGCAGTCCAAGACAAGTTAACATTTTCATGTACCAATGAGTCATCAAAGTCGAAGCATTATGATGTTGGCGCAGGGCTGACTTTGGACAGAACTGTCGAGATCCTGTGTCAGAAGGAGGCTACACGATACATACTCCAAGAGTCGAAGAGTGCAAACATTGATGTAGTGCACAGCAAATCCAAGAAGAAAAGCAGCCCGGGCAAGCCAGCGGATAAAAAGGTTTAGTGTTCTACCCCTCGATGCTACTCAAATCTTTCAATAGACAATGAAGAACAGCTAATCAGGTTCCAGTTAAAACTTAATTGTCAACAACGCAAAGGCACCAGCCGTTCTCGATGACAGTTCACTTATAGTAGTGTTTAACCACCAAATAAACTAGGGATAATGCTAGCCATTCTCCAAATCGCCAATGGCGAATTAAAGCTTAATTTGGCTAATACTATCACCAGAAAAATCGCCAAATGGGCTAACTGATGTCTCCTGTCTAAATATAGGGCCTTTTCAATTATAATTTCATTTCTACTTGGTAAATTATTTCAGTTTTGAAAAGCACAGATTCGGGAGCAAGCACCACATGATATAAATGTCTCTTACATAAGTTTTGACATGCATAATCCCCATAGACAAGTTTTCTTTTTTCAAATTCTATTTCTGGGAATTGGTGTTCCAAATTAGCCTGGCCTAAATTGCAATAGCACAATGTACCAGACCCCCTCTGCAACCAGTAAGTAATGGCTATAGTATACAGTTATACTGTTCACACAAACTGAAATCTCTCTGTTCTACTTTCAATGAATTTTATGTGCATATAAAATGCAGATGTTTTTAGAGTTACATTGTTTTACTAAATTGCTGGGAAACATTAGGTATAATAAGTGTGTGTGCATCCTAGCATAGGAAGTTTTGCACCTCTCTTGAAGGGGAGGGGATAAGTTGGGTCTCCTTCAATGAGAAAGCCTTAGGATGGGGGGGGGGGTAAGTAAAACATCTTTGTAGGGGTTTGATGAACTTTTGAAACCCTAAGAGGTCGCTGAAGGGAGGTACTCACTCATGAATGAAACAAGCCCACATCATTTTGAGACATATCCACTGCCTTACACATTTGCAAAGTCTAAGCTGGGTTTTGGCTACTTGGTATTGAATTTGGCTAATCAAAATTATTCCAAATTCGCCAAATTGGCTAATAGAAATGAGGTCTTAGCATTAACCCAGTAAACTCAATACTAGTCGACTAGCACAGTCTTCTAGTGTCCAATAAAAAGCCAATAACATAAATCTTCTCTGTGCAGCATCACAGATAAGTATCTAAAACATGGTAGTCGGGCAGCCGCTAACCATCACTCAGGATGGTCAGTCATGACTGGACTGAGGGCCACATGACCGAACAGTGATGTGGCGCTGGACTCCTGCGCCCCCAGACGTCGAGTAAGAGACATGCTCTCGATGTCGCAAACGAGGAGCATCGATAGACATCGAATGTTCCTCGAGGATGACTCGTGACCACCACAAAGGCAAAAACAGGCGATCAAATCAAATGTGGTTATTGTGGAAGCGAGCACGTAAAAGGCAAAAAGAACTGTCCCGCGGCAGGTCATACTTGTTAGAAGTACAACTTAAAAGGACATTACGGTAATATTCAGCCAACCAAACGCACACTGTTTGCTACCGGCGAGCATCAATTGCAGACCCTAGGAGTATGGAGTTGAAACGTGGAGACGCTACCATCCTCGAAGATGTATATGTAGTAAAAGGCTTTAAAAAAATTTAGGACTAATACCTAACATACCTGGTGCATACAGGATCAGAGCTGTGAACAGTGATAGTCCTAAATTGGACACAAAGGATGTCATCAAGGCCTACCTAAAGCTCTTCAAAGGACTCCATGAGCTTAAAGCCGAATATACTATCCGACTTATAGATGACGCAAAACCTTTCTGCCTCTATACCCCACGCAGGGTACCATTGCCTCTTATGAAGAAGGTAGAGGAAGAAATTGATGCACTCGTAAAGTCGGAAGTGATCATGCCCGTAGATGGACCAACGGACTGGTACGCTCCTATGGTGGTCGTACCTAAGCCTAACGGGAAAGTATGATTATGTGTGGACTTGACCAAGCTCAATGAAGGAGTCCGACATGAACTCTATGTCATGAAAAAGGTAGAGGAGACTCTCGGGAGTATATCAAGTGGAAGTGTGTTCTACTAGCTATATGCTAATTCTGACTTCCACCAAGTGTTACTGACTGATGAAAGTGCCAAACTAACTACGTTCATAACAGCTTTTGGTAGATATATGTTCAGGCGCCTACCAAACGGAATCTCATCCGCACCTGAGCACTTCCAAAAGCAAATGGACAAAGAACTGACAGGTCTACAGGGAGTGTTATGTCACATGGACGATATCCTGGTGATTGGCAAAGACAAACAAGATTTTGATGAGCACCTTACTAAAGTGCTGAACTGACTGCAAGACAGCAGGATCACTTTGAACGCAACAAGTGTGTCTTTGCCTCAAACAAAGTAAACTACCTTGGTCAAGTGATAGACGGCATCAAGAAAGACCCAGCGAAGGTCAAAGTAATCATTGACTTGCCTGAGCCCAAAGAAGTACCAGATGCCAGCCGAAAAAGTATTATCTAAAAGATAACTTTCTTAAAAAGGGAGATGTGGTAGACGCGCGACAGTCGCCTACAGCGCTATGCCGCATAGTGAGTAGTATCTGAACTAACATGTAAAAGTTGCAACCTGCTGCTACAGTTGCACAACACTGCCTGAAAAAGCCGGTTGAGGTCGGTCCTCTTAAATACAAGGCTTAAAATGAGTTGAATCTACTTGTCTCTATTAATATAAAAGCCCCAGAAGCTTAACAAGACCCCCCTCAGGGTGGATTGACCACAATGTACACTATGGTCATTTAGTTCTGTATATTTATTGTTATGTTTACCCTTGTAAGCGTCACATGACACTTCCAGTCTCATGTTTATAGGCAATACCATTCATGTCTTTTTTTCTATCATGAAGCGCCTATACAGCATAGGAAACTATAGCAGCCAGCACTGCATCATGCCAACCGTGATGGTCTCTATCAACCCAAAGGGGATCCATATGAATTTAATCCTAGTGAGTCATTAGTACATGATGATTACTAGGGAGTATAACGCATTGATGCACTACAAAGCACTTCACACACAAAGCCTGTTCATACAGGTCTACTGTATGTCACTTGTGCCATATCATCATACTATCTAACTATATCAAACATAGACATCTTGCGCATATTTAATCATGGGAATGATATACACAAATGTAAATATGTTAGTTATGACAAAATTCAACACAGAAACAATGTTCAGAATCGTGAAAGACATGGAAAGAGAAAATATGCTTTTTTGGTCAACTCCCACTGACACTTAGATATATTTCTACGGAATATGTATGCAAAAGAACAACAGATGATTCAGTCATGATGAGTGGCGGCTATTCTACAGACTGGATGAAGCACACAGTAAAGCAGCCATGACTGTAATTGGGGGCAGAGGAAATGAATGGCAGACAATGTTATCTCATCAGGTTCAGCCTCTCAAACAAGTACTGAAATCCAAATAATTTAATGAACAGATCATTCCATAACAAAATCACAGAGACACAATCTTTATTGCGGTCGACCCACATCTGAGGACAATTAGCTGGAGCGATTAGTGTAAATTTGTCGTTGGGAAGGGATTATTACTGAGTGCTTTCAGGGGCTTTCTTTGATGGCTGCATTGAATACATTTGTCTCTTTGCCTTTGGTGATCGTTATGTAAATGGTGAATTCTGATGTTTTAAATGGGTCTTGCGTCTTCAAGGGCTCCAGCCAAGTGTCTAAAAATCAAAAAATATATTACCATTTTACCCAAAATAGTGGTCTGTGAAATCTGGAGGCTAATTTAAAATGCTCTGCCATCGCTACCTATGATATGTTACTGATTTCCCTCCCTTATTCCTTACTGCTATGGTAAGGTGGGCCTGCCTTCCTTTCTGATAGCCAGCTACTTTTTAGTGAGCGCTGTTAGCATCAGCCCTGCTTTCACTATTCCAAGCAGCTAACAACTGTGCAGAGTGGCAACAGGTCCACAGACGAAAAATAGCAGTTGAAGGTAAAAAATAACAGTAGAAAAACTTGTTCTATCATGAGCGTTACACTGGGGCTCTGCTAATTATATATACCCTGTCGGGTGCATTTGACCCTGAAATGTCACCCATGTATATATTTAGAAGGGTTCTCCCCAAGGAGGGTTGAAAGGAGAACAAGAGGTGCATGAGAGCTTTTGGTCAGTCACATTGGGCCTAGGAACTGGTAAGTCACCTACAGGTTTCTGTTCGATCAAATTATAGCATGTATTTTAGAAGTACAGTGCCCCCCCCCCCTGCACCAACTAAGAGAGAGAAAGGAAGCATGACGTTACTATGCCCTTAATGCATGAGTAGACTCAAGAGCCCTCAAGGACTATGAGAAAATCCATTCAAGTGCTCTTAACTCATGAGTAGCCTCAATAGTCCATAAGGACTCTCAGCAGGTGCATTCACTTTTCTGGCGAGGAATGTCCCCCACACAGGTGCTCTTGAACTCAGGGGAAACCACTATCGTTTCTCGGTATAAAATAACGGGTGGTGTTAGTACTGGAAGTGGAATAGTGAAGGACTGCATAGTACTTCCTATTAGTAACTGGCCTAACACCACTAGCTATTTTACTGTAGTAACACTAGGTCTTATGAGATGGTAAGAGATGTGCCTACGCTAACATCGCATTCGTAGCGATGGCAGAGCCTTTTGAATTAACCTCCTGACTATCATTATCCACACCTGCTGTTCAAATGCTATCCTAAACCAAAATATCCAACCCACCACCCAAAACCTAATATACTCAACGTATCTCATCCATATCCTCAACCCACCAACCAATACCCAACATTTATCCATATCTATATATCCATATATTTATCCCCATCCACCACCCAACACCCAATAATACCATACTATTTCATCCCTATCCCGCACCCACCACCCAATAATACCATACTATTCACCCCTATCCCCCACCCAATGCCCAACATGCCCAGCTCTATCCCCTAACCACCAACCAATATCCAAATTCCCCTCTTTTATCCTCGACACAACACCAAACATATCCATCCCCTATGCCCACCACCAAATGGGGGTCAGTGCTATTGTCAACTGGGCAACATTACCAAAGCTGTTGCTGGTGGGATGCACACTAATAACAGCCACCACGCTGGACACCAGTTGACCCCTAAGAATTCAGAAGGGAATGAAGTGAATCATATTCTAAACGGACTTAGCAGGATCATTTATTAGCCAATGAGATAACCCCAATGATTCATTGCGGCCCTCTCGGGGGTCGACTGGTACCCATCTGATAGGTCTTATCAGTAGAACTCGCTGGTAACAAGCTCCAGTAATGGCGGCGCCCATGGGGCGACCTGCTAAGTCGGAATTAGTACAAATGTATCCCACCAGAACACTGTGGTATACCTAACTTATTTAGGGCCTTTCCTAGCCACCAAACAATACCCAGCACATCCCTCTACTAGCCCCTCCTTTTACCACCCAATACCCAACAATATCCAAGGCCAGCTATCCAATCACTCGCACTGAATACCTCATTGAATCCAATACCTAACACCCAAACACCTAGAGCTACCAGCCCGACATCGACCAAACACCCATACTACCACCTCAGCAGACCCAGTGTCTCTGGTGTGCTGCTTATCTTTGCGCCCTGCCTCTGCTGTTCAATTTAATCCGCTGGTCGTGATGCAGACAAATAATTGCCCCTGTTGCTTTGTTTCTCCACCAGATGGAGGCAGTGTCTGCCACCCTGCCCCACCAGGGGGCGCCAGCAGTCACGTGGGGCACCACGTGGTACCTACACGAGATCTGGTGGTTGTGATTCCTGGTGGTGGTCATTTTATGTCTGTAAGAGAAGAGGTGTTTTTAATATGGGAATACATTAAAGGTTTTTCCCCATAATTTTGCATTGTCTATCAACATTACAGGGAAAAAAACTGAACAAGGGGAAGCTCTTCACATTGAAAAAAAAAAAGCTTCTGTCATATAGGCAACCAAATCGTCTGTTGGTCAGTGCGGCCATACCCATCAATGTACCGTCCCATGGCATCAAATATGGTCACTCCATCACTAAAGCCATTTCCAGCCCCCACCCCCATGTACCGTCCCATGGCATCAAATATGGTCACTCCATCGGTGAATCCATATCCGCCCCCACCCCCATGTACCATCCCATGGCATCAAATATGGTCACTCCATCGGTGAATCCATATCCGCCCCCACCCCCATGTACCGTCCCATGGCATCAAATATGGTCACTCCATCGGTGAATCCATATCCGCCCCCACCCCCATGTACCATCCCATGGCATCAAATATGGTCACTCCATCGGTGAATCCATATCCGCCCCCACCCCCATGTACCGTCCCATGGCATCAAATATGGTCACTCCATCGGTGAATCCATATCCGCCCCCACCCCCATGTACCATCCCATGGCATCAAATATGGTCACGCCATCGGTGAAGCCATATCCGCCCCCACCCCACTCCTCCATGTACCGTCCCATGGCATCAAATACACGGTCACTCCATCAGTGAAGCCATGTCCAGTCCCCCCATGTACCCTCACATGTCACCAAATGGTCACTCCCTCGATAAAGCCATATCCAGGCCCCGTCCATGTACCCTCCTGTGGCCTGCCCAGACTCTGGGGGTCCTTCCTGATGTAGAAAAAGAGTGGTTGGGCAGGCAGACGGCTAAAACACCCAGCTTAAACCTTCAATGATGGAAGTATAACTTAATGTACCTTTATATGTAGCTATTGCGTAGCACTGATTCACCAGATCTACATTTATGTGTCATTCAAATTCTTCAGGCATACATCAGCAACATAGATTTGACATGAATCACACATATGGTGTTGCTGGATAACTCACACGGGGTAAATTGTTATAGTTTATTAAATACCCAGTAACCATCAAAGGGCTAACCTAATCTGAAAACCCAGCCGACTGTTGCTTGTGTGTATGATGGGACGGGACATCATAGCACAGTGGAGTAACTCTGGGAGGATGCTGGGTGGCAATGATTGAGAGGATGCGGCGGCTGGTTTGGTAAAATGCTGAATTCCACTGGGATAAAGTCGTACAGAATGTGGACGTTGTCCTACAATTGCCATGGCCATGCTGTATTTTGTTCAGAATATTGTTGTTTCAGGCCTTGACCCTGTCACCCCTGCCACCTTCCGTTTGTTCATTTACCACGTCGTAAACAGTAACAAAAAGAAAATTTAGTACACTCACTCCCCTCTTGCTCCAATATGTTTCTCACACCATCTTTTTTTCTTTTCCTTTTCCATGCCCATTATGTTTGACGCTTGCAACCCCTTTGTCCCTATGGCTTCTATTCTCTACCTTTGGCACTTGCTACCCCTTTGTTCCTATGGCTTCTATTCTCTACCTTTGGCGCTTGCTACCCCTTTGTCCCTATGGCTTCTATTCTCTACCTTTGGCGCTTGCTACCCCTTTGTCCCTATGGCTTCTATTCTCTACCTTTGGCGCTTGCTACCCCTTTGTCCCTATGGCTTCTATTCTCTACCTTTGGCGCTTGCTACCCCTTTGTCCCTATGGCTTCTATTCTCTACCTTTGGCGCTTGCAACCCCTTTGTCCCTATGGCTTCTATTCTCTACTTTTGACACTTGCTACCCCTTTGTCCCTATGGCTTCTATTCTCTACCTTTGGCACTTGCTACCCCTTTGTCCCTATGGCTTCTATTCTCTACCTTTGGCGCTTGCTACCCCTTTGTCCCTATGGCTTCTATTCTCTACCTTTGGCGCTTGCTACCCCTTTGTCCCTATGGCTTCTATTCTCTACCTTTGGCGCTTGCTACCCCTTTGTCCCTATGGCTTCTATTCTCTACCTTTGGTGCTTGCTACCCCTTTGACCCTATGGCTTCTATTCTCTACCTTTGGCGCTTGCTACCCCTTTGTCCCTATGGCTTCTATTCTCTACCTTTGGCGCTTGCTACCCCTTTGACCCTATGGCTTCTATTCTCTATCTTTGGCGCTTGCTACCCCTTTGACCCTATGGCTTCTATTCTCTACCTTTGACACTTGCTACCCCTTTGTCCCTATGGCTTCTATTCGCTACATTTGCATTTGGCGCTTGCTACCCCTTTGTCCCTATGGCTTCTATTCTCTACCTTTGAGCATTTATATCTCCTTTTCCTTTCCTGTGTACTCGCTCCCTACTTGTTTTACCATCCATCCCTCTCTCTCCTCTCTCTGTCTCTCCTCTGTCTCTCCTCTCTCTGTCTGTCTGTCTGTCTGTCTGTCTCTGTCTCTGTCTCTCTGTCTCTGTCTCTCTCTCTCTTTCTCTCTCCCTCTCTCTCTCTCCGTCCCTCCCTTCCTGTAAGATTATTTGCCTTCACCACCAACCACTGCCCCAGGCCGCCGCCTCCCACCCATTTACCTTACTATTGTTGTGTTTAAGCACCGGGTTTTGAATAAGCAGCGGTCTGAAATAACCAAAAGCCTTAAGGAGGTGCTAAAAGAACTGTTAACTCATTGACCTTGAAGAAGCACCTGTCTTGAATAAATGCTAGGACAATCATCCTCCATATTTATTAGCATCAGGACGGTTATTCACGATGATATCTCACATATCGGCTGTACACTAGCTCGCTGTGTCACAATATCGCTGTATGATAATGGACGTGCTGGGAATCGTCTCTATACAATACTGCAATAGATAAATAATATGCGCTTCTCATTCCTATTCTGTCTGCATGGGGAATTGATGGAATGATGTTAGCCAGGTTTAGCTAAATGGGGCTTACGAACCACTATTGTATCATATAGGAATACCTGTCCTTGATGCTGGATAATTAACCCTTTAATGTTAGCATGATGCATCATCAAGCTTCAAGCTCATCTTTAAACTAGATTGTTATCATGGATTGTCCCATTGCCCGGTGGTGAGTAATTTGCAAGAGATGCATTGGTGCATCAGGTTGATTGACCATGGTTGGGTGAATCAGACCTGTACGGATTAAATGACATGTTACTGAAGCACTGGGAAGGGACTGCCCTCAGCTGCGTTTATAAATGGTCAATTCTCACGAAAATGGAGCACAAGGCTTGGGAAGGCAAAACTGGTGAACTGCTTGTATCATTCCAATTTTCTTTTGGCTAAAAGCTATATGAAAATACAGATTCCTGACAAAATTAGGAACACTAATCATATAAATTGAACATTCTGTGCCATTTTTTTACGTGTGTTAAAGTGGACCTACGTACGGTGATGCATCCTAGGCATAAGCAGATCAAATAATAGGCTTTGCACTGAAAACATGGAAGATCTGAAACTAGTCAGCGGTGACTACTTTAGGTCCTCAAGTTGACAATACCTAAAACTACAGCTTTAGGTAGTCAAAATGACGACTTTAGGTCGTCATCCTGACGACCTGAGTCATCAGGATGACAATACTGACAGTACAGGGTCGTCATATTGATGACTCAGGTCATCAGGATGACGACTTAAAGTCGTCATTTTGACTACCTAAAGTTGTAGTTTTAGGTATTGTCAACTTGAGGACCTAAAGTGGTCTGCGCTGACTAGTTTCGGATCTTCCATGTTTTCAGTGTGGTATTGAAAAATCAGCATAATATTAAGTATTATTAGTCAATATAGCCTAAATAATAGTTGAAAAAAGTGATATTTATCAATTCTATTGGTCATAACTAATGATGGCTTCACTTTGAATATACCCACTCATGGTGAGCCACCTACCCACGGCTATGTACCTACATATGGTGATGGACCATGGTTTCTGCCTACCATGAGTAAATTGCTTTGGGAAAGTGATTGTTTTTTTGCACTAATTGAATAAATGGTCAACTAGCTATATTCGACGAAAATTGCACCTTCATCAAGTTTATCATTGCATCAATTTCTAGCCTGAGACCAATCCATGGTGATGTACCTACGTATGGTGATGTTTCCATTGAATTGCTTCATCAATTGTAGGAAAATCACCCTTTATGTCTAATAATTTGCACATATATTCCAAAACCAAAGTATAATCTTGGGCTCGAAAATTTTTCATTAACTATTAACAACCTTTGTGTTATAATGGTTTTAGTGGACCTACGTACGGTGATGCCAGTAGGTACACCACATGCTTGTCAGTGTTAGAAGTCATTTACATGCATATTTTGGAGGATTCTATATTTGAACTTATGTTCCTCCTATTAAACCCTACAAGTTGAGGTATTAATGTATTTCTAAGGAGTATTCTCTCTGGTGTCATATCTAATATAATGTACCTACGTACGGTGATGCAAAAGTTACACAACTACAATTTTTCCTTCAAAACCCCCATGAATTTGTTGAAAAATCATTTTAAAGTCATCAAAATTTTTCTTTTGTGATTCTTCAATCTTCCAAACAAAGAATTGTACTCTTTACATTATATTTATCTTACATATAATATCGCAAGTATTTTATCTTTTTTTCTTCTTGTATTAAAACATTCAAAATACACATATTTCACCCTATATTGGCATAGATATTGATAGTAGACATGCTAAAGTGTATACCCATGGCAAGGTATTGCTGGTAGTAACACAGATGTATGTATATCATAGATATTTGCCCTCTGATTAAGTGTTTGGGGCATGAGAACGCTATAGTGAACCCGTGCTCCATTTTCAAGAGAATTGACCAAATGGTGATTTTAGGGGTTTGTAATAAGGCCGTATGCTGGCTTCAATGGGTTAAATATAGAAGTATTGCTGTTCTGTGTAGGTATTGCGTTTCTGTCAAGGCCGGTTTCTATGGCATTGTTTCAGTATTGTGATATACCTCCTGTGATGACATTCAAACTGTTTGATATAATATTGTTTCAGTATTGTGATATATCTCCTGTGATGACATTTAAACTGTTTGATATAATATTGTTTCAGTATTATGATATATCTCCTGTGATGACATTCAAACTGTTTGATATATATTGTTTCAGTATTGTGATATATCTCCTGTGATGACATTTAAACTGTTTGATATAATATTGTTTCAGTATTATGATATATCTCCTGTGATGACATTCAAACTGTTTGATATATATTGTTTCAGTATTGTGATATATCTCCTGTGATGACATTTAAACTGTTTGCTATATATTGTTTCAGTATTATGATATATCTCCTGTGATGACATTCAAACTGTTTGATATATATTGTTTCAGTATTGTGATATACCTCCTGTGATGACATTCAAACTGTTTGATATATATTGTTTCAGTATTATGATATATCTCCTGTGATGACATTCAAACTGTTTGATATATATTGTTTCAGTATTATGATATATCTCCTGTGATGACATTCAAACTGTTTGCTATATATATATATATATATATATATATATATATATATATATATATATATATATATATATATATATATTGTGTCAGAGTAGGACTGATGATCTGTCCGTGACACGTACACGGACTACTCTATATAGATCTATGCCTGTGTATTCCAACCTCGCCATCAGAGATTTCTCTGCTCGCTATGAAGCGAAATGACTTGTGAGAAATTATTACTCGCTTCCTTACTTACAAAGTTAAACCCCTCATCTCACTTGAGTTGAATTGATGCTGATATAATGTATGCGGAATACGATATGCAAAGTCATAATGTATCTAAAATTTTAAAGTTCAACACAACATAATCAAAACATTCATGATCGATGAAATGGTGTTTCCCGGTGTGCAAGCCCGATAAGTGTTCTTAAACTTAGTGGAAAATTGATCAGGCCTGTATATTTATGCTGGGAGAAATGTTTTCGGACCTTTTCATATTTTGCACAGAGGCCTTCCATTTTAAATATTCCATGTGTTTGATTTCGGTATTATGTGGATGTAAGCATTATGAAGTGGATGGATGTTTTACCAATAAAAAGGTTTATGTGAATATCTCACAAAGCAGGCTATTGTTCCTTCTTAAATTGAACCTTGGGAACGAGCCAATTAGAAATGTCATATGGCTTCATCTATCGTAACACTCAGATGTTATTCGAACCCTCCTTAGGCTGATTATCATATATAAATGTATTAGCTTCTGGGTTTACAACTTAAATTCCTGTCCAGTTGAGAAAGATGAGATACGCAGTACAGTGTCAGAAAGCATTCGCAGTACAGTGTCAGAAAGCTTGTGTGCCATCTTCATTGTTCATATGATGGCACAGCGTGCTAAGCCTTCAGCAGAACTTAAACACATCATCAATATAGTTTTGCATGGGTTCACCAAGGCAATGAAGACAAGTTCTGCAGGAACATCATGCAACACACTAAAGAGATTGGTATTCTCCTTCCAAAAATATATATTCAGGTGTGTACATGATGATGGGGATGATTTCCAGTTCTTCGCCAATTTGCTCTTCAAATTCGATCTTGGCGTCATTAATTAGGAATGAAATGGAGGCATTTTCCCTGATATTACCATCTATGACATGATACCCAAAGCAATGACAGCTTATATCTTCATGTGTCATCACTTCTGTGCATCACACATCAACCTTATCCCTCACACTTTCAGAAGTCTTCATTTCCACCTGGAAGTCACATAGGAAAATATGTCTTATACACAAGAGAGTAGTTGTTTCAGGGAAAAAAGACAGACAAAATTAATGAGGGGAGATTGAAGTAGAGACAGGGATGAATACGTCATCCCAGAAATCAGACATAGAATCAAACATGTATTGAAAGTTGATCAATTATCAATTAGTTATATCAATTATAAGACACAATAGTATGTCAACAATTTTATGTTCAAGTACAATGTTTATTCTACTTCCTCTCCACAATTTATGCTGGTTCGCCCGAGAGAATGGGTTTAAAGTGTTATGCTTTGCCATAGATGTACATTATAATGGACTTATGCCACGGTGAAAGTCTTCGATAAAATATTCACCCCATGCCACTCAGGTTTTCTCTCTCAGGTTTGTATTCATCTTGCAGTACATTTTACAAGTATAGAAGTGTAAAATGTGGTAAAATTCATTCCACGTAGTGTTGTGTTGCATTATGTATGTATTTTTAAGGAATGGCCGAATTGGTGTTTGCACAGGTATCCCATGATACTTCGGGATTCAAGTTCAATAGGCAATCTTTATTTTATAACAAAAAGTAAACAGCGCAAAATTGTCAGAAGCATAGAGAATCAGATTCAGTTACGGTTTACTCTCTTGGCAATTAGAAAGTTGAGTCAATACTGTTTATTTCATGTATTTAAGTTCGTGGCCAATACCTAGATCATCAGTAAACTTACAATGCTCTACACTGCAAAAATGGTGTTTAGATCCTAAACACAATTCTAAACATATTCTTGCAACGTTTTTGTAATCACATTAATTTCCTGAACTTGTTTAGCCAAACAATGTGCTTAGTTCAAATGTTTAGAAATCTAGGTGTTTAGGTTCAAAATTTGTGTTTAGATATCAATAAAATTTTGCATTTAGATGTTTATGAATTTTTGTGTTTAGATGTCTAAGTGATTTGGTTGGAAGTAAGGGTTTGCAGACATTAAAAAAGGAATATCTTTTGTTTGTTTTCTCATTTACTGGAGGACATCAGCAGGTATTTACACTGCAAAGTCTCCAAATATGTCAGCCACAACTATATACAAATATATGTACACACTGCATTAGAAGAGGAGACTTGAGAAATTTCAACAGGTTGGCTTGCTTTGAATTTTTTTAACCTCACCTATGTGCCCTTTGGACACGTCAAGGGTGAGAGGTCCCGTGGCGTGAAACCCAAACCCGTACACTAGAGGGAGCTAAGGTAGAAATCATGCCCCTACACATTTACCGAGGCAATGGTTCTTTAACATCCGTCACTACATAGGCATAGTGAGAGATGGACAGGCCTGTTTCAAGTCATTTGTCTGCCATGACCGCCGAGAGACTTTCCAGCACAGCCTAGCCAGAGCAGGGAGGAACTCAAACGACACCTTACGGCGACGTTTGGAACCACCACTATGCCCCGGCCGGGCCGGGAACCGAACCCACGACCTTACGGCCTGTGAGCGGACGCGCTACCGACTGCGCCACGCCTCCCGCCTAAACAGGTTGGCAGGAAGGACACTGCTTTATACTTTACAAAATAACATGACATAGGTGTAAGTCATGGAGCTCATTGATTATTTTATGGTAATGATGGTGGTGTGAGCTGAATTTAGTTACTTTTATATTGTTGTGTCTATTTTCATAACATTTAATGAAATGACACTATGATAAACAAGGAGTTTGGGGATGTTTGTCACAACAATTGATTATAACTGTGTGCAGATAGTCCATTCAGAGGTAGTGCTGCTACCTGGTGTGGATTTGACATCCAAGTATCTAAATATATTGATGTTTAAATCTAAACACCTAATGTTCAACTGTATAAACTCTAAATGTCTTAACATGTTTAGCAAAAATGTTTATGTATTTAGAATAAAAGTGTTATTTTCCTAAATGTGTAGTCGATGATACACCTAACTGACATATATATGTTTAGGTTTGAAACATGTTTAGACCTAAACATGTTTAAAATCTAAACACCATTTTTGCAGTGTAGGAATGCGACCTGTGCCATTAGAAATCTGGAAATGAAATATAGACATGTATTGAATTCCTGTTGTACGATGTAAGTGAACTGAGACGCAGCTATAAAGGGAGCCTAACTCCCAAGGTAATACCAAGGCTGTCTGTGACATTGACTCTGTGAAATTGAATTCATGAAATATTATCTGTTTGTGGGGGCTAGTATTCATATGGCACTGTATAGCTGTGCCATTGCGTCTGTATAACAATGTATCCGTGAGTCATTGAGTCATTCTAGATGATACTTATAGAAAACAGCTGCTGATAGAAGGAAGACACTAAAAGAAAATGCATAATTCATGACCCCCAAATCATGGTGCTTAAAAATACTGTTACAGCGCTCTTTTAGCTTGTGGCTCCTTTTGAGACAGAAACATTTTCACGGTTACCGTCTTGTGCTATTTGCAACATGACAAAATCTTTACCTCCCGGAACAGCTATTTTGATCTTTATTTAATCAGCAAACCTCTTGATTCCTCTCCTTGGTACAAATCAAAGTATGTACAAACTTTTTGGGATTGAGCAAAACTGTCTTAATTTCTGATTAAAAAAAACGTCAATAGCTATGTAGTGAGATGTGTGGCTATATAAGGGGGACGAGCCACACATCTCACCAGAGCCACCTAAAGCAGAACATGTTTTGGTACACTCGGTGGTTTTGGCATCATGAATACACAATATTGGTGAACAGTTATCGCCAACACATCATAGTGAATTTAGGGATTAACTATACTGTAAAAATGATGACGTCAAAATAATGGTGAAATCCTCATCCCAAAGTTGCTAGAGATCCATTGGTTCACTGTTCAATCTTACGGGGATCCCCGTTAGATTGAGCCGTACTTTTTGAGTGCATGTATGTACAGTTGTACTGTTGTATTTTTGGTATGCAGTTGGTGAGCTTAGATTTCCTGTACGTTCTAATCTAAAGATACCACTCAGCTGCCTCCAAAAGCCACATAGCCGCCTTTATAATTTCACCATGGAGTTTTTGGCGTTAAGTTATGAAGATTTCGCAGTATCAGCATCATAGTACATGTACTTACCAAGTGTGGAAACTCCTGACACCCACATCTTCCTCTGCTACTATAGGGCTAACCCAGGATACATAATCAACCAATGAGATAATTCCCTCCATTCACTGCAGAATTCTTTGGGTACATTATGTAACACCTGGTACCCATCCTGCTGGTTGTTATCAGTGCTTATCTCACCTGGTCCCATATCAAGCAATGGCGGAGCCACTGGACCTCAATACATTACACCCACACGCTCACTTTGACCACCATGTACTGGGACCCATTCCCATCTCCATCAGCTACCTCCTCCCACTGCCCTCCCCCAAGGGTCCTGAGGTAGAAAATTAAGATGTTTCAGCGCTGTGTGCCTGCCTGGTGTCTCATACATTAGAAGCACAATGTGTGGGGGTGGAGGTAAATGTGCTGCAGGTGCTGCTAATGAATGTATCTGTTGTACTTACATTTTTTATTTCTCCAGAGAGTCATAACCCATGTATGTACTATATGTATTTTTTCTTTCAGGTAAACTACAACTTACAAGGTAGAGTGCACATAGAAATAAGCTTCACCCTGGTTGCTGCAAAATCATTATGTTCTGTATATCTACACCACCATCACTTTACCAGGGTAGTCATTTTGAAATTCACTGCTGACTACCCCAACTCAACAGAATTCGATACCCACAAACATGCGATACAGAGGTGACACTTGTCTTTTAATTGTTTTGTTTTTTTTTCAAATAGTTTTCTTAAATTCCTTTTGCCATGTCTTTTTTCCACATCATCGATAAAGCAGCTCAGGGTGCTGACAGTGATTAGGTGTCACTGATCTACTACAAACATATTTTATAAGCAGGCAATATTGATAATAATTCACGAATATCAAAATAGAAATAGACAAACAAAATGAATGGAAGTAATTTGAAACAGAGTAGACCTACAGTGAATGCAGCAGACTGAGGCTATGGTGAGACAAGTAGAGAATCGTGATTGAAAGTTAAAATATTATACAGGCAGTTATGGATAAGCATGATTTCAACACACAATCTAATGTCGAAAGTTTTGAATTTGAGTATAAGCCTATTCCATATTCTGCTACATGTACATTTTACACTCCTCCTCTCTGAGAAAGGTTTTAGTGTATTCTCACTGACCGTAGAGAGAGAGAGAGAGAGAGAGAGAGAGAGAGAGAGAGAGAGTATGCTGCAGTGCCTCAGTGAAAGTAGACAGGCCCAAAGAGAGGCATTTCCCTGTAAATATTCACCTTATACCATTTGGGGTTTCTGTCTAAGGCTTTGCCTCACTTCCTGGAGGTTAATTCAAAAGATCCAGGGATTTCTACCCCTGCGATCTTAGTGTAGGCACATATCATAAGACCTGGCCAGTCTACCCTAAGATCACTGCGATCTTAGTGAAAGAATTGCATAGTGGTTTAACCTTAGTACAAGAGCACTTACAGGGAACACTCCTGATCGAAAGAGTGAATAGCCTACTGCATACATCTAGAGGGGAGGGAGGACATTTGCTGAGTGTCCTTGAGGGCTCTTAGGGCTACTCATGCATTAAGTGCACTGTAAGGTAATTCTTCCCTTCTCTCTCTTTGTCCTGGGGGAGGGCACAATGCTTCTAATAGGCGAGCATAAATCATACATTCATGGGAACAACTCTTGAATACTGTACGGGGTCAACTGCACCCTGCGCTCTTTTGTTAGCCCATATGGGGACGGGGAAGGATGGTATAAACACTGTTGTGAAGAAGAGTGACTCCACAGCTATTCCTTTATTTTGAGATTCTTATGCCTGTGCTCAGTCAGTACTTCTTGGAATAGTGTAGGAGGGCTGAGGCTAAGATCAATGCGATCTTAGTGCTGGCTAGAAAAGTGAACCCAGTCTAATCTTAAGATTGCTTAATAGGATAAGGCAGAATAATTCCTAAGATCACTGAGGTTACGATCCCAGGATCTTTTGAATTAACCTCCAGGTCTTTTGTGAAAGGAAACCGTCAAAATGTGGTTTTATTAAGTTTACATCTCAACATATACATGTCGCGTCCTCTAGTACTATAGATATGACACTACAGAATGAATGTCGCGTTTATCCATGCTTTTCCTGAATTGCAGATTCACAAATAGCACTAGGGCAAATTCAGCTTCAACATAACAAACTAGGGTAGATTATCACTTATCAGTGTTATTTCTCATTATGTAAATGATGCCATGATGCTTGCTGACAGAAGCAATGTATGTCGGGTTTATCTCACGCTTTATCCGAAGAACAGATGCATGAATAATACTAATTGGAAAATACAGCAAAAACAATATGTTGCAAAAGAAAAGGGATACTCAAATCTGTAATGCTAACTTTTATTTCTCTACTTTAGGAAAGGCACAGCACCATGCTTTGTTACTCTACATCTCTCTTTCCCATACCCTTCTCCCCTTTCCAATTTCATTTACCTTTAGTAAGAAGATTTCTTAAGATATATGTACAGTAGTGGTGCTCGCAGGGAAGCATTCAGGTACCTCAACAGCAGGTTGAATTTGACAAAGCAAAGTCCCCTCATGATGGGGGTTTAGACAACGAGCCATTGTTGTACGGTAATATATAAGGGTGTGTTGAAATACTTTAATGCTTTCCCGAAGCTCATTCCATACGATTGATCCATAGCACAAAGGAAATATGATGAAAATGGAATGGAGAAAGGTAGACATTATAAGACATAGCGTTGAAAGGTACTTGAAGTACCTGTGAAATGTGTATCAAGAATTTCCTTATTTCTATTCCTTTATGGATATCAGTACGGTGAGAATACACACATCTAGTAGTAATGTATCTAGATAGCAGGTATTATGATTTACAAGAAACCTACAAAATTATCAATACCTTTGCACTTAATGCCACAATTACACTTAGAGATTTCACAAACCAAAGACATAGAGCTATTTGGCACACTTCACCAGCTTCTTCCTAAACTTTTATATATTCCTTATCCCTACAAGTCCACAACTTTTGTAATACATTGAACAACAGTTCATCCATGAGCACAGAGGTACAAATAGAGAACATATAAGGTTTGACAACATAGAACCACACCCTCAGCCTCTATAGAACATATATGGGAGTTAGCTTCACTACAATGACTCCACACCTGCCACATTTAATTTCAACCAGCACCTATCCACCCCTCTACCTTCTTAATGATTTACATACACTCATGTTCCTCATGCCACTATTGTTGCATATCACCATTATGATTTTAACATGCATGTATGACGTCATTAGTACTTGATATCTTGAAGATTTTATCATTATGTATTTACCAGCGTCGATGTTCCGCGATTTACATGCTAGTACATACAGCTAAATGGATTCATGTTCATGATATGTACTTTGATCAACAAAAGACTAGTAGAGGGTGGAAGTCTGCATTGCAGATGTTAGATTTCACCCTATCAATACTTTCCGGTAGTATAGAAAAATATATTGGCACTTGATTAGCAAGAACGGACATGACAGACTGGACAATACATGTAGTATATCACGAGTCCAATAATGTATTTTAAATCACCAGTATAAAGCACAGTAACCAATTGGGAAGAAAATTATGGCATATAGATAAGCAGGTGCAATTGTATTGTTCAAGTAGGGCATTTCTAGGTACCGTACCATACATACGGATTTTCATGACTGTTTGAAATTGACTAATACTGTCTATATTTCTGATATATATCTATATGAGCTATATGAAAAATGTAAAGTAATTTAAGTAAGGGTTGACTCTTGAAATTAGTCTCTTTTCAAGTATGACCTTTGATACACATTATTTATTTCATCTTCCAAGTAATTGCATGGGGATGGGGATTATGGACAGTATAAAGCAGGTTGATAGTACCTCTTCCTGAAACTTTTACGAACAAGGTACTTGTTAATACAAGATATGAGAGAGTCATATTTGATGTGCAGTTAGTGGATGTGTTCCTCCTCGAGTACAGTTATCTAATCACAACAAATACATTAAGTATTGAATTGAAGATTTAGTTCTAATTGAGAAAGGTGAGATGCACATTGAAGTGTCAGGGAACTCTTACTGTGACATGCATTGTTCATAACACAGCACGGAGCGTTGTCATCAACAGATGAAGGCAAACACATTGTAATGTGCATTAGATTACCTCACGTTAACCGTGTTGAATATCTTCATAATAACAAGTTGATTTCTTTGTCCACAAACTGTCCATACAAATGACAGTAGACTGCAAACAGAGGCTCGCTTTCTGTTCAGAAAAGGCATGCAGAGAAAGTAGGTTTATGACTGCAAGACCTTGGTCTCAAAAAATGAATAGACAGACAAGGGTACGGCACACAAATGGAGGCGATTTTGAACCTAAACACAATTCTAAACATATTCCTGCAACGTTTTTGTAATCACATTAATTTCCTAAACATGTTTAGCCAAACAATGTGCTTAGCTCAAGTGTTTAGAAATATAGGTGTTTAGGTTTAAAATTTGTGTTTGGATATCAATGAAATATTGCGTTTAGATGTTTATGAATTTTTGTGTTTAGATGTCTAAGTGATTTGGTGGGAAGTAAGGGTTTGCAGCCATGTATCCGTTAAAAAAAAAACAAAGGAATATCTTTTGTTTGTTTTCTCATCTACTGGAGGACATCAGCAGGTATTTGCACTGCAAAGTCTCAAAAGATGTCAGCCACAGCTATATACACATATATGTACACACTGCATTAGAATAGGAGACTTGAGAAAGTACAACAGGTTGGCAGGAAGGACATTGCTTTATACTTTACAAAATAACATGACATAGGTGTAAGTTATGGAGCTCATTGATTATTTTATGGTAACGATGGTGGTGTAAGTTGAATTTAGTTAATTTTCTATTGTTGTGTCTATTTTCATAACATTTAATTAAATGACATTATGATAAACAAGGAGTTTGGGGATATTTGTCACAACAATTGATTATAACTGTGTGCAGATAGTCCATTCAGAGGTAGTGCTGCTACCTGGTGTGGATTTGACATCCAAGTATCTAAACATATTGATGTTTAAATCTAAACACCTAATATTCAACTGTTTAAACTCTAAACATTTGAACATGTTTAGCAAAGATGTTTATGTATTTAGAATAAAAGTGTTATTTTCCTAAATGTGTAGTCAATGATACATCTAACTGACATATATGTTTAGGTTTTAAACATGTTTAGACCTAAACATGTTTAAAATCTAAACACCATTTTTGCATTGTAGACAAACAGAGGATTTTGTGAGGGAATATCAGAGCAGTATAGATGCATGGCTTTTACAATCAGATATCATGTATATTTTGTTTACACTGTTGGTTTGAAGAAATATTATCTTCCATCTACTGTTGACATCTTATACCTGTCCCCTCAAAGGATACCTTCAGTGAACCCTTCCAGGAAAAAGATACACAGCGTGCTCAGCGAAAGATAACAGTCCCAAATGGAGCCATTTCCTTTTAAATATTCACCCCATTCCACTCAGTCTTTCTGTATTGCATTTGTCTCGTACCATTGTTCTAGGAATCCTGTTTTCACTTTTATAAATGTATAAATGGAATATAAAAATGTTGAATTTCTAATTCTTTGATTCCGGTTCCCTAAGATCACTGAAAGTAGGCGACCTGAGACCTAGTTCGGGGAGCATGACTACAAGTGAAATAGTATTGACTCTGTGAAATTGAATTCATGAAATACAATATCTCTGTAGGGGCCTTATTGGTGGCTGGGTATATAGACTATAGGTCACCAATAAAACTACACAAAATGCCTTTTGGTATAGCTAGGTATGATTGTTTTGCCTAATATAGAGATATTCTTACACAAAACTGGTTTTGTCAACATAATTTATTCACCATCCTTACAACCTGATACATGGTTTATTGAAATACTCAACAACCTCCTAATACATACATGAGCACAGAGCTAGAAAAAGGGAACATATAAGGTTTAACAACATAGAACCACACCCTCAGCCTACACGGAATATACAGGAGCACCACTTACCTTCACTACAATGACTCCACAACTACCACATTTATTTTCAACCTGCACTTACCAAAATGACCCGTTTGAGCACCCCAGCGCTTATAGATTTCAATATTCCTCTACCTCTGACCCTTGTATGAGACGGGCACTTGTTTCAAAAACCGATTTTAGTGTTTAAGATTAACTTGAATACCCTTAGGAGGCATAGGAAGCAAATTTTCATTGGGGGGCCGCTTTGGATTCATATACCCTATTACCTCGTGTATAAGGCACAACCCACATTATAAGGCACGCCTTGAGTTGAAAGAAAGCTATAGGGCACAACCGAGACTTAAGGGAGGAGTCATTTATTGTCGGGTGGGGGGGGGTCATTTTGAAAAAGAGCCCCTTAGTAGGGGGGTCAAAAGCGAATAAACCTTCATACTTGTGGGGTCAAAACTAAATATGGGCAATTAAAATAACCATCATGATGCATCATTCCCCATGCGTATCAAATTTTAGGGGGTTATTTTGCAAAATTAGCTCTTAGTGGGGGGGTCGCGATCATTTTTGTCATAGTGGTGATATTAAAGTTCCAGCAAACAGGTTTAATACAAATATTGAAGCTTTCCTTCTGAAATCCATATTTCTATTTGAGATGTAACTGGAATAGCATGTACAATGAATGGTATACTTTTATTTCTTTGTGTTTGCTTTCCAAGGATCTTTGACTCATTACCCAATACTGAAGGTATTTTGGGTTCCCCTTTCAGGATGACAAGTATTATGAACATTGGGCACAGCTGTGCAGTGTGGTGAAGGATGACCGGGATGAACTTGTTAACTCAAGGTGTCCAGCTAACCATATGTGTGTTATGATGGACAAGAACCAGCACCAGTGTGACACCACCTCCATCAGTGTCTACATCCCTAATGTATGTATATCTTTGTTAGCAATGCTAAAGGACGTTTCTTTGTCTGCATTTTTTAATGTAGGTATACTTGTATTTCCAATGTGCATGTCTTGGTGCTCAGAAATAATTTTTTTTTTCTTTCGATTTACATAAGAATTCTTGTAACTTGTTAGTAAGAGTAAATAGTACTGAAAAAGCACATAATCTTCTATTTTCTCAAATCTTTTGTATTATTGAGTAGCTTTAGGAAAATGGTGTCTTTTTTGTACTAGATGCTAAAAGAAGAGTTCATAGCATATGTTTCTGAACTGTTTGGTCATTCTCTCTTTGCGTTCATCATATGTTTTGAATCATTATCACTTAATCAGTTTTAAACATTTCTGTTGATTGAATAGGCATGATTAGATAATACCTTTGAGACCTACTGGGAGGATGATTTGTCCCTGATAACTTTTCATGAACACCCATGCCGCAGCAAACAGAGTGAGTGTGGAGGAACCAGTTATGAAGAACATGATGATGTGGATGAGGACCATGTCAATGGAACAATAGCGTAATGCTGAACATGTCTACGCCACATGTTTCGCATCTACAGAGGGAAAGGTAGGTGGTCTGTTTTTGCTTTACCAATTTCAGTGGGTTTATTCTGTCTCTCAAATAGCAATAATCAGTGAGTCGCTTTTGGGTTACTAATTCTAGTAGTTTTTCCCCCCTTTATGGAATTGTGATCTTTGGTTTGAGTGAATGACCCATGGTTTTGATCATATGAATGGAAGGTGTGTTTGTGTAGCCGTAGATTGGTGCTCTTAGGTGATCTTACAGGGCTGAGGAGAGCAAAAATGGTGCTCTTAGGTGATCTTACAGGGCTGAGGAGAGCAAGAATGGTGCTCTTAGGTGATCTTACAGGTCTGATAAGAGCAAGATTGGTGTTCTTAGGTTATCTTACAGAGCTGAGGAGAGCAAGATTGGTGTCCTTAGGTGATCTTACAGGGCTGAGGAGAGCAAAATTGGTGGTCTTAGGTGATCTTACAGGGCTGATTAGAGCAAGATTGATGCTCTTAGGTGATCTTACATGGCTGAGGAGAGCAAGATTGGTGCTTTTATGTGATCTTTCAGGGATTATGAGAGCAATATTGTTGCTCTTAGGTGATCTTACAAGGCTGATGAGAGCAAGATTGGTACTCTTATGTAATCTTTCAGGGATTATAGGTTCTTGATACCATTTGATTCTTGTTCTTTTCTGTAATCCCATCTTGTTTTACATTCAGGGTGTAGGATTATGTTTACCTTGGACCACCAAGCAAGGCCCACACAGAGTTTCCAAATTCACTTTGCATGCATGATGAGGGTTCGAGTAACAAACCCCAGAAGTTGCATAAAATCAATGCCTTGTACGCAAGAGTGGTGTTTAAGCATTGAGTCTGCTTGAGTGCCAGTCTCAAAAAGGTGCTGGGGCACAGCGGTTCTAATCAAAATTAACACTATAATCCCTTTAGAAGGCAAACAAATGAACTGTAAGACAGATAGTTTGATACTGACAGCAAGCCAACAAGCAAATCATAATGTGAAATAATACATACACTGCTAATTATTTTTTGGCTCTGTAATATGTGAAGGAAATTGTTGTTTTTTCTGTGTGAGCACCCTCGCCATCCACCATGTTTTAAAGGATGACCATTCCCTTTTCTTTCACCACTACTACATCTATTAGATTACAGTAGCCCCAACAGACACCCACCTTGTCCTCACACTCACTTTGAACGCCCTGCACTGGGACCCATTCCCATCTCCAACATCTACCCACAGTCCACTCCCCATCAGTTACTTCCACCCACTACCCTCTCTCCAGGGCCTTGAAGTAGAAGATTAAGATGTTTGAGCTGTGTGAGTGTGCCTGGTTTGGGACTGTATCAATACATCTCCTAGACTGGAGGCACAGTGAGTTAGAGTAGGGGTGGAGGTAAATGTGGTAGTTGCTATGCAGCACAGTGCACTAGGTCCTGTACCACGTCCTGTGTTGTCCTGTAGAGGACAGTCAAGTAGAACTCTTTGTCTACACTCTGCCTTTGTTCTCCTTGGTGACCTAAGTTTTATTGACTCTTTTCTTTTTTTTGGGGGGGGATGGGCCTCAGGCTCTGAGTATATTTTATCACAAATATTTCTTTTACCAATATAGGGAGGGGGTATTCATTGTTAATGCTAAATAAATTGATTTTCTCAACATTTTCTCTTTTTTTTATTTGAATAAAAAATAGATAGTATGGTATGCTTTTCAGTTTATAGTTTTGATCCTCAAATTCAGTTTGTCAAAAAGAGACACCCAATGGTTGTCTATCGTTATATAGTACAGTGGCGAAACAGGAGTAAATAGTACCTCGAATTTGATGGACCACAAACAATCTTCAAGGAGGTATTTGATTGCTTGTGTACAATGCCAATAGATTTCCAGACAGAACTGAGACCATTTCAGATGATGACACACAATAGATTTCCCCTATCTAATTCCTCATGTTTTATTTCCGTCCCCCTTGAGTAATTCTAATCACTTTAAGTGCATTAACCGATTAGGTTTTGAGTGAGAAAGGTGAGAGTCACGTTCATGTGTCAGGAAAACTTAACTGCCTCCTGCATTGTTCATAACAATTCTATGTGGCTGAAGTTAAGACATGGAGTTAAAGACACTTTTGTCGCACGTTGAATTACAGCATGCATAATTATGTTTAGTCTGTTCTTAACTCTTAACAGATAATAGGAATTAAACTTCCATGAGCAGTGAGACCTCAAGCTGAGGACACATTCATATATATTACATGTACATGACAGCAGGCTATTATGACAGATATGTTCAGAGAGGGAAGAGATGGAGAGAGATACATAGAAGACGGAGAGACAAATGAACAGTGATTTTTTCAGAATAAATAACCATCACCACCATTTATCACCATAATGTTAACAACTACTAGTTGGCAATGATTAGAGTCTATTGCTGGAGGTAATAAAAGGGAATATCATTTTGAGGAGTAGGCTTTATGTAGCAGTAGTATTCTTTAAAAAGATATTGTCAAAATAATGACGGTTCCCCGGGACCTTGGGTCAAAGCTTTCACCGTTATTATCTCAGAAATTCATCATAATGCAACGATATTGGGCTTCATTGTAGAAATTATATTGCTTCAATTTATATCAAATATGGTAATTCACCATGCAGTTCTATGGGGTTGCCTGCACTGTAAAAAGAATAATTGTTGAATCAACCATGGATCCTCCTAAAAATGAGCAGTGAGCCACCATAATTGTATTGCAGCAAACCAGTGTAGATTTTACAAGAAGCCTCAGGTGGTAGTATGGCATGAATCTCTGTGAAAACAACGGTGGATCTCTTGCAACTTTGGGACAAGGATTTCACTGTTATTTCGATGACATTTATTTTTTTTTACAGAAGTCATTTCTTAAAATATATCTTCAGCACATTCTGCTGGCTGTAAATTGTTGAAGAAACATATTATGTGCTTAAAAATATATGCATTCTGTACAGTATGTTGTGTTTTCCTCTCTAAAGATCAATCTGTATCCCAACACATCCTGTGTGCTGGTACTTCTGGAAATGACAGAATGGTAAATGAGTAGTTGTTTAGTTGAACCATGTGTGTGTCCTTTGTTATGCATGTAGTACTGATGAGAAAAACGCAGGGGAATGGACTGTCATCTTTTTTCATGTTTCTGGTAAATTGATGGGTATAAAAAATGACCGATGCAGCATTGAAAGCTGTTTTCATTTAAAACATGAATTCATTCAAATAAGTTTTGGATGTGTTTTGTCGGATTTCTTTTATTTGTTTTGAATTTACAGTAGTTTAGACATTTTTTCACTAATATTATTATGCTATTTGTTCTATATGAAAGACTGAAAGCTGAAAACCCTTGCAAGGGTTTCCCTTTGCTGTTGACATTCTTTTTCTTAAAAGCTCATACTACTTTTATTGACTATGTTTTTCTTTTATATTTGCAGCGTATACATGTCCCTGACAAATAAATCACCAGATTTTGTCCGATTATCATACTGGCACTACAGGGTTTTTTTCACTCTAACGTGGTGCGCATAATGTACAAGGCAGTGTAAGTTACCGAGGCAGTATTGCCTGAACAAAGTGGCATTGCTGAGCATAGCTGAACAAATGCACAATGAATGGGGCATACCAGGCATGTGGATGGACACAAATTGGAAGCTAACTAATATGTCTGGATATCACCAGTTTATACCCATATATTTATATCAATGATCTGCTGCCAGTCTGATGTTAAAATTGTCTACTTAGAATTCAATTCAAACAATATCTACACAGATCTGCCTTGCTAATGAGCTATAAACAACCTCAAACATCGATACCAATCTAATTTCAGAGAATGGCAAGGCCTGTAGATAATAATGCAGGTTTATGGAGGTATTTGTCTAGATTTATTCAAAGTGCAGATGATATCATATTTGGCATTATACCACTATTCTGCCACCTCCCTTACTGTTATGCTATCCTCTACCAGTGCCTTATGAGAGCATATACGAACATTTGCCTTTTTGGGTATACTTTTTCTAGGTCAAGTTGGACTTAGATTATTTTAGGATATGCTGGCGGACATACAAAGTCAGTCTCACCATTGTTTCAATGTGAAAAATCGTCCCAACTGGTGGGAGTATTGAACCCCGGCCGCAGTGCTGGTTGGCGTGGACGTTAGCCATTGCGCCACACTGTACGGTGATGAACTTCAATGTTAATATATATAAGAAGCCTGTAGGACCTACTCGCTGGGGGTACTGCTTTCTTACACACACTTTTCGTATGGAGTCCAACCATGACAAATCTCCATATTAAAACGTACACATCCTTAGATAGTCTTTATGATCCCTCCATGCTTATTATGTCCAATATATTCAAAATAAAGAAGAATCCATTGATTTTTCTATCGTAAGCAAGTCAGGGTCTGCCATTCCCACCCGCCTCCATGTCCAACGAAAGTGTGTCAGTGGCCCGGATGTGGATGTAGGTCAACATGCTGCAGTTGAAGAAGACGCAGAGAATGGCCTGACCGTGACTCGCTTACAAAGCCCGTGGTGATGGGTGATTGGGTATTCATTTAAATAGATAAATATAATCAAATATGTAATTAGATAACCATATTATATTGTATAAGGTATCGACATGGTGGTATTGGAACAACTCACTGTATCGGAGATATTTACTTATGCCAATAAACAAACAACAGCAACAACAACAACACTGTGTCAATCTTCAAGAGCATTCTGCAGAGTGCGAGCTGGGATCAGCTTGGGTGGATGATGTTCTCATTTTAGAAGAAAGTCCCAGTTACAGTGTAACAGGCCCCTGTGAGTGTTGGTTGAATCAGGCCTCTGATGACAATGGCGAATCCACTTCCGGCCAGGCCATTGCACATGCGTAGTGTAGGGCTGAAAACTAAGTTAGTAGCGTGTGACGTCACAGATCACTGTGTAGGGGTCGGTGTGCTGCACGGTGTGCATCACAAACAGGTGTCTACTGACTTAGGGATTGGTCATTATTTATCAATGGGGGGGGTGCAAAACCTTTTTATCTCTCTTGAGCAGGGCATAAAAAAATTCCCCTCTTTCTGGCAAAAACGCCCGCATTCTACTATAGATAAAAGTGGAGCCCAGATATTCTCCGTGCCTCTGGTGCGAGGGGAGGGGGAGGCGCAAAAGATTTTGACCGCCGTCATGGGGTGACATAAAATAAATGATGTTTTGATCCATTATGCATTGTACCCCCCCTGGACCCCCCCCCCCCCACCTTGATGCCAAGTCAATAAGCTTTCGACCACTGTTTTTTGAGGGGGGATCATATTTTCTTTCAGCTTTTTTACCTGAAGTATCTTGAAAGAAATAGATCATTCAGCTAACAAGTTCTGCGGGGCAAACACATGAATAGTATCGGCTCATATATCTCGCACAACATGTAAATATGAGCAGCAGGAATTCAGTTTTCTTGATTGCAGCCTGATTCTGGTTAGACTATTGTGAGGAACCCCCATGTCTAGTTACATTTTTGTTGGAACTTGTACAGAAGCCCTAATGAACCTTACTAACCATTCCTTGGCAATTGAGCAAGGTGCCTTTAATGCAGTCTGCAGCCCTTAAGGATGTTCTGTAGCCCCAATCTTCCACTCTGAACTGTTCCAAACTCCAATTGGGTCTGGGACCAAACTGAGATAGTTCCAGAGTAATTGACTTACCTGTGCTGGCTGGTTTACACAGGCAAGATAGACTAACACTTTCTGGGGAAGAGAATCCCAAATTAAGTAACAAACAGAGGCAAATCATGGATTATCAAGGACCTCTCGCCAATAATAGTGCCAAACAGTGCTTTGTCATAGCCAATCTGAGAAGGACCGCTAAATTTTATTTTACAACCAGAAAAATAGTGCAACTGATCTATTAATTCCCCCATGATACTCTAGTATAGTTATACTAGATCTATAGATCTTTCGTCTCAAAGATGGGTCGATTTGGGGCATATCACACTAGTAGATACAATATACTCGTTGTGGCATGCAGTGGTGTTCTGAGATAAATGAATGAATCTGCCTGAGTCCATAATCACAATTGAATATTTGGAGATCCCCATTAATGTATTATGATTCATTGTAACAGTGTCTTGAAGTGACTTGGACTATATTGTTTTGAAAAAGAAAAATTAGATATACCAACTTAATGTGAAAATGGCCCAGTATTTCACATCTAATGCAGTAGGATGAATATAATCTATCACATGATAAATCAATCACACAGCATCATACCACATTTCATGTCACCCGAACTGCACAGGAACAGCATTAAATCACCACATCACACAACTCACACACCATTCTGTGCCTTGAACAGCCTAGAATCACATCACACATTATCACACAACCACACACAGCTCAGTCTCTGCCTGGGACAGCCTTTAGCACTAAATCACAAACATTCACATCCCGCATCCCCACACAGCTCAGTCTCTGCCTGTGGCAGCCTAAAGCCATCGGCCTCACACACAGATATACACACTTTACTTACAACACTCTAAAGTCTTTCTTCTTGTTTTTTGTTTACATACACATCAGTTTCCAATGAATCGTGGCAATTTCAACCAGAATAAAGGACTTTTGAGTGTCGCATAAATCACATATACCAGGACACTAACATCACACATCCTCAAATAACTGGAACAAGCGTCTCTGCCTGGGGCAGTCTTTGAATAAAGATAATTGATTTTTCTTGGGATTTGCAATGAGACAGGTGACAGAGAATTCATTTAGATGTGCTCTGACTCTGCCCATGTTTATTGACCCTTTAAAGACCACGTCAAACTTTAATGAGTTAAGCGGTTTGGTCCTAATGGTGAATCAATGCAGCTCGTGTGAGTCATTTGATATGGCTGCATTCATGCATCCTGCTTACCTAACAGGGTGTATGTAGTCCTGAAGGGCTGACATGATACACTCAACCACTGCTGTTGTTTACAGTCACCAGCACTACTTTTGTACATCCTGCTTACCTAACAGGGTGTACGTATAGTCCTGAAGGGCTGACATGATACACTCAACCACTGCTGTTGTTTACAGTCACCAGCACTACTTTTGTACATCCTGCTTACCTAACAGGGTGTACGTAGTCCTGAAGGGCTGACATGATACACCCAACCACTGCTGTTGTTTACAGTCACCAGCACTACTTTTGTACATCCTGCTTACCTAACAGGGTGTACGCAGTCCTGAAGGGCTGACATGATACACCCAACCACTGCTATTGTTTACAGTCACCAGCACTACTTTGGTACATCCTGCTTACCTAACAGGGTGTACGTAGTCCTGAAGGGCTGACATGATACACTCAACCACTGCTGTTGTTTACAGTCACCAGCACTACTTTTGTACATCCTGCTTACCTAACAGGTTGTATATAGTCCTGAAGGGCTGACATGATACACTCAACCACTGCTGTTGTTTACAGTCACCAGCACTACTTTTGTACATCCTGCTTACCTAACAGGGTGTACGTAGTCCTGAAGGGCTGACATGATACACTCAACCACTGCTGTTGTTTACAGTCACCAGCACTACTTTTGTACATCCTGCTTACCTAACAGGGTGTACGTAGTCCTGAAGGGCTGACATGATACACTCAACCACTGCTGTTGTTTACAGTCACCAGCACTACTTTTGTACATCCTGCTTACCTAACAGGGTGTACGTAGTCCTGAAGGGCTGACATGATACACTCAACCACTGCTGTTGTTTACAGTCACCAGCACTACTTTTGTACATCCTGCTTACCTAACAGGGTGTATGTAGTCCTGAAGGGCTGCCATGATACACCCAACCACTGCTGTTGTTTACAGTCACCAGCACTACTTTTGTACATCCTGAATCTGGAGGCATCATGTGCACTCTAAATGGCTAATACTGTGTTTTAAGGTGTTTAATGTAAATGCAAATCACCAGTTTCATTGGGATTGGGTCAGGTTACAGTGCATATTGATTTAGTATTGTCGTTTGGAGAATCAGTCTTCCTGAAAGTCCGAGGGAGTCAGGGAAGCCATTGTATCATCATTTGTTTCACTCTCTTTTTTCATGTGATGTTGTTTCATTGTAATTGCGTTTAATCCCATCGAAATCCAATTGAATCAATAACTCTTCTTTTAAAAATTGATGTTAGATTTCTTGAGAATGTCTCTACATGTGTGACAGTGAGTTTTGAAATACTATGCATTGTTGTACTGATGCTTTAAAGGTTGTTACGATAGGCCTGTCGGTAATTGCACATGTCATATTATGTGATATAAAACTGTTAAAGGCAGGTTGAAAACACTCCCTGCACTAACAGTAATAGTTTTGGTGTTTGAAAGGATCAGCTTGGTAAATGGGAAAAGAAGTGTATCGTCCCAGTTGTCATGATACCTGAATGCATCATGTATCTTGACAATGGATGGGCATGATGCAGTAATGAACTGTGCTGCCTTTAACTGTACTCATTGTTAACACACAATCTTAGTGTCAGCCAGAGCTTACTACGACAATTTCCCCACTGCTACCTTGTTTGAAGTTTATTGATTAACATCTCCAGTAGTGTGTATTACAACAGCATTCTCCTGAGGCTTCCCGCTAGTAGCCATATTTGATATCTAGTATGTGTTAGATAGTACATACAGGTAAATTGCTGGTTATACAACATACACACACTGTCAGCCTAGCGCACATGTTTTACAGTGCACTGAAAACCCACTGCTATTGGTAAGTCGTCATATATTACGAGTTTAGGGTCGTCAGTGGGTCGTCAGGTCATTATGACTACCCTAAGTCATCATACTGACCACCTTGGATATACTATTAGTTTGGATATGTGCTATGAGAGGTCCCCACTATGCATTTCCATGATACAAATGATGTCCCCTGGGGTGTATATTGAGCCTTATATTTACATTGTTCATGTTGTATAGTCTACTATGAAAAGGAGAATATGGGAAATGATTGATACAAATGTCCCTGTGAAAGATAGGAAATGTTAAGTATACAGGATAGATAAATCATGGATCATTCTGGTAATGACACCTCTCTTATGGATATTGCTAGGGTATGACCCCTTATTTGAGTATGCCTACGGTATAATATATGTAGATGGGTGTACTCAAAATGTACTACACCATAGTGTTTCACTGAACCCAAGATAGTGGGGTTGGAATACCCACAATAACCTCTTTGATGGTTGATGGGGTAACGAGACATAATTAAAGAAATAATATTGGGAAAATGCAAAGGACAATACCATTTATATATATATATATATATATATATATATATATATATATATGTAATATCTATACAGGACTATATAGCTATAAAGAACAGGCATAGTGATGACTTTAGGTCATCACTGACGACCTAAAGTCGTCACCTATGACGACCCCCTGACGACCTAAGGCTGTAGTTTTGGGTATTGTCAACCTGAGGACCTAAAGTCGTCACTATTGACGAGTTTTGGATCCCGTAGGTTTTCAGTGTGGATAGCTTATTATTCGGGACTACACTGGATGTTTATGTTAGTACAAACCAATCGACCAGATTTGGGTTCAACTGTATGTACTAAGGTGGTATGTACTGCCCACTTACAATTCGGGCTGAGAGTGTACATGTACTTTCTTATCTACAAACTAGTGGCTTTGCCACTAGTGATAGGGGTAACATGCTGACGTCAAAGTGTGGCCCCTGTTCACGGAAAAGTGTGGCCATAATTCACGGCAAGGTGTGGCCATAATTCACGGCAAGGTGTGGCCATAAACGGGCAGAATTTATGGCAAAGTGTGGCCATGTTTCATGGCAAAGTGTGGGCATAATTCATGTGCTGTTACGTTAATTGCTTAGTGATGTGACGTTGCTTAGTGATGTGACATTCCTTAGTGATGGGACGTTGGACAGCAACCTCCAAGCAGATGTACTTGGAGGTGCCCACTTCAAAAGTTTAGGGAGATAATTCTTACTTGATGGGGTGAATTTTAGCATCATATTTCAGGGGATGGGTGTATGGATGTGTATGAACAAAAAGGCGTATCACTTTAGCAAGAAACAATGGGAGAATTCTTATCAGGGTTGTTTGTTGGAACAGAAAAAAAGGCGGATTTCTGTAGGATTCTCTGTGTCTTGTTGCTAGGTTATCTGACGAGACTATACATGTGCATAAATGAATACTTTTTTGTGAAAACCATTTCTGTTCTGAAGACTAATGGCATTTGGAGGATGTTAGAAATATATCAAACCTTGAAAATATAGAATACAGTGAAATTTTAGAGAAAAATCGAGTTAATTTTGAAAAAAGAACATACTTTCATCTAGCCTCTTTTGGTTTATCTGTTCCTGGCAAGCAGTCAAGCTTATTTCAATGAGGTGGGGACCAGCAACGAAGCTCATGTATGGTAAATACCATTATATCGTTCAAATATGTCTACCTATAGCATAATTAACTGGATATGACATCTACACGTTTGTGTACATGTATTTCGACAGAGGTTTTGACACCCCCTATCTATAAGTTACAAACTGACCTTTTCTCAGGTCTCACCACTTTCACTTCTAGGGCCCATTTATCATTAGGTATCGTATTCTAACCCAAGTGCCCCTTGTCCTGCGGAAAAGGTAACCTTCAATGAGCTGCAAAGCTCTGGAATAAAAAAGCATTACACCTTTCTCTGATTTATATGACTCCGCTGTTCTCCAACAAACGTGAGTATGGCATACACAAAAACTGGGAAATTCACACAGGAAAGGTTCAAATCCATACCATTTGAAAACCAATACCAAACAGAAAGTCAAGAGTAGACTGCCAAGATACCCAATAGTTGAGCCACTTAAATTACAAAAAGGTAAGACTCAATTCCAAACTCATAACACCCTTTTTCTTACATTCCTTCTTTTTAAAAGTCCTCCTGGGGAAAGTGATATTCAATATGTGACAAGCTAAAATCAGCAGCTCTTCAGACCAAAATATCAAGCGCAACGCCTGCACGTCTTACATGACCTGCCCCACCTACAACAATATGTAGGCACAATACATTGAAAACAGCCTAGGGGTTGCCATTCAGGTAACAGGTACTTTAGGGTGCAAGGACACTCAGGGTGCAGACATGTGGGGTGCAAAGACACTTAGGTAGCAGACACTTAGGGTGCACAAAAAGGACAGGTAGGGTGCAGGGTAAAAATACCAAGACACTTAGGGTGCAATCAGTCTATAGCCCATCTGTCTGTAGGGAGTCCCCTCTGAACAGACATCACATGCCTATAGCTCGCACCACTGATTTTATCTCTATGGGTATAAGGCTATGGGGAATAAAATCAGTGGTAGGGCTAGAGGCTGGTGATTTCATCTTTGTATACACAACAAAACTGCCGACTGACGGCATGGGGACAGTATCCTTAGCCCTTTAATTGTTTCTAGTTCTATTAGAGCTTGGAGTATGATTATTTGGTTCACTATTAATCCCAAATCTTTTTAATTCCACTATCACTGCCAACAGGAGGCTGACTCCCGGCCGCCAGCCTCCCTATGCACCCTATGTGTCCTTGCACCCTACATGTCCTGTGGTTTGCACCCTACATGTCCTAGCACCCTAAGTGTCCACCTGCATGCACCCTAAGTGTCTGCACCCTAAGTGTCTCTGCTACCTAAGGTACCAGTATTCGCCATTCAGACAACCGATAACAGTCTTCTGCCTTGGGATAGGGTCTGATAGATTTCTGGGTGTAATTGTGAGTTGTTTCTTATGCTGCTGTAATACGGCTCCTGTTAATGCTGCAGTTGTTGTTACTGCAGCTGTCTCTGCTGCTGTTGTTACTGCAGCTGTTACTGCTGCTGTTGTTACTGCAGCTGTTACTGCTGTTGCTGCAGTTGTTGTTACTACTGCTGTTACTACTACTGTTGCTGTTACTGCTACTGCTGTTGTTACCGCTACTGCCACTGTTGTTGATACTGCTGTTGTTACTGCTGCTGCTGTTGTTGCAACTGCTGCTGTTACTGCTACTGCCACTGTTGTTATTACTGCTGTTGTTACTGCTGTTGCTTTTGTTACTGCTGTTGTTACTGCTGCTGCTGTTGTTACTGCTGCTGGTACTGCTGCTGTTACTCCAACTGCTGCTGTTACTGCTACTGCTGCAATGTTTGTTACTGCTGCTGTTACTGCTACTGCTGTTGTTACTGCTGCTGTTACTGCTACTGCTGTTGTTACTGCTGCCGTTACTGCTACTGCTGCTGCTGTTGTAACTGCGGCTGTTACTGCTACTGCTGTTGTTACTGCTGCTGTTACTGTTACTGCTGCCATTACTGCTACTGCTGCTGCTGTTGTAACTGCTGCTGTTACTGCTACTGCTGCTGCTGTTGTTACTGCTGCTGGTACTGCTGCACTGTTTGTTGCTGCTCTTGGTGCTGCTACTGCTTCTGTTGTTACTGATACTAGTGCTGTGGTTGGTATTATTTGGAGTTGCTTGCCGCGGGGCGGCCGGGAGCGCAGCGACCGTAGCAACTTCATTATGTTTTTGGTTTGTCAGTGACGTCACGGTCACCTTGTGACACAATTTGCGACGTCATACATCGGCCGCAGAGTGGTAAGTTGTGCAGCAGGGATAGGAGTGGCAACTCCTATCTGTGGTCCTTGCCACATTTTTCTTGTTGTCACAGTTGTTGTTGCTGTTACTGCTGCTGTTGCTGATACTCCTGTTACCACAACTAATGCAGCTGCTCCTAGTGATTGCCCCAGTACTGTTGCTGTCACTACCACTACTGCAGATGCTTTTGTCCTTGCTGTTAATTCTGCTGTTGCTATTCATGCTGTCGTTACTGCTGCTGCTGTTGTCACTGCAGTTGTTACTGCTGTTGCTGCAGTTGTTGTTACTGCTGCTGTTACTGCTACTGTTGCTGTTGCTGCTACTGCTGCTGCTGTTGTTACTGATGTTGTTACTGCTGCTGCTGTTTTTACTGCTGCTTTTACTGCTACTGCTGTTGTTACTGTTACTGTTACTGCTACTGCTGCTGTTGTAACTGCTGCTGTTACTGCTACTGCTGTTGTTACTGCTGCTGGTACTGCTGCTGTTGTAACTGCTGCTGTTACTGCTACTGCTGCTGTTGTAACTGCTGCTGTTACTGCTACTGCTGTTGTTACTGCTGCTGGTACTGCTGCTGTTGTAACTGCGGCTGTTACTGTTACTGCTGCACTGTTTGTTACTGCTGCTGGTACTGCTGCACTGTTTGTTGCTGCTCTTGATACTGCTACTGCTTCTGTTGTTACTGGTACTAGTGCTGTGGTTGATATTATTGTCACAGTTCTTGTTGCTGTTACTGCTGCTGTTGCTGATACTCTTGTTACCACTACTAATGCAGCTGCTCCTAGTGATTGCCCCAGTACTGTTGCTGTCACTGCTACTACTGCAGATGCTTCTGTCCTTGCTGTTAATTCTGCTGTTGCTATTCATGCTGTCGTTACTGTTATCAGTGCTGTTGTACATCATCATTAAATCTGAGAATATCTGAGTTTCCAAGAATTAAACAAATGCCTTCTAAATTCCTGGAGGAAATTAACAGCTGGCTTGTAATTTATAATATTAGCCTACTTGTTTACATCAAGACCGCTGCCTTACTGAAATCTGGGCAGGACTGTGTTGAAGAACCTCACTTGTGAAACCTTCCAATAGGTCAAGCTGGGTATGCTGCTCATGCGTTTGCGAACGTGGCCGATGATGGTGGCCATATTGTCAGCCATTGTGTGGGATCGGTAGGCGCAGGCCTGACCAGCATGGAGATTATCTACCCTACACTGGGATCATCAGCCCTTAACCCTGCTGGGTCTTACCAGGCTACAGGAGGGCCTGACCCCTCACTATTCTCAGGGTAGTAGCTGTAGAATCAGTAATGTAGTAGTAGTATGAGCATGCCGCAACAGTAGCAGTATTGTAGCGGGCCATCTATGTATTCGGGTGCTTATCAGTTTCAAATCCTCTGTTCCCCAAAGCCCTTATTGGAGACAGGCGCTTAATTTGAGTACTACTTTTAGTGCTTAAGATTGATTTTATTACCCCTGTACCCAACCCAGGGACTTACTTGAGACCAGGCACTTACATGAGCATTGGTAAAATCAAGAGCAGTAACAGCAAAGTAGCAGTTGGTGCAGTAGCAGTTACATAGCAGCTCAGCATTAACAGTATTTGAAACAGCAGCTCTAGGGGATATAACAAAGGACATAAACAATAATTGAATGGCTGGTATAGACATCATGTAGGCTATGCAATAAAAGAAAGAGGCGCCTGAGAGGGTTTTGCCATTCAAATATTTTAGTGTAACTCCTATAATTAAGGTTTGCAACTCCTCTAAAAAAAAGACAATGTTTGCCAAGGGTGGGAACCACCATGTACAGGTTTTTGGTTGTTTGTTGAGATGACAGAAACTAAAAGGGAGAGTTGTTGTTTGGTGCAGTGACCTATGTTGGCCTGTGCTGACATGAAGCCACTTGTAACTGTACAATATGTCACAATATGTCACTGTGTGTTTCCTCGTAGTCCTTCATCTCCGCCTTCAAATGGCATTGAAATATAGAGGCTTTTTAACCATTGAGCAGTCATAAATGAATCAAACCAGTTCAAGGATTTTTTAGTGATATTACAACTCAGACTTCCATTTGACCCTAAAGACAGTCCACTAAAGGAGGAGATGTAGCTATAGGAGTCACAACAATTAGATTGGAACTTATATATTAGATACAGCTGTGAGAACTTTGACAGAAATTGGAAATTCGGATCTCAAATGGAGGCTCTCTGCTCTGGTTGATCAGAATCAGAATGTTTCCATGTTGCCATATGTACATGTAGACTCTATTGTTGAAGTATCTATTTGCCCCTAAAAGCATTCCTAATGTTATTCCAGGGGTATGTTTCAAAACAACTTACGATCACTAAATATCTCTATGATCACCAAAATGCCACTACAGTTAAAGAATCTGACTAAAATGTAGGATCTATCCCCTAATATATATAGCACTATACAGGGTTTGTGTACATATGTATACACTGGTTCTATTTCTACTATATTTTGGTCAGCCCAAGACTCTTTTCCATGTATTTTAACAATTAATTATAGTGTAGTTGGTAACATAATGCTGATGGGCAAATTGTACAATAGATGATCGTCTGAGACAGAAAATCAGGAGCAAATCGTTGCCTGACAGGATGTTATGAAACATACCCCTGCTCCTGAGTCGGACGACAACCCAATGTGATTGCTTTCTGTCTGCTAGGTACATCTCTACATCGTTCACAGACAGCAAGATACATCAAGGCCTTATAACTGGCCTCATTGATACACCAATATAGAGTGTGGTGAGAAAAGAATTGGTGCTTTATTAGTGTGTGGTGCCGACCCTTCAGTAGTGTATCAACACAAACATTTGGAAGTAACTTGATGCATGGATTGAAGAGGCTGCCCCATAATCAGATAATGATAACACTGGCAATATATAAGGTGCCGCTCATACGTCAGGTATCAAAATTATGTTAGCTTGATATAATAAGATAATGATAACACTGGCAATATATAAGGTGCCCTTCATATGTCAGGTATCAACATTATGTTAGCTTGATATAATCAGATAATAATAACACTGGCAATATATAAGGTGCTGCTCATACGTCAGGTATCAACATTATGTTAGCTTGATATACAATATATAAGGTGCCGCTCATATGTCAGGTATCAACATCATGTTAGCTTGATATACAATCTATAAAGGTGCCGCTCATACGTCAGGTATCAACATTATGTAAGGTGCCGCTCATATGTCAGGTATCAACATCATGTTAGCTTGATATACAATATATAAAGGTGCCGCTCATACGTCAGGTATCAACATTATGTAAGGTGCCGCTCATACGTCAGGTGTCAACATCATGTTAGCTTGATATACAATATATAAAGATGCTGCTCGTACGTCAGGTATCAACATTATGTAAGGTGCCGCTTATATGTCAGGTTTCAACATCATGTTAGCTTGATATACAATATATAAGGTGCCGCTCATATGTCAGGTATCAACATCATATTAGCTTGATATACCTTTGTTGGCATGATGCACAATGTCATCCAACACTGCATTGGTCATAGCCACATAGTGAGTGACTCACCAGAGCTGCATCCTGACAAGCAGTTACTGATTTTGTTCACTGGGTGGTCCTTAATTATAATAGATGTATGCTGTACGTCGTTAATCGATGACACTGTAGGTAGGGGAAACATATAGACATTGTAAAAATGGGCAACAGAACAGAAAAGAAGGAAAACTCTATCTCAGATGTGACCACGTAGGTTTGGGCAGAGCGATACCGAAAAGCAGTAGGGTATTTCATCCCCAGCCTCCCACATACAAAGATGTCTAATGATTTCCCACATGACGAAACTAAATACCAGCAGACGGCAAAAATAAAGAAATGAGAATTCCAGTCGCGGAATTTGAATAAATCACGAAACATGGGCATAACGTTCCACTAGACACCGTACGCTCTGGCCCATTTTCCACTACCCGATATGGCCCCTCTATCGGCCGCTAGACCCATATAGTTTACACCATCGTCGGCCGACAGTAGCCATGCACCACCATTGAATTCTATGGCAGCCCTGTCGGCTGAGATGGTCGTGTGCAGTAGCTGTCGGCCGATAGAAGGACCTCATCGGGTGGTGGCAAACGGCCCTCTCCCTCTCTCACGATTTTACGGTGATTGATTCTCGGAGGGCGAGGAAACTGACGCCCCACACGCAGACGACACTCACTAGTTGATGACGTCATATCCGGATCGAATTTGTGCTTGAACAATTTGCATATCAATTGTGTGCGTCTTTAACGTCGTTACACGGATGTTGTGGGATGTAAATTGAATGAAACTAACCCTTTAATATTGCCCACATGATATTGCATCATATGTAATGTTATTGTGCTGTCACAAAATGAAACACTAGAGCCTTGACAAGTAACTGAGCAGTGCTGCATTTGTCCATCAAGCCATCCATTGCCATGCATGCACTATGCTCATCCTGTAGGATTATTGCATGCATCAAAGTGCTTTTCAATCCCAAAGGGTTAACACAAAGGACGCTTTCAATGTCGTCTGCAGTGGTCGTGGATGTGGGAATGTCGTCTGCGTCTACAAGTGTCCCCTCTGAGGATGTCTGTGTTACAAATCAGATCAACGCAACGTAAGCTGAGGCTGGTTTGACGGTCTCTCTGTCAATGCTCATAAGTCCGACCAAAGTTTGAAAGAAGATGAAGTTTGACGTAGTAGAGTAATGGTTTGGTCCGTGTGAAGTACACATCCTAAACAGCTAACGGTATGAAATTGGAAACAATAAATGCTGGATTGGTAAATATAATCCCATAGATTGATTTATCGGGTTATAAAATGATATATTGCAGTGTAACTTCTGGCCATACCTACAGATATTAGGATCGACGGCACATGTGTGGAGGGAGGAGACTGGGGGAGGGGGCGGGGGAGCAAACTGAGTTATCTATAGGGAATGAGTTTAAGACTTCCACAGAATCAAGTCTAGATCATTTGGCGAACAGCGATAAGTTCAACATAATACATGTACATTTGTATCTGTTTGCCTGTGATCATTCTCAGTTAGGCATACAGGTCCCCTGTGGATAGGTAACCTGTTTATAGGATTATACTCAAGTCTTCAGTATATAGGCCTAGCAGAGGGCCCATGATCAGCCTCCCCAGACACCTGCAAAGTAATATAAGACATCCACCCTTAAACTCCTGCAAAATAACACCGAGACATCCACCCTTAGACTCCTGCAAAATAGCACCAAGACATCCACCTTTAAACTCCTGCAAAATAACACCAGGACATCCACCCTTAGACTCCTGCAAAATAACACCGAGAAATCCGCCCTTAGACTCCTGCAAAATAACACCAAGGCATCCACCCTTAGACTCCTGCAAAATAACACCGAGAAATCCACCCTTAGACTCCTGCAAAATAACACCAAGGCATCCACCCTTAGACTCCTGCAAAATAACACCAAGACATCCACCCTTAGATTCCTGCAATATCAAACTAAGACATCCACCCTTAACCCTTAGTCTCCTGCAAAATAACACACTACATCCCTGCCCCCCCCCTTAGAACCCTGCAAAATAAAACAAAACACAAGAAGCCCCCTCCCCTTACCCCACCTTTTTATGATTGATATTTCTTGGGAGAGTTAGATAAGTATACTCTCGCACAAGGTTCCCTAAACAAGGACAGTTTCCAACAAAACAAAAGGCCCAGACCCCCCCGCCCTCAATTATCATTGCCCTACAGTCTCCCTATCCAGCCAACTTTTAATTCCCAGTCAAATTCAAATCACCCCCCCCCCTCCCGACACATCCACAAACAAACCACAAGTCGAGTTACCACAGTACCCCTGAGGGTGGGGCCCTGGAAATCGGGGCTTTTATCCAACCCTGTAAGGACTGCAAACTGCCCAATGCACTGTGCTCATTTTATGGCAATATAAGGGTTGCAAACTGCTTAATGCCCTGTGCTGATTTCATGGCAATATGCAGGAATGCACCAGTGCTATATCCATCCATCATTCCAACCATATTATCCTTGATACACCTGCTGCAAAGGGTTAACATGCTCCACTATATGTACTGGGGGTAGTCCGTAGGTTGGCCAGTGTTAGATGGTGCATTAGCTTTAGGGGTGCATTATGGCGACACTTACAACGTAACATGGTCTTGCAGACCCTTAGTGGGTTATAAGCTAAATGAGCTGATTGTGAGGTTTATTAAGGCCCCTCCCCACCCTCAACCCTGCTAATATCCGGTCTGGACCTCTACTGAAGGAGGCTGAATAGTGCCACCATCCCTCGCTGTCTCCACAAGCCTTAACCCTCTAATGCCACATCACGTCTCAAGTGTTCTGTCCCTTATTGCCCTTATTGTTACAATACACCCATACTGTGCTGGTGAGCAGTGCATCCAGAGAGTGTATCAAGACATACCTTTGGGTGGGCATTTACAATAATGCAGGTCTCATGCATGAGTAACTAACCTAGGCGGCATTGATGCATTTCAAGACCTGTTGTTGATGTCCTAATCGGCCCTTACAGGATTAAATACATCCATGTCAAAGTTGTTTCAAAAAGGTGAAATATGGTTTTCTTTTCATTGCTGCTGACAAGTGGGATTCCAATTTTTCAGGCGATTTTCATGATTTTTATTTGTTGGTTTGGTTTTAGTTAGTATTTTCTATTTTCACTGATATGTTTTGCAGTAGAGCTGTATGTGAAGGGTAATTGGGTCTGTGTTAACAGGTTTCTTTGGTCAATAATTGGCATAGATAGTTTTTAAATAGGAATTTCCGTTTAATTTCGAGGTGGTCCCTCCTGCACCTAGTGATAACTTTGTACTGGGGAATTAGGGTAGAGGCAGTAGCCCTTCGTTTACAATTTCTCATCAATGCAAATGAAAAGTCAATTCGCGATATCCAATAAGTATTTGTTTTATGTATAATTGAATGTATTTTCGATCTCCGGTGATAACGACTCCCTTATGTCCTCTTCTGAATCACCTGAATAAACGATTGAATATAAGCCGGGTACCAAATGTAATAAGAGTTCAGAAGTGGTCATGCAAATGATGCGATTTTAGAATTAGTGCATTGTGCTCTAACAACCCGATTACGATTCACATAAAGAGCAGATAAAAGATAAAGATTCTAAATAAAACTATAAGGTGGGAACTTTGTGCTGTTTAATGTGGCAAAATATAATACACAAGGACGTAATGGGAGAGGAAAAAGCAACTTTGATTACAGTACCAAAAATAATCGGCAGCCTCATCTCATTGGTAAAGCATGTTGTACGCTTGCTTAAATACTCTTCTACTTGACTATCCTGTTGTACTTCAAACAAATGTCGATCATCAAACAAATATTGATGTTGTTTATGATAGAGACTAAAGCATGACCAGATAAGCCATGTTTCTTCACATGAAGACCAGAGATTCCTATAGCATTCCAAAGGTTGTAATCATAGTTTCTAAGTAATTGTAATTATAGTTTCTAAGTGAAGACCGACGTGCTAGAATGCACCCAACACACCACCAGTTGACATGCTGCGGTTGGGGACCTTTTTGCATTAATTATTTTGCCCTTAATTTAATAAGTGTTTGGACAAACGTCTGTCAACACGACAATTAACTCTATCTCTCAAGGACTTGCACTCACTCGTTGATCATCCACTGAGGAAGCGGGTGTCATTTTACTTTTGTAGATTCAATTCCGATCCAGGATTCCAATGCCACATCATTAGTGGTCTAACGTTATGGTGATGCCACATGAATCAATATCAAGTGGTGACAAAATTCAACAATGGTGGTGGGAACACCACCAAGGGAACACCAAGACTGACACAGGCCTAAAGCAACATGCATGGGAGGAACAAGGCTGACACAGGCCTAATGCACCATGGTGGGAACAAGACTGACACAGGCCTAATGCACCATGGGGGAACAACAAGACTGACACAGGCCTAATGCACCATGGGGGAACAACAAGACTGACACAGGCCTAATGCACCATGGGGGAACAACAAGACTGACACAGGCCTAATGCACCATGGGGGAACAACAAGAATGACACAGGCCTAATGCACCATGGTGGGAACAAGACTGACACAGGCCTAATGCACCATGGGGGAACAACAAGACTGACACAGGTCTAATGCACCATGGGGGAACAACAAGACTGACACAGGCCTAATGCACCATGGGGGAACAACAAGAATGACACAGGCCTAATGCACCATGGTGGGAACAAGACTGACACAGGCCTAATGCACCATGGGGGAACAACAAGACTGACACAGGCCTAATGCACCATGGGGGAACAACAAGACTGACACAGGCCTAATGCACCATGGGGGAACAACAAGACTGACACAGGCCTAATGTACCATGGGGGAACAACAAGACTGACACAGGCCTAATGCACCATGGTGGGAACAACAAGACTGACACAGGCCTAATGCACCATGGGGGAACAACAAGACTGACACAGGTCTAATGCACCATGGTGGGAACAAGACTGACACAGGCCTAATGCACCATGGGGGAACAACAAGACTGACACAGGCCTAATGCACCATGGGGAAACAACAAGACTGACACAGGCCTAATGCACCATGGGGGAACAACAAGACTGACACAGGCCTAATGCACTATGGGGGAACAACAAGACTGACACAGGTCTAATGCACCATGGTGGGCACAAGACTGACACAGGCCTAATGCACCATGGGGGAACAACAAGACTGACACAGGCCTAATGCACCATGGGGGAACAACAAGACTGACACAGGCCTAATGCACCATGGAGGAACAACAAGACTGACACAGGTCTAATGCACCATGGGGGAACAACAAGACTGACACAGGCCTAATGCACCATGGGGGAACAACAAGACTGACACAGGCCTAATGCACCATGGGAGAACAACAAGACTGACACAGGCCTAATGCACCATGGTGGGAACAACAAGACTGACACAGGCCTAATGCACCATGGGGGAACAACAAGACTGACACAGGCCTAATGCACCATGGTGGGAACAAGACTGACACAGGCCTAATGCACCATGGTGGGAACAAGACTGACACAGGCCTAATGCACCATGGGGGAACAACAAGACTGACACAGGCCTAATGCACCATGGGGGAACAACAAGACTGACACAGGCCTAATGCACCATGGTGGAAACAAGACTGACACAGGCCTAATGCACCATGGGGGAACAACAAGACTGACACAGGCCTAATGCACCATGGGGGAACAACAAGACTGACACAGGCCTAATGCACCATGGTGGGAACAACAAGACTGACACAGGTCTAATGCACCATGGGGGAACAACAAGACTGACACAGGCCTGATGTACCTTCAGGGCCTTCAACAAGACAATTTCACACAATACCAACCCCTGGTATGCTATGATGCCAAAGTGTGAGCATGAGGCACCAAAGACCACCTATGAGTCACCCGCCATCGCTGCATTGCAGTCATTATGATGCGAAGAGAACAAGAGCTTGGAGTCAGCATTATTCAGTTAATGTGTCATGACGATAAAAGGGCATATAAAAGTACAATGGTGACAATGTGCCATTTAAAGGGCTTTTAATAAACTTCCTCCTACTTTGAGTGTTTTGATACTCCTGCGTAGAAAATAACAGGGAGTGGTAGATTGTTAAGTTAATCTCCCTGTTTTTGTTCTCTTTCAAAACGCCCTGTTTTTATCTCAGCCTTCAGATGTATGGATACAGATAGCACCTTATCACGTCCACTTGTTGTAGTGCCGTCATGAGGGCAGCGCCCCATGATGTATTACTACGCGGTGTGACTTACCTCGTACCGTGTAATCTGCACACTTATAGATCACCCCTCACTGTGGGCACAATGGCTGAGTGGTGGCAAGGATGGGACAATTTTTTGGACTGTTTTACTAAAATAGACTTCTCAGCGAACAATAAGATATGAGTCATGCCCTTAGACTATGTTCGACAAAAGACTTGTTTTTGTGTTAAGATAAGTGATAATACATGTTTTGTATTTTTTGTGTTAGAATAGAGCATTGGTATGAAATGTAATTAATGTCATGATCAATAGTACTGTCATGTATGTTACACATGCGACACGTGTTCAGTCCCGGGTGTTGAGTGTTTTAATTTCGGCCAGTATAAATAGATGAGTGTCTTCACCTAATTTCCTGTCGTACATCGGCTAGACCCTACAATGGCTGTATGATGTCCCACGGTTCATGTTCTTCCTATGTCACGATGCACCAATACACAACAATGGTGCATCATGACCGCCCTTCTCATAATGCACCAATACACTACAATGGTGCATCATGACCGCCCTTCTCACGATGCACCAATACACTACAATGGTGCATCATGACCGCCCTTCTCACGATGCACCAATACACTACAATGGTGCATCATGACCGCCCTTCTCACGATGCACCAATACACTACAATGGTGCATCATGACCGCCTTCTCACGATGCACCAATACACTACAATGGTGCATCATGACCGCCCTTCTCATGATGCACCAATACACTACAATGGTGAATCATGACCGCCCTTCTCACGATGCACCAATACACTACAATGGTGAATCATGACCGCCCTTCTCACGATGCACCAATACACTACAATGGTGCATCATGACCGCCCTTCTCGAGTGCATCAGCCCCTGTACGGTCTGCATGATGCATCGGCCCAGGCGAGTTACGCAGGTATCATGATGACCAAAGGGTGTGATGCTCAAAGTACCATGTCACACATAATGTAGAGTGTGACATACTCTGTTACAGTTGGACACGGTTGTTGATCATCATTTTCTTGAGGTCACTGTGTCGTGGCTCCTGTGGAGATCGACATCTTGGAGACGCTGACTAATTGAGACACTTAAATTGATGTAGATGAGACAATGAGGGAATTACCATTTATGGGTCATATCATACTTTAATGCATACATCCTTGTGGAGCCATGATGCTTGAATGAAGTCTTAGTGGCCTGTATAAGCGCTGGGTCTTTTTATAAGCGCCGGTCTTGAATAAGGGCCGGGGTAGAGACGGGTTGACATCTATGAGCGCCATGGGCTCTGAAATGTCATCATGACGCATGAATACAGGAAGACTAACTCAGTATCTAGAATACAGAATGGCCGGGACAGAATGCTCTGCATTCATCATCGCCATGTGTATGCAGCCACGAATTATCATGGCAGAGAAGAAATGGAGTCAACCCAGGAGCTGGACTCTACAATGACTCCTGTCACACAGGAAACCAAAATGACTGGCTCTCTTCCCCACTCTGCTTGACATTTTCAGGATTTTAAAAAGTAGAAGCCCCCCCCCCCCGACGCCCTTCATTTGTATAGCCATTTTGAGGTAAATTTGAGGCTTCATAGAGAAAAATAAACTACTGGCAACAAGAATGCCCCCCCTCTAACTGTGTGTGTTAATCCTCCACTGCGTTTCATAGGGTACATAATGTATGTATACATAAGAATCACTCAAAAAGATAAGACACTAATTTAGGTTGGCCGTCAATTTGTAACAAATGTCTCTCTACCTGTCTTAGTGTATCACCTGCAAAGGTACTCATCAGGTTCAGTACTAACCTGTTTCTTAGTACACCCTAAGATTGAGTGATAGTCCCTGGATCATGGTGTGTACTAAGAACTCGGTACCCTTGTTTATCCTCAAATTTCTCTTACTTTCTTATCAAAGTACATAATTTTGATGTCACCATAGGTAGAAAATGTCTATATTTTACTTATACACCATTTTACAGAACTAAAATCAGAATATTTTCTGAGAAATGGCTATATTTACAATCTTCCCCTCATTCTTGCTTTACTAAAATTGATTGGCTAATTCTTTGTTTAATTGGCTGGTAAATATGAACCTACAAGATTAAAGAATAGACAAATGCCTACAAATTGACGTTTTTATTTGAGCTAAGTGCTGTTTAATAAGGGAGTAAATGTATCATTTAATGTAAATATAAGTACTAAATGATTTCACCATCCCACCTTTGACCCCAATAATGTATGCACATGTAGGTGTCATGGTCCAGTGACCAGGGCTCTGATTGGCCCATACACTTGCAGAGGTGAGTGTCATGGTCTAGTGCACACACAAGTGTACTAAGATCCCAGTACATCCTAAGACTGTGCATGGTACCAGAATTGTAGTACAGACTAAAATCAGACTGTTGTACTATGATCCTGGTGTGTCCTAACAAGATATCCCCGTCCCCAACCTGTTCATAGGCCATGCCAGCAAGAAAAGGAGATCTCTCAGAGACATATTTTTTCTTGAGATTTGACTTCCAGAAATCTGCTAATTTGACATCAGAACTCTGCATTTGATGTGTGCATAACAATACGCTATTCAACATGTGCGTGCTGCTTGCATATTGTATTTTACGTGTACACTCTCAGCTGCAACTGTAAATGGGCTATAAATACCCCTATAAGTAGGCAGTTTAATCAGCTGTACCTACACACCAGAATGTACTTCTGGTGTGTAGGTTTATACCTACAGCAGGCACTACTGTATTTCAGAATAATAAGGACTCTACTGTATAGCCGCATGGTGGACAGACAGTGTAGTCAAAATTAGAAGATCCGGGCAAAGGCAATACAATATCATAGCTAAATTTGATATTGAAAGTCTGCCTTCCATATCAAATGTGTGTATAGAAAGTAGTTTAGATATTAAGATAAGGCCATCTTTACTGGCCCCATCGACAACACATTACCAAGCGATCTGGTATATGGTTATCACTCTAATTTAGCTGTGGATTCATTATCATGGTTTATTACACGATTTGTGTGACTCACAGTGCTTTTAATGGATATTCCCGTTCTGATACCTGTCGATATTGCACATGATGCATGCATCATGACTTTGTATGGTGTACCTGATATCCATGGATATCAGGCACCCAGTGCCTATTATCCATGGATATCAGGCACCGTTTACATGTGGAGGAACATATTTAAATCATTCCTCCTACGAAATTTTCATTGCCAAAGGCAGGGGCCGAACCCATACCCTACTCATCCAAATGCCAGCCTATGAGGCCACGGCGCCAGACGTTCGTAGTAGCATTACAGGTTGGTTAGAATGCCACAGCGACTCTAGTTGAGCCATGGCCACAAGTAGCTGTCGGGGGAGGGGGGCGTTCGTATCAAACCAACGGCTGCAGCTCCCAGACGCCTTTGACAACGATGAAGTGGATATCGGGTCGGGCTCCAAACCCCTGGAGCTTAATTGAAAACATCCTGGGATCGCAACCACAGCGATCTTAGTGTAGGCACATATCATAAGGCCTGGCCAGTCTACCCTATCTAATGCAGTGGTTGCAGGCCTGTCAGGAATAGTAAGTCCTGAGATCACTTCACTGTTCCTTTTCCAGCACTAAGATCACTGCGATCTTAGTGAAAGAATTGCATAGTGGTTTCAAATGAGTACAAGAGCACTTAAAGGGAACACTCCTGATTGAAAGAGTGAATAGCCTGCTGCATATACATTTATAAACAGGGGAGGGAGGACGTTTACTGAGAGTCCTTGAGGGCCCTTAGGCCTACCCATGTGTTAAGGGCACTCTAAGGTAATTCTTCCTTCTCAAGTTTTGAAGTGAAGTCCTACCCCACTCCCTTTGGTATCCTCTTGCTGCAAGCCAGACTTTGTCTTTGGGGAATTTCATCTGTCTCTCTCTATTGAGGTAAGCTATTTTTATTTTATCCTGGTTGAACATTTGCATTAAAGTTACCATATTTACAGAAGGAATCTAATATATTTCTTAGCCCATATGGGGACTGGGAACGATGGTATAAGCACTCTTGTGAAGAAGAGTGACTCCACAGCTATTCTTTTATTTCGGGACTCTTACCCCTGTGCCTAGTCAGTACTTCTTGGAATAGTGTAGGAGGGCTGAGTACCTCCTGGTACAGGCATTTGGGTCCCGGCCTGGAGGTTAATTCAAAACAACCTGGGATCGCAACCTCAGCGATCTTAGGAATTATTTTACCTTATCCTATTAAGCGATCTTAAGATTAGACTGCGTTGACATTTCCTAGCCAGGACTAAGATCGCATCAATCTACTTTGACATCTATGGCCAGCCAGGTGAGAAGAGGGGTGGCTGTAGATATCCTAACACACCCCCTCACACCTCACAGATCTCCCCCAGGTGAGAAGGGAGGCGGCTGAAGAAGACCTATCAAAGCCACTCACACCTCTCAGATCTCCCCATTGCATATAGCCTGTGTATTCTGTACACTTTGATATCATTTGAAAAGGTGTATTTATGACAAAATTACTTCGTTATATCCAAGTTCTGGTGCCAAAACTTCATTATATAGGGATTATTTTACTATAGAAATGTATGGTGATGATTTGGTATCAAGCATTTTGTTTGTTATAACCGAAATTTCGTTATAACAGGATTTGTAGTAAAGAGATTTTACTGTATAAGCCTCCAGGGACCACCCCTACCTTACTACCAACTCCTCCTACCTCTTTTACACTTTTACTCCTATCTGTATTGTGTGTATCATTTTTATCTTGCAGTTTTACCATGGAAAATGAATATGGCGGTATCCAGCTACAGTAATAAAGATTAAAATGATGAAAAGATGATGAAATATAAATGATGGAAATAATAAAAATGAAATGATTCAGCCATAGCCCCCCTCCCACCCTGGTGAACAACCCTATGGCCCAAAACTATTGCCTCCCTAAGCTAAACACCATGTATCTAAACACCTCCTGAAGCTAAACACTATGTATCCAAACACCTCCTAAAGCTACACACTACCAATCTAAACATTTACTCATGCTGCACACCTTAAAGCTAAACACCTATCAAAACTTGTTAAATCAAACGCCTGATAGCTAAACATGTTTAAAGTTAAACACGTTTAACCAAAAAATGAGTTTAGAAAACTGGGACAAGAATGTGTTTAGCTATGTGTTTAGATCCTAAACTCTGGTGTTTGGTTGCTAAACACCAAATTAACAGTATAAGAGTGCTCAAGGACACTCAGCAAACGTCCTCCCTCCCCTCTATATGTATGCAGCAGGCTATTCACTCTTTTGATCAGGAGTGTTCCCTGTAAGTTCTCTTGTACTCAGGTGAAACCACTATGCAATTCTTTCACTAAGATCTTAGTGCTAGAAAAGGAATAGTGAAGTGATCCCAGGACTTGCTATTCCTGCTAGGCCTGCAACCACTGCATTACATAGGGTAGACCGGCCAGGTCTTCTAATATGTGCCTACACTAAGATCTCTGGGGTTGCGATCCCAGGATCAAATTGAATTTATTGATATTCTATTGATTATTTATTGATAATTCATTGATAAATCGTGTAATAATGCCAGTAAGGTATGGGTCTCATTGCTTGTATCATAGAATATTAAACTCGGGGCCTACAGCCCCTCGTTAGATATCCTATGATACAAGCAATTCGGTGCCTGTTAGCCCATACATTACTCCCTTACCATGGTGAACATTCTCTTCCATCCTAGCGGGATAGGGGTGGCGCCGTAGTGTCTAGCTGAAGCTGGTCACCAGCATGTGCCTTACACTGGTTTCAGGGGTCAGTTATGTAATACCTGGTGGGAATCCACTCTGTCCCACCCTACATAAAAAAAGGTACTTCTAGGACTCATAAAGTAGCTCATAATGGCTATATAATATATAATTACAACTTCAAAGGTATGGTTAGTACAGCCTATCACTTATGACACCTCCAGGTGTGAAGTCTTCACACCTACAGCTGTGGAAACCCACCCCATGTACAGAGTGGATTCTGACCCCATGGTAAACATGCAACGTCGGTATACCGTATAGTCACGTTAAAGCAGTGGGTTTTAAATGAGCACTTGTCTTGTGTAAGCACCGGTTATGGGGGTCATACCTTAAGCACTGAAAACTATTATGGATCTGCTCCTGGAGAACGCAAAATGAAATTGGAGATGGAATAATAGTAGATGTCATGTAAGTATAACATGTGTGGCAGCTGTGTCTAGTACACAGTACAAACAGTGACAAAAACTCAGATACCATAATACAGCCACCCCGTGATGCTACAAGCTGGGCACCATCTTGGTATCATCTGTGATACCAACACCACACTATAAAATCCACATGGTCTAATAACATCATGTATGTAACATTATAGGCACATGTAACCACTATACTCTGGTCCATCTTTAAGGATAGCATTTATAAGTGCTTATTACACGACTTTTGTGATTTTGGGTTCTTTTTGTGGATATTCCAAGTCTGATACCTGTCGGTATTGCACGCCATGATGCATGCATCATGATCTGAGTAAGGTGTGCTGATATCCATGGATATCAGGCACACCTTACATGTCACATGTTAAAACCTACGAGAATTTCATTGCCACAGGTAGGGGTCGAACCCATACCCTACTGCTCTCTATGCCAGCGTCATGGATTGCACCACAGGGCCTGATGAGTAACAGTGTGTGTTTGCCTGTATATAGACAATGCCATAGGTTTGGCCTGGTCAGTAGCGACCCCAGCTTGTCACATGCACAAGCTGAGAATGGCATTTTGATTATAGAGGCAATCACACCAGTATCACACCGCGACAACGTCCAGACGCCGGTGGCTATGGTATAATGGATAGCAAGTCACGCTCCCAACCCTAGGTACAGGCATTCACGTCCAGGTCTGATCCATCTTTTTAGCAGTGCAAGCTGTCAAACCTTTTGTGTACACACACTATGGCAGGCTTCGAGTCCTATGGGGAAGTGAAGAATTTTTTTTTTCAAATTGAATTTATCAATATTCTATTGATTAAATAAGTAGTTAATGGATATGTCATGATGCGTGCTTGATATCAAACATGCAATGAGGGGGTCAAGCTCCCGAGTTGCATGTTAATGAACACTGGTCATTAATGAACGCTGGTCTTGGATTGGTGTCGGGGGGGAGAGGTCTTGTTGATGAACTGAAGCTGTTCCCAGATAAGCACCAGTCGTGTTTTGACACTAGGGGGTTTTGGTAATAATCACCCAGGCCCTTACACAGATCACCGAAGTACAATAATCACCCAGGCCCTTACAAAGACCACCATCGTACAATAATCACCCAGGCCCTTACACAAACCACCATCATACAATAATCACCCAGGCCCTTACACAAACCACCATCATACAATAATCACCCAGGCCCTTACACAGACCACCATCATACAATAATCACCCAGGCCCTTATACAGATCACCATGGTACAATAATCATCCAGGCCCTTACACAGACCATCGTGGTACAATTATCACCCAGGCCCTTACACAGACCATCATGGTACAATAATCACACAGGCCCTTGTACAGACCACCATGGTACAATAATCACCAAGGCCCTTACACAGACCACCGTGGTACAATAATCACCAAGGCCCTTACACAGACCACCATGCTACAATAATAACCCAGGCCCTTACACAGATCACCATGGTACAATAATCACCCAGGCCCTTACACGGACCACCATGGTACAATAATCACCAGGCCCTTACACAGACCACCATCGTATAATAATCACCCAGGCCCTTACAAAGACCACCATCATACAATAATCACCCAGGCCCTTACACAAACCACCATCATACAATAATCACCCAGGCCCTTACACAGACCACCATGGTACAATAATCATCCAGGCCCTTACACAGACCACCATCGTACAATAATCACCCAGGCCCTTACACAAACCACCATCATACAATAATCACCCAGGCCCTTACACAGACCATCGTGGCACAATTATCACCCAGGCCCTTACACAGACCATCATGCTACAATAATCACACAGCCCCTTGTACAGACCACCATGGTACAATAATCACCCAGGCCCTTACACAGACCATCATGCTACAATAATCACACAGGCCCTTACACAGACCACCATGGTACAATAATCACCCAGGCCCTTACACAAACCACCATCATACAATTATCACCCAGGCCCTTACACAGACCATCATGCTACAATAATCACACAGGCCCTTGTACAGACCACCATGGTACAATAATCACCCAGGCCCTTACACAGACCATCATGGTACAATAATCACACAGGCCCCTGTACAGACCACCATCATACAATAATCACCCAGGCCCTTACACAGACCACCATCATACAATAATCACCCAGGCCCTTACACAGACCACCATCGTACAATAATCACCCAGGCCCTTACACAGACCATCGTGGTACAATTACCACCCAGGCCCTTACACGGACCATCATGGTACAATAATCACACAGGCCCCTGTACAGACCACCGAGGTACAATAATCACCAGGCCCTTACAAAGACCACCATCGTACAATAATCACCCAGGCCCTTACACAAACCACCATCATACAATTATCACCCAGGCCCTTACACAGACCATCATGGTACAATAATCACACAGGCCCTTGTACAGACCACCATGGTACAATAATCACACAGGCCCTTACACAGACCACCATGGTACAATAATAACCAAGGCCCTTACACGGACCACCATGGTACAATAATCACCCAGGCCCTTATACAGACCACCATGGCGTGGCCATTTTTCATATCACACCAAATTTTATCTTTGTGTCCTTGAACTTTTAAGCTTTCAATCCCCTTTGTCCAAAGGGGTCAACTGCAAAAATAAGATACCTATCAGGGCATCATATGAAGGTTTATGTGCTGAAAGACAAACCCACAAAGGTCTGATTAATCCCGAGAATTAACCTTTCTAGTCCCTCTGAATGAAACTTAATTAGCGTTGTCTACACCCAATTAACCTTTTTCCAATACCATGACCCCTTGTTATGAAGTATCATTTTTGATCAGAAATAGTGCATATCACATGGCATGGCATTTCTTAAATGCTATTATTTCCTACATAATCCCCTGAACCCCTAATAAATTGCATAATATAATATGCCGTGTATCCATAGATTCATCTCCCATAATGCTCCTCAGTGTACACAGAACCTGTAGACATTTGGTGATTTGTAATCATATGCCACCCACTCCATGCTAGAACCACATGTCTGGATTCATCTGGATACATTTCTAAATATCTATATTAACTGTGTCGAGGGCCGCCTATCTTAGGTTAATACAATATGATGTCCTGTCTTGGTGACTCATTGATGCATCCCTGGTGGAGAACTCACCAGTGCGGCAATCATGCATCATGTTAACACTGCCGGGCAGATACACACCAGATGTATTACCATGGTGTGCCATGAAGTCCTGGCAGATACACCAGATGTATTACCATGGTGTGCCATGAAGTCCTGGCAGATACACCAGATGTATTACCATGGTGTGCCATGAAGTCCTGGCATACACACCAGATGTATTACCATGGTGTGCCATGAAGTCCTGGCAGACACACCAGATGTATTACCATGGTGTGCCATGAAGTCCTGGCAGATACACCAGATGTATTACCATGGTGTGCCATGAAGTCCTGGCAGATACACCAGATGTATTACCATGGTGTGCCATGAAGTCCTGGCAGATACACCAGATGTATTACCATGGTGTGCCATGAAGTCCTGGCATACACACCAGATGTATTACCATGGTGTGCCATGAAGTCCTGGCAGATACACCAGATGTATTACCATGGTGTGCCATGAAGTCCTGGCAGATACACCAGATGTATTACCATGGTGTGCCATGAAGTCCTGGCATACACACCAGAGGTATTACCGTGGTGTGCAATTGAAGTCCTGGCATACACACCAGATGTATTACCATGGTGTGCCATGAAGTCCTGGCAGATACACCAGATGTATTACCATGGTGTGCAATTGAAGTCCTGGCATACACACCAGATGTATTACCGTGGTGTGCAATTGAAGTCCTGGCAAACTGCTTACCATTGCCACCGTGCATCATACCGTCGTTTAAGGGTTAAACATCGTCAGTATGGCTCTAGGTATCCAGTAGGGATGGGGGACACGTTTGGGGCACGGTTTCAGCTCCTCCTCTCTTATCATAATATTTTCATTTGGCTCGGGTGTCTCTATTAGTAAGGCATATACCGGTATATCTCTTTGGTTACAGTTGCTAGGCAGGACGCAAAAGCTTATTTTCAACGCTGGATCATAATAGAATATAGTTCGTAGAAGCCAGATTGTCAATCATTTACCTGGTGACGCGTTTCTTTTGTTATTTGTATCTCCACACTAACTATGCCTGGTCTTAAGCTGCATCTTCACACCAAAAAAATTCTGAATATCTTAGGCATTTCACCTAACATTTGTTGAACTTGCTAACCCAAGTTGGGAGTTTGCATGCTGCCAAACCACTGAAGGTTTCTTGGGAGTTTATGCCTAACCCTTAGGAAAAATGCCTGACTTGCCTGGTTTCTCCTAACTTGCCTTAGACTTTTTCACTAACTACAAAGACTTTCAAGCAATGTAGCAATTCTTTTATCTTAACTGAAATGGTTAGTGTAAACTCCACATAGTTTAAGACAACCCAGAACAAAGCCTCTCCATTTGAGAAGCAAGTTCAATGCCTCACATCATTTTCATTTACAACTACTGTACTAAGTTGCTCTTGGTTTGTCATGATGAACTTTCAAAGCCGGTAATTTGAATTTCCACAGAAAAGGTGTTTTGATTCTACTTCCTTGCTCCTTCAATAACATGTAAACGTATTAGGTTTATTCTGTTAAATCCTATGTCAGGTTGAATTGTACAGTATTTATCATGTCAATAGTCATTGAAAGTGCCATGATTTCACATTTATAGGCTTTTCCATGATATACATTTGCCAGAAAAATCTTCCTGCAAACCACACTGCCACCTGGTGTGAAGATATCTACTACCCCTTAGACAAAATGACCCATTTTCTCTCTTGGCTGAGTCAAGTCAGCTTGCCTGAATAGGTTAGTATTTTCTTAACATGTTGGGTATTTTGCCTAAACAGTAGTTTTGTCTAGATTAAACTAGTATCTACTAACTTTTCTGTGTTCTTGGTTCTTGTCCTTTTTGTGCATCTTGAATATGAGGAAACAAAACCCTGATATCAATATAGGACTAAAGAGGTAGGAAAGGTGAACCCTGATCTGCACTTTTCTCACCTCCTATCGTAGGATTGTGATTGGCACAGAGTCACCACACCAGGATAGCTCCGACATGAGATAAAGTGTGTCAGAGAGTGGTTCAGGGTTCGCACACAGATATCATACAAACGCTGCACGCTTGGTGTTCGCCAGTATAAAAAAGCTCCTGCTCTTGTCGTCTGCTCAGGACATATTTTCGCGCCACAATGTCTTTCTCAAATTCCACTAAAACGTCTGTTCCATATCTGAAGAGGGAATGTTGTATTAAGTGGCTTGACATGTTTGTAGGGTTTATCTGTCAGAAATCGGTTGTTTTGGGATGGTGAATTTGAATGGAACCGTCAGGTGTTGTGGCATGTGGACCGCTCACCGTTGGACCTGGTGGAATGTTAATGGTCGTCTATTACTTACTCAGTTCGTGTTCACATTTCTTAACCCCTTAAATACGGCATAGTCGATCAGTTGACGTTGACATCAGGATGCTCATAATTCAGTTCATTAATCATTTAGCCCCGCATGTATAGGATGAATAATATAGATGTGCGAGTTTCTTGCAGGTACTTTTTTTTTATTCATCTGCAGAACTAGGACACACAGTTCATGTGTCCAAGTGTATTGGTCAGTGTTGATATGGCGTTCTAGCTCGGAGTGACAACCTCTGTCTCCACCCCCCACCCCCAACTACCTTTTCACTTTTATTCCACCAATCGGTCAACAGAACACTGGATTAATCTGGGAAATGATATTTTCCATTGGGAACCGAGATACCACGCACTGCTCCTATAATCGCTATCTAGTCTGCTAGCCTGATACTGTTCTGTTTGCATGCAATCAAAAATAAGAGGCGTTTTTTTTTTCCGTGATGAAAATGTTTAATACAGAGGCCCTATAGAGGTTATCAATTACCTAAGGTATCAAGCAGGTCCGTTCACGCCATAGCTGCCTGACCAGCGTTACCCAGCTAGCACTACTCATGCAATTTACATCATTTTTACGTGAAAACCCATATTATTTACGTAAATAAGACATCATTTGGATGAGTTGTGCTAGCAGGGTACCTACTATATCCAAATTAATCCACTTGGGCCCGACTGTAGGGTTAGCATGGTGGACGAATGCAAAAGGCACAGGATGCGCACAAAGGGGTGCAATGCATTTAAAACATATTATATTTAGTAAAGATCTAGCTCTGACCCCCCCCCCCCCATCCTTCTCTTCCCTTTTAGTCCCCCGACTCCCTCCTTGTCTCTCTCTCTCCCCTTTGCCTCTCTTCTGTTCTGTCTGTCTGTCTGTCTCTCTCTTTCTCTCTGTCTCTGTCTCTGACTCTGTCTCTGTCTCTGTCTCTGTCTCTGTCTCTGTCTCTGTCTCTGTCTCTGTCTCTCTGTCTCTCTCTCTCTCTCTCTCTCTCTCTCTCTCTCTCTCTCTCTCTCTCTCTCTCTCTCTCTCCCTCCCTCCCCACTGTTTCCCCAATTATATATTTTCTGTTTCGTTCTTTTCTACTTCTTTCCTCTTCCTCACGCCGTACAAACAGACTGTGTTCCTGTCTATAGTGACTGGTTTGGATGTCAAGTCGTAAAGATAGCAGATCTTTTTCTCTCGGAGACGCAGCGTCATAAATTACGTCCTGCGTTTCGTTGACGTAAATGACCACTTTACATGAACCACGACGATTACCTTTTGAGCTGAATGTCGTCTGCTTCTTCCCGAGGTGATACAAATCTACCGCCAGGTGCACGGGGTCGCCCACTGTCGTGCACGGGTCCCCCCAAAAGACGTCTGCTGCGTCTGAACGTTCTCAAATTGGGTTATTTCTTTGCCTACAACAATTTTCACCATTATGTTATAAAGGTAACAGGCTGAGGACGATAGAATCCACTGGGGAGGGGGTGATTGCGTTAGCTGATCTTTAGAATAGATTTTCTTTTCAAATGACGACGACATGTTGACCCCCCGGAGGGTCTTGCCAAAAAGGAAACGTGAACCCCGAAAGAAAACGTGCACGTGTTTGTAATGCTAAAAGATTGTTTGGATAATCGTTTAGATAAAGCGTGCACGTTTTTTCACTTCTCAAAAAGATTTTTCCATGCATTCTGCTGTAATTTCTTTGTCAACACTATGAAAATGAGTTAGGCTATTCAAGTTGTCCTCAGTACTCTCTGAAAAGATTTAAAGAGGTTCTTCCTCGTCTTCTTTTGGCAAGACCCTCCTTGTTATACTGGGGTTCTACTTCACCCAATTAGGAATTTGTGGTGCCTTGTACCCAACCGGATGTCTTAACACTTTCAGGCCCGCATGGTGATTCCCGGTTCCATTCCGACTTAGCGGGATACATTTGTAAGGGTTTGTGGCCTTACGGACCTGGGGGGTTCGGGTCTTACGGTTCGGAAAGAAAGAGTAAGACAGTATTCCAAGTGTATGCCAACGGTTAGGTTTATTACTTAATGCACACTCACGGCTGCCGGATGATATCAAAGAGGCAGCTAATATTAGAAGACAGTGGTTTACATAGTGTGGAGGCCAGAAGGGCCTCTGACGTAGCGGCTGAGCCCTGGGCTTTATATACGGACCCAGGTGTTCGTCGTCAGATGTCCCCACAGACCCGGATCGGTGCTGCCACCTATCCGGAACCTGAGGAACGTCCGACGACTCGACTCACCCGCCACGTCAGACGGTACCCAACTCCTATGGTTTAGTAAAGTGTACCTCTACACCACTCCCCCAGACATTTAGGAGGGTGTTATACATATAATATTACTAGGATAACATTTCTACATGTCTAAACCTTTAGTAATAGAGGTACAACCATAGGTATAACATTAACACTAAATAAATTGTGAACCAGATGTCATATATATATATATTCGATAGTGAAATTTAGTTACATATAACGATTAGGATGTTGAAATATTATACGAATTACTTGAAGAAGAGACAGTTATGTGAAACGGAACTGTCTATTTAATTATTATACCACATAATATTCTATTATATTTCAGGTATAATTAATAAGACAAGTAATATGAATCGTATACATGTGATGATGACAGCTATATGTAACGGAACTGTCGATAATAAAACATATCACATAATAACATCCGTAAATGTGGTTGTAGTATTGACACCACATTTGAATATGTAGTCTTAAAGAAGACTGTTATAGTAACATCACTATCTAATGACATGTCGTATATTAATATTATACGAATCCGTTAAAGATTCCGTGAGTAGTACGAATAGGATTATTTATACCATACACTTGAAAAAAAAAGAAAAAAAACATCACGGTGTTGTAATGAATATAATAATATATTATCACCGTGTACCTAATAACCTTTATAGCACCAGATCATTATACTTATTATATAATTTGTCTCGCAGGACAATAATATGTGTTATCTGGTGAAGTTTAACGGATCTTATAATATGAATACTAATAGTAATTAGAGATCCGTATCAGGAAATGTCTATGTACCCGTATTATAATATGTATCTAGTGGATATATACATACATATAATATTATAGAAAAATAGAAATATGACATTATATACAATATACAGAAATTATAAATGCTGCTGAAGTCTTCTGCTGTATCCTCCGGGTACTAGTAGGTAGGTGTGGTCAGCTAACCACGGGATGGACGTGCTAAAGTTTATGGTTCCTTTATATAGAGTGAACACGGTAGTTGATTTGGGGCAGCTACCCACAATCCTCTAGTAGTGCTAAAGTTTATAGTATATCCGAATGGTGTAGATTTGTAGAATAATAGTCCGGATGTGTCAACTGTGTAGAGAACGTAATCCTTTTTAAGTTTAGTTGACATAAGTAAAATAATAGTCCGATATAGGTTGATCCGGAAGTAATAGTAGTATTTGATATAAGTCCATTCGGGAGTACAGATGAGTTGTAGAGGTAAATCGTAAAGTCCATCCTAGTAATTGGTTAGCACGGGTAACAGCAGGAGTTTGGAACTGGCATCCGGATACGTCTCACAGCAGCAAGTCTACTATCGGATTGTTCATGGATGAAATTATAAATCCGAATAGGCTATTCAGGGTGCTATAAATGTTATACAACCTGAATTATATAATAGACTGGTCAAAGGAACCCGGAACACATACCATAGGTGTTCATGCACTAGTGAATAAAACATTCGCAGACCTATAGGGTTCCGCAAACACTATATCTGGTCATTTGGTGTTGGAAAAAAATTATGGAAGAAATAACCCTAGCATGCTTTAAACGGATTTCTTAGCATGCTTCTTCTTCAGAAGAGCTAAAGCCGACTCGGGAGTGCCGTCCCACTCGTCCAAGTCGACTCCGAACACCCTCATGAACTTAGTGTTCAGATTGGTGTTCCGAGTGATCTCCTCCTTTACACGCTTTTCCAACACGTGTACATCCATAGCTGCCTTTTCTTGGGCAGCTGCGGCAGCCTCCTCCTGGGCCTTCACATCGTCCCGGATGAGAGTCTCGAGACGTTGCTTTTCAGCGTCGCCCACCTGTTTCATACACAACAGAGTTTCGTTTAGGAGACCCTGATGAAACTCGATCGCTTTCTCACGAACGCTCTTCTCCCAATGGGTGTAGATGGCCTTCTGGACATCTGCCTCCCCTTGGCGAGACTTCTCGAACCAAACTTCCGCATTACCGGTTTTAATGGTAATAGCGTCCTTTGGTTTCTCAGGTGCCGCGACAGCCTTGGGAGGAGTCGAGGCGGCCTGTGGACCACTTCCGGGTTTAGGACTTCCGGACACACCTGTCGTTGGTACACAGAAGGCAGGTGGTACATTCTGTTTCAGTCCCATTTGCAGGTACATGTTTAACTGCTCCTGGGTAAAGGTAACTGGTGGGGCGGCTGGAGCGGATGCAGATCCGGCGGCAGCAGATGCGGTGGTCTTCTTTGGCATAAGGCGACCATCCTTTCCTACCACCAAGGTCTGGCTCTCAGGTCCAGGTCCCTGGTTTAAGGACGGAAAGTTTCGAGAACTCACTTTCCCAGGTTTAGATACGGCTCCAGCGTATCCGGCAGGTTCGGGCTTCTTGAACACCGGAGTGCCCTGAGCCTGCTCTGCGGGGTGCCTTGCCAGAGGGGACCTGGAACGGTCCTCTGCTCTGACTTTCGATTTAGTCGTGCTCTGACCATTACCGTTGCCGCCACGGTTCTGATCTCTCCTGCTCCTTTCACGAGCTCTCTTTGCATCCTTTCCGGATTCCTCGCATTTCTGCCAGAGAGACTCGTGCATGTCCAGTTTACCCTTTCCAGGAGTCAGGACTATCTTTGCTCGGAGTTTCGAATCCTTGGTCTTCGGAACTTCGCAGAGGACTTGGTCCCCTGGTCGGATCTTAGACCAAGCATCCTCGCTCAGGCTGTCGAACTCCTTCATGAGTTCCTGATGAAGCTCCATGATGCGCTTCCGTGCCCCGTCCAAACCTTCTGCGTGGCATTTCTTCTGGTGTCTAGCCAGATCACTACGTCGGTTGTATTGCACCTTCGTAGTACACTTCTTGCCCTTCTTACCATAACTCGGATCACAAATGTAAACCGGGTGATGGTGGAAGTGGGCTTCTACCAGATGCCTTTGGAACCGGGCTGGAGTACTCCAGGTCCGGATCGAGACATCACTCGCATCCTGGCAGATAGAGAAGGGACAGGACTTTTGATCGTCGCCGTACCACTTCTCTAAAGCCCAACGCAGCTTCCTCCTCTGGGTATAAGTGTAATACCCTTCGGTGTGGTTTAGCATAAGCCACATCTTTCGATAGGCTTTGCTCGGATTGGGGTCCTCGTCCGAAAGACGCATCCAATCTTCATCATCCGACTCATCGTTCTTATTGATTGAGTCTGGACAGGCATAGAGGGTAGAGCCGTCCTTCTTAACTCCGTACGCACAGTCAGAGAAACACGTCGGGATCCGGGTTTTGAATCCGGATTTGGCGTTAGCCCAACGTTCGGCCTCGGTTTGAGTTGATGGAGTGGCCTTCTCATCATACTCAACCGAGGATTCGTGCACCGACTCCTCGTCAGACGACTCAACCTCCATGGCAGTACTACCAGTGGTTGAGGTGCTGGGTTTTGGCTCGGCTCTCGCAGAATCCGGGAGATTCTTGAGCTTCCGAGCAGCGGATCGTCGGTTCTTACTGACCTTCCAGTCTTCCTCCGGTTCCTGGGTTCCGGATGTGCTGGAGGTCGTGGCTTCTACTGGGGTAGTAGTGCTGCCGGTAGCTGATGTAGCACTGGCGGAGCTTCTGGTGGCAAGCTTCAGGTCGGGGATAGGAGGTGCGGGTGCTTCCGCGGCCCTCTTAGCCTCTTCCTGTGCCTCCTGTTCGGCAGTCATACGGCGGACAATAACCGTCCGAAGGGCTGCAGCTCGGTCCAATCCGATTAGTGAATTGTTCTGGACATCCACCAATTCCTGTTCGGTTATGTAGTAACCGTCATCCCACTGCTCGAAGTTAGCAGCGGCCTCCCGGAATTCCTTAGTGGTCCGGCACGGCGTCCGGATAGCACTAGGGCGTGGGTAGGTCTGGCCATCGGTATCCCAGACACAGCCTACCCAGTTGATGTTCGTAGCCTTGACGTTCCACAGGGACTTGTCAGGCTTCGGATACGCTCCGAGCTCGAAGGCTCGGTTAGCTGCGTACACGGTTTCACGGAAACCAGCGTCCACCATAAGTCCCCGTTGGAACCACGGCCAGTCTCGAAGCCACTCGGGAGGCATCCTGGTCAGCTGTTCGGGAGCCATGACGCCCTCGATAGCTATCCTGACTTTCGGGTCCATCCTGACTGGTGTCCCGTCCGCGTAGGTCACTTGTGCCTGCAGTTCCGGGTGGACATACAGGTAGCGACCATCATAGCTAGCTGGAAAAGGCTCCGCCACTGCTGGCTTCCACTCATCCTTCTGTCCGTCAACTTGGGTAGTTTCGGACTCTGTCGCTGCGGGTTCAGCACTCGCAGTCGCTCCGGATCCCTCGGCCGGGAGTGGAGATAATAGTTTCTCTGGCTCATTTAGTGAGAATGAAGCCAGCTTCTCCTCGAACGAGCGATCCGTGGGTTCCTCCACGTCCATCATCTCGCTCTCTTCCTGTGTAACAGGCGACAAAGCTTCCGGAAAAGCTTCTGCGGACGGAGTCAGCTTATCCGGGTCACCGGATAGCTTGGCTGCAGCTACGGATTCCTCAGCCATGACTGGGGAATCGCCCACGGGAGTAAACTACTCCTTTTTCCGGCTTTTACGGCGCCGGGGCCGGCACAAACGGAGTCTGTCTACCAGGAGACAGACTCTGGAGGAGCAGCGGGGGGTTTGCTTAGCCGGTAAAATCCAAGAAGGGAGCGAGCTCGACCGTCTTGAACGTTACCGAAAACAAATATGGCGACAGGCCAGCTTTCGTGACGTCATTTCCTCGCGGTCCGCGAGGTCACGAGAGGTCAGCCGAGACTGGACACGGTGACGTCATGCGGAAACGCACGTGCTACAGGCGGTACATCAACAAACTGATTGTTTTTAGGTAATTATCGCTCACCCCGATGACTCGACTGGGGATTTAAGTGGAGATTATGGAAAGCTTAAGCAAATCCACCGGATTATCCGTCCACTACCCATTGGTACATCATGCGGGGGCGACAAATAAGCCTTTAGGGTCAGTTGTCATCCGTTCCTCTAAATGTAAACATTACACTCGTTGTGTATACAGGTTAGGTCACTGCAGTCCTCTGGGCAATTCGGGGGCTGCGGCGAACGTATCTCCCCTTCTCGGATAGTTCTTTATCGGACCTGACAGTCTGAAGAGCTTTCTCTAGGTGCTTCTTAGCCTTAGAAACACCTTTCCTCTTCTTTTTGTCTTCACCTGCCGAGACTTTTTTAACTCCCCCACGCTTAATCGGTGTTGGCGTGGGTGTCACTGATTCGGAACACTTCTTGGGTCTGCCACGGCCGCGCTTCACTGTAGTGTTCTCTACCTGGTCTATTATGCGATTCTGGTTCAGGATCTTTCCGGAACCTTCACCATACATTTCTGTGGAGGTCTCCCTCCCAGGCCATCTCCTTAATCTAGCCACATTTGACTTATAGAGTCGACCAAGGTCAGATTTAATAATTACGGTACAATCACTGATAATTTGTGTTATAGTAAAGGGACCGTCCCAATTAGACGCTAATTTTATGTGTCTAAGCGGTTCATGTAATCTGAGGACTCTGTCTCCGGATTGGAATTTCCGATGCTTTAGATCGGTATCGTATCCTACTTTCTGCCATTTGGCACTTTTCTCCAAATCAATTCGGACAGACTCATATGCTTTTCTAAATCTGTCTCTTAAACATTCCACAAAAACTACATGGCAAGGTAGTTCAGGGTCCATTCCTACGACTCCAAAAACTAGGTCAGCAGGCATTATCAAATCCTCTCCGAATACTAAAAGGTTCGGAGAACAATTTGTACTTGAATGTACCGTACTATTATAAGCATGTGTCACAAAATGACATTGCTCATCCCAGTCATCCATATGTTCATTAACGAGTGACTTTAGGACTTGGATGAGGGTTCTATTGAACCTTTCCACCAATCCGTCGCTTTGTGGTCTATACGGATTGGTTCTAGTCTTGCAAATAGCTAAGTATTCGCACATACCCTGCCAGAGATTTGATTCGAACTCTCTGCCTTGGTCACTGTGTAACATTAATGGTACACCGAAGCTTAGTACCCAACCTTTTACAAAAGCTTCGGCACAAGTAATTGCTTTGTGGTCCGGTAGTGGAAATACTTTAGTGTATTTCGTATAATAATCACACACTACCATCATACAGGTATTATCATTAGCGGTTGTATTAAATCCACTAATAATATCTACCCCGATTCTTGCGAATCTAACTCCGAAAAGTTCTTGGGATAGGGGAAGTTTGCCCATCCCGGGTCCGGGTTTGTTTTTACAACAATCCGGACAGGTGGTTACCCATCTTTGCAAGTCCCGTGTCATGCCAGGCCAATAGTATTTCTTGGAAAGTCGTGCTAGCGAGCGTTTCCTTCCGAAATGACCACTGGTCCGATGTCCATGACAGAAGTACATAATGTCATGTCTCATGGCATGTGGTATCACCACTTGCATGATTCTATCACCATTATTACATGGCTTCCAACGGTATAACACGCCTTTCCGGACTTCAAGCTCGGTCCATTGAGCAAGAAACCTTCTCATTTCTCGATTTTCCAGAGAGACCTCTGGTCTAGCTGGACGTATACCCTTTGGTACTAATTGCAGTAGCTGCGCAGTTATCGAGTCAGCTTCCTGGAAATGTCGTATGTGATCCATAGACCAATCCAGTATACTGGCAACTAGGGGTACGAATGGTCTTCGAATCCCTGCTAACACTGCCCTATGAGCTCCACAATCAGTACAATCCGGATTATCACATTTCCGGATTGGTATTCGAGACAAAGCATCAGCATTTAAATGCTTAACTCCGGGTCTATGCTGAATCTGTTGATGTTCAAGCCCATATTCGGATAAATGGGCTAGCCATCGGCCTAACATGCCTTCAGCATCTCGGAAGTTCAGTAGCCACCTTAAAGAGGAATGATCCGTACGCAAAGTAAAGTTCGTTCCCCATAGAAAATGTTTGAACTTCTTGGTATATACGACTACTGCTAACAACTCTCTTTTGGTTGTGCAGTAATTGCGCTGAGTCTTGCTCAGTGTGTTGCTGGCAAAGGCAATTGGTACTTCTCTCCCATTTTGGACTTGCGAGAGAGCTGCACCAATGCTATCATTACTAGCATCAGTATCCAGTATGAAATGATCCGTCTCATTCGGATATTGCAATACGGGAGTACTCGTGAACAGGTCTTTTAGCTTTTGAAAAGCGTTTTCCTGTTCATGTGTCCAAGGAAATTTTTCCTTGGTACTTCCTGGAGTCCAGTTAGCTATTGCTTGTAATGGGTAACTGACTCTAGAATAATTCGGAATAAATTCCCTGTAATAGGAACAGAATCCTAAAAAGGACCTCACTTCCTTGGGTGTTTTAGGTCTATTCCAATTCGTAACTGATTCGATTTTTTCCGGATCAGCCTTTATTCCTTCATCACTGATGATGCGGCCCAAATAATTTATGGACTTTCTAAACATGTGGCATTTCTTAGGTTTCAATTTGAGACCATTAGAAATAATACGTTCTAGTACCATTTTCAGGTTATTAGAACATTCTTCGAATGTTTTTCCGAAGACAATGACATCGTCTAGATATACAAGACATCTTTTCCACAATAAATCACTTAGAATTGTTTCCATCATTGCTTCAAATGTTGCAGGTGCATTGCACAGTCCAAACGGCATTACATTATATTGGAATAATCCAATATGACTCGAAAATGCAGTTTTCTCCATATCTGGAGGGTTCATTCCCACTTGCCAGTAGCCTGATTGCAAGTCTAGGGTACAAAACCAACTGTTTCCCCCTAAGGAGTCAATGGTTTCATCTATTCTCGGTAATGGATACGAATTCTTTTTCGTTATTCCATTCAACTTCCTGTAGTCTATGCAGAAACGGATAGTACCGTCTTTTTTTGTTACCATACACACAGGACTACTCCATGGACTATTGGAAGGGACTATTACATCCTGTTCCAACATCTTATTTATTTCATCCTCAGCTACTCTCTTTTTTGCTAAGGGTAACCGTCTATACGGTATCTTAAAGGGTTCGGCATCTCCAGTATCTATTTTATGTAATACTTTATTTGTTGTACCTAGTTTTTCACCAGGTTTGGCAAAGGCAGTATGATACTGACAGAGCATATCATAGAACTCTTTCCGGTGTTCCGGATCCTCTAATGAAGTTTCTTCATACAACTTAAATAAGTCTTCCGAAATTTCATCATCCCCTGTTACCTTCTGTAAGCTTAGCTTACTATCCGTTACAGTTTCCGAAAGGGTCACATTTCCAAAAACTTGTCCCTTTTTCAAGTAGATAGTAGTGTTTCCAGTATTGGAGACAGGTACTACCGACCAGGATGCATTCGCTACTATCGTGTCTACAGAATTTAATCCGATACTTGATAACGTAACTACATCCGGTTCTATCACTGCAGGCTTATTACGCATTGCAGGATCACTTCTTACAAGCACATCACAGGCTACTCCTGGAGGGATTCGCACAGTGTGTGCCACACTAGCCATACTGCTCACTTGTCTCAGTACACATCTAACTTTCACGGGATACGGGTATCTCACACTCAACACTCCTGTTTGGGGTTCCAACACGGCACCATACAGGGATGCGAAATCCAACCCGAGTATACCCTCATCTGCTATATCCGCAACGGTGGTGCTCATGACATAGTCATGGATACCATCCAACTGTAGTTTCACACAAGTTCTACCATACGTTTGCAAGGTACTGCCGTCGGCCGTCTGAGCACTTCCTCCCGATTTGAGAGTCTAATGTTCATCCGGTATAAGATCGTAGAACCCCCTGGAGATACAAGAGTGGCTAGCTCCCGTATCCACAAGGAATTCGGCAGATCTTCCGTTAACAGTGAGGCAAACATACCACCGCCTTCCGTTTAGAACAGAGGGTATGTCCGTGACAATCGGAACATCATTTTTCACACCAGGAGTCGATCCACATCTTTTCAAGAATTCAAGACAAGGATGACCCGGGGGCAGGTGGGCACCACAGACCTTGGCTAATTCATAGCCGCCTGCCTCGTTACTGATATTGGGTTTCCCCAGTGCGCCCGTGGCACCTGTTATATCAGCTTCCCTAACCTTCCGGGTGTCTACAACCACCTCGGTGTTAGGCGATCTTGTTACTAAATGCGAACTATCGTCACGGATGGTGATATTATGGCAAGATTTGTCACTGGGATCCCCTTCTTTGCCCCTCGGGAGATCCCTTTCTAGTTTTCCTCTGTACTTATCCCAGAGACACTCTCCTGTTTACGTGGAACAGGCTTTTCAGCCATACATTCGGGAGCAAAATGCCCCAGTTTCTGACATCTGAAACATCTCCTTTGAGATTTATCAACTCTTGGTCTCCTTAGAGCTTCTGTTAATCCGGCTATTAATGTTTCCATCATGTTAGTCGGAGCAACTGTGGCTGCTACAGTTGAGTTCGCCGTAGAGGCTGCACTACCATGTTGAGTTGATCCGGAAGCTGTTTTACCAGCAACAGATCCTCCTCTCCCTCTCGAATGTACCTTCCTATACCGCTTTTGTCGGTAATACTTTCCGGCCACATGGACTGAACCAATATATTCTCCGTTTTCATCGGAGATATATTCATCTTCCTCATTAACTTCATTCGATTCAACCGGAGCTAATTGGGAAGTATCGTATACTGGAGCAGGTGTACCCCCGTATTGGAAAGGAGCTGCTCTTACTGGACTAGGTCCAAGGCCTACCAAACGTTTCTTCATGTCATGTCCATCAATTGCTATGAACAGATCACTGAATGAAGTGTCATCTTTCCAGGAGTCCCACACCACTTGCTTATGATCCGGATCTCGCAATCCACTATAGAATTGTATGAACAATTCTTGTAGATAACAATCATCATCATGAGCCCACTTTGGACGTGCTTTCGAAAGCAAGTCTTGTAGCTCCAAACCAAAGACTTTGTGTGATTCTTTAGGTTTTTGTGTTCTCTTCTTAAAGCTTACCCACGGATCTTCTCTAACGATTGATCCGAAAAGGTATGCGGCACATTCGACCAATTGATCATAGGTACCATATATTCCGTAAGCTGCTCTCCATTGGTTGAGAGCTACTTTTCCGCCTTTATTTAACCAACAAATCAAATATGGCAGAGCTTCTTCTTTTGTCCATCCACTACAATTGACTTCGTCGACAAAAGCTTGGTACCTGTCCTTCCATGGATCATTAGAATCATATGGAGGGGGTATCCGTGCCTGTCTACGTGCCGGATTATTACATCCGCGTAGTCTATCTGCTTCTCGCATGCTCCAGTTCATGACTTCCATGCTGTCCGCTCCCTTTCGGTAGCAGTCAATGCCAAGGTTTTGTATACATTGGCTTCTATCAAAGATGGTTTGCATCCCTGCAGGCATAGAAGTTCTCCTGTTAGGTTTCCTGCCATCTCCTCCTGATCCTGATCCTCCGAATCCGGATCCTCCTGGGCCGCCTGGAGGGTTTCCTCCTGGTGGACCATTATTATTATAGCCTCCAGATGAACCACCAGGGCATCCACTATTGTGACCGGTGTTTCCAGAAGAAGCGTATCTAGGGTAAGAATCATTTTGATTCCATCCCTGGTTATAGCTATTACCATTCTGATAATTGCCACTTCCCGATGGATTATAATTATTTCTATATCCATAGGACGATGTTCTCGGTTGATACGTACCGCCATTAATATTGTTTCGTGGCGGATTTGGTCTCGGAAAACGTCCATCAGTAGGACCATTACCACAACCTAGGGTTGGATTCGGTAATCTTGGTACTGCTGGTGTACTGTGGCCGGGTTGGGGGAAATATGAAGGTGGTGTCAACATATGCCTCATTGGTCCGGGTGCTCTTGGTTGTGCCACGGGTGTATTATTATTATTCCCTGTAGCGCCATCGTGAGTCGCTTTGATTTTGTGACTCAAATCTGGTATAGGTGGTGCCGGACCTATCGTATCCAGCATTGGAATTACTGGTTTAGATGCGGTTCCATTTACTGCAGCATTATCCGGTTTCTTATAGATTCCGGATACCACATTCTTGTCAGCCCCATCATCAACGAATGGGCTGTATCTAATTGGGGTTGCATCTTTAGATGTCTTTCCCAACATTGTAGATACCACAGCTGGGTCTATATTACCTATAGTTAACTGGGCTGCTTCTACATATTTATCTAGAGTTATTGCAGTGGCCTGCAATTCCTGAAGCTCATTTGTGAGTTTCTGTCTATCCTCCTCCAGTTGTTTGTTGTAAGCTATGATGCCTACCCGGATGGTTTCATTGTCTTCAGCTTGTTTACTGCACTGAAGTTTCAATTTATCCAACTCATCCTGATAATGGCGAATTTCAGATTCGAATTTTGTCTTATCAAGGTTTAGTTGGTCGTTCGTATCTATGTATGTTTGGATACGAATGTGCCTATTATCATATTCTTTATTGAATGATTCTCTCATAGATTGAAGTTTTAGTTCTTCATTCTCGAGTTCTTTCATGTACTCGCTCCTTCTGGCTTCGAATTCCTTTCGCATGCCAGTTAGGTCCTCTTCCATCTGAAGTTTTTCATGGAATACTTCATCCTTAGCTTTGACCAAGGTATTTAAATTCTCGTTCAAAGTTACATAAGTTTCATTCAACAACAGGACATCCGGTCGTTTTAATTCTTCACCTTCCGGTACCGCATAGGTTAAGTCGCCATCTATAGCGCTATAATCTAATATTGGTAATTCGGGCCTGGGTAACCTATAAGGTAGTTCTCCGAATGTTACCCTTTTTCGCATTGGTGCCGGATGTTCTGGGTTAGTACTACCACCGACTTCGAACATCGAATCACATAATTCGTCAACAATTGATTGCTGGCCTATTAAGTTACTATGTCTCTGTATGGACTGTTCGCGTCGTACAGAGTCTGGCAGATTCTCCTCACTATCATTATAGTGGGGTCCGGGATCTCTCCAAGATGCTGATTCCGCATCTTGTGAGTCCGAATGGGCTTGGAGCATTAGCGATCCATTTCCATTCTCTTGGGCAAGTGATTGCCCTGCTGGGTTAGCTTCCCTAAGGGTGTCTAACCCATGTACTAGCCGTTCGGACGTTATAACGTCCGGGCTATACACCAGAATTAACTGGTCACGGCACCAGTGTAAGGGTTTGTGGCCTTACGGACCTGGGGGGTTCGGGTCTTACGGTTCGGAAAGAAAGAGTAAGACAGTATTCCAAGTGTATGCCAACGGTTAGGTTTATTACTTAATGCACACTCACGGCTGCCGGATGATATCAAAGAGGCAGCTAATATTAGAAGACAGTGGTTTACATAGTGTGGAGGCCAGAAGGGCCTCTGACGTAGCGGCTGAGCCCTGGGCTTTATATACGGACCCAGGTGTTCGTCGTCAGATGTCCCCACAGACCCGGATCGGTGCTGCCACCTATCCGGAACCTGAGGAACGTCCGACGACTCGACTCACCTGCCACTTCAGACGGTACCCAACTCCTATGGTTTAGTAAAGTGTACCTCTACACATTATTGACCAATGAGAAAATTCCTATCCTTCACTGCCGACTTTTCAGGGTGCATTACGTAATACCTGGTACCCATCAGCTCGCTGTTATCAGTCCTTATCTCGCAAGGTATCAGCTTCAGCAGGGGTCGGCCCACTAAGTAACATGCTAAGGCCATATAGTAAATGTATTGCTGTGTCGCGCCAATTCGACAGGCAGAATATGACGCCCGATCAGTTACTGACAGAGGCTACATTCATTGTATCATAACCACACTTGGACGCGATGTATTTACCCCCCCCCCCTCCCAAATGAATGACTTGACCCTGAATCATGACTCTTTGTTCTAGTTATACTTCATCCATATCGTCAGAGGGGAGTATGTGTCGTGCTGCATGTGACTGTGGGTGGCTGTGTATGGGTGGAGTAGAGATGGTAAATGTGATAACAGCCTTATCTATCCTGTCTATGTACTAATATAGCCTTAACACACTAACACTGTCTCTACCTGTACTGGTAGGTCACTCCATGCACATGAGAAGGATTATGAAGAAATCCAAGCTGGGCATGGTATTTGGAGTGAAATATTTTAGGTATTATTAGAAGGCAGGTATTTTCAACTTAACACCGACCACAGTCCCTGGTGATATTATATGCTATAGCAGAAAATAGAGATACGTGTGTTCTCCTTCACAATCAGGCATCCTAAGGCCAAACTTCATGTGCCTTCTGGAGGGTCTTGCCAATAGATAACGAGGAAGAACCTGTTATTCATAAGTGACTCTCTTGTATGAGCGCCGGGGCTAGAGTGGGAATGCGCCCGGGTGCATATACTGCCACTACAGTATGTGACATATACATTTTTTTTAATGCATGGCACGGCAAAGCCCCATGTTATGTGAAACACATATTTCATATTCTCAATACTCACTTCCATCCAACGTTTTGGTGAAAAAGTAATGTTTGATGTGTTATCCATGATACATTAAAGCCTGAGGCTGCGCATAAAGGGTTGGTTAGAGTAGCATAAAGACCGAGGCAGCACATAAAGGGTTGGTTAGAGTAGCATAAAGCTTGGGGCAGCACATAAAGGGTTAGTTAGAGTAGCATAAAGCTTGAGGCAGCACATAAAGGGTTGGTTAGAGTAGCATAAAGCTTGAGGCAGCACATAAAGGGTTAGTTAGAGTAGCATAAAGCTTGAGGCAGCACATAAAGGGTTGGTTAGAGTAGCATAAAGCTTGGGGCAGCACATAAAGGGTTAGTTAGAGTAGCATAAAGCCCGAGGCAGCACATAAAAGGTTAGCTAGAGTAGCATAAAGCCTGAGGCAGCACAGGGTTGGTTAGAGTAGCATAGAGGGGTGTAGGTGGTGTGGGGAGGGGTGGTAAGGTTGACTATCAGCGTGGGAAATCAGTTTGCATGATATGCACACCATGCCACCTTTAACATTAGCTCTGTTTTACACATTTCTATCGTCTGTATTGTGCATACTTGATTCCAACCAGGTCCAGAGTTTTTCAATCAAGGCTTAATGCTGGTTATATTTGTGCGCTACGGTGCATTTACAATATAGCTATATAGAAATATACAGTCTAACATCAAATCCCATCTTAAATATCATTTAAACTAATCAGTCGATCCACACCTTCAGTGCAGAAGTGACTTTTGCTGCCACCACCTGTCAATTGTTGTACTTCAACTTGCAGTATTAACCTCACTAGTAGCAATGAAGCATTGGGCCATGCTTGGACCAATATACAGTAAGTCCGTATAGAATGGCCCAATGTTGCGATGTTTATATTTCCTACTGGAAGGATTGACCGCTGGCCCTCAATTGTCTCAAGCGTGTCTATATTGCCCTTGGGTTGTCACAAAGTTGGTCCATTTTGATGTGATGACATTGATCCAATATTTGCCCAATGACTGACTTTCAAGTGATAGCTGCTCAATATCATTTTCTTAATTGTCATTTGGTTAAGATTGTGTACAGTCTTTGTTCTATTTTTATAATGTAGCAATGTCGGCTTTCTTATGTTGGGCCAAATTCATATAAGGGTTGCGATGGTGTCGATGATAGCTGATATTGGCCCAATGTATCCTTGCTACCTGGGGCTATGACAAAGTACCCAGTACATACAGATGCGCACAATGTAATCATATGGTACAATGTACCTTTGGTAACCCTGTTTTGCCGCATTATGACCGCACAACGCATAGTGACTGCACCACATTATGACGACGCCCAACTCGCACATTCTGACTGGGCACCGTATTATGACCCCGCTCAACTAACTCATTGTGACCGCGCACTGCATTATGACCGTGCCCAACTTACACATTATGACCGCGCACAGCATTATGGCCAAGCCCAACCAATGACTGTGTCCTACCGATGCTAAATGACGGCACATTTCTATTTGACCAATATTGACTGTTTTAAACAACTTGAGTCTATCTTGCTATTTGGACCAGTCTCGGGCCAACTGAACCATTTGGCCCAATTTGACCTTATATGACCAATAATTATTTTTACTCAACTTGAGTCTTGGGTCAATTCTAACCGTACTGACTTGTTTCGACCCAACTTAGTGATTTTGGGCCAAATTGACTCAATTGCGCCCAGTCTTCGCCCATCTCCGGCCAATTAGACCTAACATCATACCATGGGCATCTTTTTGGAGGGGTGTGGTAGGGTGCATGTACAACCACTATCTGTGAAAATCACCGCCATGTGCAGTACATACTGCAGTTAGAGGCTGACCATCCAAGTGCTATCTGTGTAAAAGAAAAAAATGCTATCTGCATCAACCATCCAACCACTGTCTATAGAAAGTACCACTCTCTGTATAAACATCTCCACTGCCATGTTAGGACACATCCAACCACTGTGTAAAATACCGCTGGGTCAAATTAGTACAAAATCAGCCAAAATAGGTCAAATCAGATAGATTGAGTGAAAATAACCAAAATTGGACCAATTGCATCAAATGAAGTCAAAATAAGTCAAATTCGGTCAATTTGGCCAAAAATGGACCAATTTTATCAAGAAAAGTAAAAATAGATCAAAAGGGTCAAATTAGACAAAAATTGACCCTTAGAATCAAATGAAGTCAAATTAGGTAAAATTGGGTCAGGTTTGGTCAAATTGGCCATGAATGGACCCATTTCATCAAATGACGTCAAATGACGTCAAATTAGATCAAAAAGGATAAATTGGGCCAAGTTATGTCAAATTCATCGAAAATGGATGAATTACGTCAAAATCAAATAGAGATAAACTGAATCAAATTAGGTCAAATTGGCCAAATTGGGCCAATTACATCAAATGAGGTCAAATTAGCTTAAAATAGGACTAATTGGGTCAATTTGGCCAAAAATGTGCCAATTGTGTCATAGTTGGTCAAAATAGGTCAAATAGGGGCAAAATGGGTCAGATTAGGGCAAACTGGCCAATAATGAGCTAGTGGCCTAAAGAGAGGCCAAAATTGTACAAATTGGGTCTAAGTAGGCCAAACTGGTCAAAAAAAGGTCAAAGTGGACAATTTAGGCCCAAATACCTCAAAATCAGATGACTTGAGTCAAATTAGACCAAATCATCCTACTTTACGGAATTTGACCTAATTTAACCAAATTTTTCTAATTTTGACCTATTAGCTAGGCCTATATTTACCTTTTTCACTTAACTTTTTCCATATTTTGCAAATTTGAAATAATTTGAATCATTTTAACCTTATTTGACCTCATGTGATAAAATTGACCCATTTATGAGCACTCGGACCTAATTTGACCCAATTTGTCATTATTTTGACCTCATTTTATAATATTTGGTTTGATTTGCCTATTGCCTGATTTGACCTCATTGGGTGTAATTGGTGTACTTTTTGCCAACTTGACCTTATTTGGCCATTTATGAGCACTCGGACCTAATTTGACCCAATTTGTCATTATTTTGACCTCATTTTACAATATTTGGTTTGATTTGCCTATTGCCTGATTTGACCTCATTGGGTGTAATTGGTGTACTTTTTGCCAACTTGACCTTATTTGGCCTTTTTGTGACTCCCTTAGACTAATTTGACCTTATTTGATGCAATTGACCATTTTTGGGCAATTTAACCTTATTTGGCTTTTCAATTCTGACTTATTTAGACCTAATTTGGCTTCATTGGGTCTAATTGGTCCATATTTTGCCAATTTGACCTTATTTGGGCCAATCAACCTTTTTGACTCATTTTTACCAACATTTTGATGCAATTGGTCCGTTATTTTTCTACTTTAACCTATTTTCACTCATCTTGACCTCATCTAATGTAATTGGCCTATTTTTGTCAAATTTCACCTCATTTGACCCAATTTGTCTAATTTTGACCTAGTTTGACATTATTTGATCCGCAACCCTCTCTTGCTGCATATGGATGGTAGCTGAATATGGCATTGTGTGTTCTCTGTAAAAGAAGTGTTGATGCACTTAGCATAAGGGGAAAGCAGTGTACAACTATCTGTGTAATTTACACAGATAGTGGTTGTACAGGGGGTATTGATATTAGCACCATGCTCCCCATACAAAATGATTCAAATAAAAGTTTTGTCATTTTAGATTTTTTCTGTCATTTCCAAAAATTCTGGGTGTGTCCTTTACACAGAGCACACCTTTTACATGGGGTATTACTGTTATATATTGAAAGTGTCCAAATACATTTATTAACCCTACACTTATTTCTATCGCTATACACTGAATATCATTGTACCATGTATATATATAACCACTACCTGTGCACCCATTGCACTCCATAGTAATACATACAAATACTAGGGGTCACCCCAGTCCCTGCCTTAGGCAAGAAGCTTCAATAGATTCTTGCCCTAGGTACAAACTGCATCCTACCTGTTATTCAGACCAGCATCCGCCGCCATACCATGAACACCTATAGCTAAAGACTCTGTACATTATGCTGGAATAAATACACCTTTACTGCTAACTGATACACGGCCTTTTCTTTTTCCTCATGCATTCTTGGTACCATTAATAGACCATCAAGAGTCAATTTGGCCCAAGATCACTAAGTTGGGTCGAAACAAGTCAATACGGTTAGAATTGACCCAAGACTCAAGTCACAACATGTGTGAGTTGGGCGCGGTCACAATGTGGTGTGCAGTCATAATGTGTGAGTTGGGCGTGGTCATAATGTGGTGTGCGGTCATAATGTGTGAGTTGGGCGTGGTCATAATGTGGTGCGCAGTCATAATGTGTGAGTTAGGTGTGGTCATAATGCGGTGCGCAGTCATAATGTGTGAGTTAGGTGTGGTCATAATGCGGTGCGCGGTCATAATGTGTGAGTTGGGCGTGGTCATAATGTGGTGCGCAGTCATAATGTGTGAGTTAGGTGTGGTCATAATGCGGTGCGCGGTCATAATGTGTGAGTTGGGCGTGGTCATAATGCGGTGCGCGGTCATAATGTGTGAGCTGGGCGTGGTCATAATGTGGTGCGCAGTCATAATGTGTGAGTTAGGTGTGGTCATAATGTGGTGCGTGGTCACAATGTGTGAGTTGGGCACGGTCACAATACATTGTGCGGTCACAATATGTGAGTTGGGCGCAGTCATAATGCGGTGTGTGACCATAGTGTTTGAGTTGGGCGCGGTTATAATGCGTTGCAGTCACAATGTGGTGTGCGGTCATAATGTGTGAGTTGGGCGTGGTCATAATGCGGTGCGCGGTCATAATGTGTGAGCTGGGCGTGGTCATAATGCGGTGCGCGGTCATAATGTGTGAGCTGGGCGTGGTCATAATGTGGTGCGCGGTCATAATGTGTGAGTTGGGCGTGGTCATAATGTGGTGTGCGGTCATAATGTGTGAGTTGGGCGTGGTCATAATGCGGTGCGCGGTCATAATGTGTGAGTTGGGCGTGGTCATAATGCGGTGCGCGGTCATAATGTGTGAGCTGGGCGTGGTCATAATGTGGTGCGCAGTCATAATGTGTGAGTTAGGTGTGGTCATAATGTGGTGTGCGGTCATAATGTGTGAGTTGGGCGTGGTCATAATGCGGTGCGCGGTCATAATGTGTGAGCTGGGCGTGGTCATAATGTGGTGCGCAGTCATAATGTGTGAGTTGGGCGTGGTCATAATGCGGTGCGCGGTCATAATGTGTGAGCTGGGCACGGTCACAATGCATTGTACAGTCACAATATGTGAGTTGGGCGCAGTCATAATGCGGTGTGTGACCATAGTGTTTGAGTTGGGCGCGGTTATAATGCGTTGCAGTCACAATGTGGTGCACGGTCATAATGCGGCAAATCAAACCCCCTTTAGTCATGGCTGCTAACAATACCTACCCCGGTAGCTCATCTCTCTTCTCTTCACCAACAACAAACATCACCTTTCTATATTTTTTGTCTTTTCAAAGATGTAAGTTTATGTAAGTTAGGTGTATATTCTCTTAATGATATGTGAATGTCCATAATTCATGTGCATTTTTCACAATGGTTGGTTCACAAACCAGCCTATACATCCCTGTCAGACCTTTGTGTTACTGCTGACAACATATGTCTTTGTATGTCTTCGGGATAAGGCATGTTATATCTGAACATACATTGTGCGATATTGCTGTGCTATAATAATAAATGTAATGAACGGTTGTGGGGGGGGGGCAGCTGATCTAGGGAAGAGCAAATATTAAACGCTGTCTTTCCTGTCAACTTTGAATCCAAGACCCAATATGGCAATAAGGGTGCGGGTGTCAAAAGGGAAATATATATGGGCTGGCCTCTCCTGTTGACACATTATTGACGGTGGCATTTTTTGCAGGCAGTTCCCTGCTGTAGAGTAATGGATGACTACCACCATACCACTCAGATCTTTGCTTCACAAATGTCATTATGAAAACTTTTAAAAGGAAAATGGTAACAGCACAAGAGATAAGTTTAAAATTACCCTAATGTGCAGGTTGGTGTGCACCCCAGTAAGAATGTGGCTATTGTGCGGCATATTATGCTTATGATGATGATATAAGTGCTCAAATTACAGAGAAATTACACTAAAGTGGGTGTTAACCATTTAAGGGTAGCATGTATGTATTGACCGCTTTTGGTCGGCATGATATGGCCATTGAGAAATCATCCAACATCCATGCTCGTAGAGGCTGATGCACTTTGGCAGCAAGATAAGGATGATGCGCAAATGCACGCATGCAGTTCACCTGCGCCAGTCAGTGTCTCATAACCACACAAGTAAGGTCACCCTGAATGCATTGAGTCGTACTTAAAGGGTCAAACATGTTGACTACCTCCGCATACGTCGCGCTATTATTTGGTGGTATAATCAGGTAGAGATATCCGCCATAAAACGGAAGTTGTATCTAGGTTTTGTATTATATCACTTTAAAGACTGCACATACCTTTTATCTTTGTCTTCATGATGCATCTGCTCTGTGCTGGCACGTAACTCACCAGCACTATGTTAGTGCATCATGAAACCTTTTCAATAGAGAGTGAAGTCCACAGAATGCAGCATCATAGCGACAAACAGACAGAGTAGTGCAAACTGGCTGTGTGCATGGAGTAATCCAATACAAACCTATACAATCTATCTGTCAATCAGATAGAGGGTCCTGTCTTAAATTGAATCTTCTAAAGGCTGAGAATTGGACAGGTTTATCACCAATTATGTGGCAGGTTGTGAGTTAGGGTCTTGTCTATTACCTCTTATACAGGTGGCTCCACCTGTCTGTCTGCGTGCATCTACACAAATATAGTGCATGGTGCTGGTGCTGCTTTATGCATCATGCCCTGTGGTCCTTTGGGATTGATACGCTCTGGTGGGGTTGATGCAGCATGATGCAGAGCTGCACCTGCCCATGAGCGCGCTCCTTGCACTCGGAGACCATTCTAGATACCAAATCGCGGAAATAGGGCTGCTTGGTGACCATCAACAATGTCCACGATTTTTAAAATAAGGAGGTAATATGTCAAGAAATATCTGTGGAAATAAAGAAAAAGGGAAATTCCACCCTCACATGATGATGATAAAAAACATTAGTTACAATATCAGATTATGTGTTTTCATTTCAAGAGACAGTTGGGGGGGGCTTACAAATCCTTATTTTTAGGGAAAAGAGATGGTCTAGTAAATATGACAGCATTTTCTGAAATAAAAGAGGGATTTTGGACCCTGAAAAATCTGTGATTTTCACATAAAAAGAGGGATATTTCAGCCTAAAATCCGGGGAAAACGGGGTCAGTATGAAACCCCATAATGATGGGGCCCACGAGTTGCTCAACAGTGCTGAAATGGGGCATCATGACGACTCCCCAAGCCAAAACACAATTACATTAATTTAGATCAATACAATGCACATAGTTGTGGGAAAGAAAATTGTATATTGTCTTCATGATTTCAACCTGAAAGCATGACATGGTCGCTAGAGCTGCATTCCAATCTTATGTCTCGATATACCCCAAGCGCCCTGTGAGCTGTTTAATGCTACATGACCCATTGGTACATAATGCCATTATAAATGCAAATGAACATGGAAGTATCCTGCAGCCATTACAGGGTGACTACATACTTTACATGGACCTGGAGGTATCCTGCAGCCATTACAGGGTGACTACATACTTTACATGGACCTGGAGGTATCCTGCAGCCATTACAGGGTGACTACATACTTTACATGGACTTGGAGGTATCCTGCAGCCATTACAGGGTGACTACATAATTTACATGGACCTGGAGGTATAATGCAGCCATTACAGGGTGACTACATACTTTACATGGACCTGGAGGTATCCTGCAGCCATTACAGGGTGACTACATACTTTACATAGGCCTGGAGGTATCCTGCAGCCATTACAGGGTGACTACATACTTTACATAGGCCTGGAGGTATCCTGCAGCCATTACAGGGTGACTACATACCTTACATGGACCTGGAGGTATCCTGCAGCCATTACAGGGTGACCACATACTTTATTTTATGTGAATAACTTCTTCCCGTAGAGATAGCATTGCGCGGCCGATCCGCACACCCCCAGTGGCGTAACGTGTGCCGATCCACCACAGCGGCCGATCCACCACTGCAGCCTCATTCTGGGTGCATGTAAACATTCAAAATGGCGGACCCGCGCTTTTACGGGGAACTACGGTACAGGATTTTGATAATTTTTCCTTATTTAAACCTCTAAAAACATAAAATAAATATAGAACTAAACTCCCCTGGTGTCCTCGGTGGCTGATCCACCCCGAGGGGGGGGTCTCCCCCGAGGGGTCTCCCCCTCGTGGTGGATCGGCCACCTCGTACACCACGGTCGTTTAGTTCTATCTATTTACATGGACCTGGAGGTATCCTGCAGCCATTACAGGGTGACTACATACTTTACATGGACTTGGAGGTATAATGTAGCCATTACAGGCTGACTACATACTTTACATAGACCTGGAAGTAACATGCTGCCTCTAAAGAGTTACCTCATACTTTACGTGTACTTTTTACCATGCACCTTGAATGCCTCCCGGTTTGTACTAAGTGGTGCGGAAACATGGTTCAGTGGATTTCTATACCTCACTGCAATGAAAGTTCTCAAATTGAATTTAGATTTATGATAGGGTAATGCAGGTGCTTTAGCTGTGGTACTAGCAATGTACCTCTTATGATAAGCTTTATATACTAACCATGTGAATTTGTCAAATTCCTACATCTGCTAAGTACTAGTGTTTTCAATATCGCTTAATTGATATAAACATTGAACTGAATTTGATTGTATGGCCAACAGAAGCCCACTAATATTGAAAATTCTGAAATGCAGAAACCTTCCTCTTTTATGATTTATGTGGCTGTAACTCTCTCTCTCTCTCTCTCTCTCTCTCTCTCTCTCTCTCTCTCTCTCTCTCTCTCTCTCTCTCCAGTACTCGACAATAGAGGAAGTTTTACAGCAGTCATTTTTAGTGTTTTGGGTTCCTTCTTGTTGTGTTTTTGTTTGTTTTTACTTGGAGTCGGTCTGGTTTATGTCATTTCCTCAAGCGTCCCTCTACCTGATCCCCGGACCTGATCACATACCTAAACCCTGGCAGCCTGAGCATGCAGCTTTTTCATGGGCGTGGAAAGCAGGGGGGACAGGGGGGACATTTCCCCCCCCCCCCCCACTTTTAGCCAACTCCTCAAAAGGTCAAAACTAAAGGGTCAAGCAAAGGGATGTCAAAAATTGCAGAAAACCCCCCTGGTCCCACCCACTCTGAAACTGCTTCCCATGCCCCTGTTTTCCCACTCTGCCCATCTGTGACCCCGGGTTTGTGATGCATCATACGTGCACCAACACACTCCTGAAGAACGGCATGATGCATTCATGTAAGCCTGGTGAGTAGACGCACCAGTGCCGCATGAATGCATCGTGAAGACAAATGAACTTACATTTAGCGTATTAGAGCACATATCGCACTCAAAGGGTTAACATTAAATTCTACAGTGTCCCATATCCCGTATACTAGATACCGTGTACTGAGTTGTAAACAAGACATTTTCCTGAATCCACAAGAAATCTAAAACTCACTGACTGCTCTGAGGTGTCCTCTCCTCTAACTGTGAAGAGCTCCACTCACAACACCCTCTTAGTGACTCACACTCTTCTGGTCGATGTTAGGTGAGTAAACCCCAGTATGTGCTGGTACATAGGGTGTGCGTATGCTTGGAGAGTGTCGGTTCAGCTGTCGTCTGCTCAACAAGATGAAGAAAACATCCCCATTATCAAGTATCCCACCCCGCCAAATAAACAAACCGCCAACTTTACTTTTTACTGTCCAACCACGAGATCCAAATACTTGCCGAAAACGGGAAAGAAACGCCGTAAACTGACCACCATATCATCCGATGTGTCCTTCGACCGGAAGGAGTTTTTGCACTGATGGTGTGAGACCGGGGTGTGAGCTACAAGATATGAGCTCAAATATTTCAGATGGCGTGAAAAAGGTTAAGGCAAAAGTCGATTGCCAAGGCGTTGTTATGGGAACCACGTGTTGACAGGGGTCAGGCATACGGCCAACCCCTCCCCACACCTACTCACATCCACTCCAGACCTACTCACACTAGTTTCCAAGTACCCTACGAGTTGGGATATATACAAGATATTGTTACCATATTAGGGAGTGGTCATTATTTATCAACAGGGGGCAGTTGGTGGGTTTCCGCGCGGATGCGCGAAATTTTTTTACGCCCCCCTCGACGACAGTCAACATTTTTTATGCCCCCACCAAAATCGCAGGCGTGGAGAATTTTCGCGCCCCTCTTTGAGCTATAGTAGCGCGCGGGCTTTTTAGCTCAAAAGAGGGTAAATTTTTTTAGCCCCCCCCCCCCTCAAGAGGGGTCAACATTTTGTTAGCCCCCCCTCGGAAGGGGTCTGAAATTTTTACGCCCCCCTCAAACCCACCATCCCCCCTGTTGATAAATAATGACCACTCCCTTATTGTTGGTCATACTCATTCATTTAATTTATGTGCGCGTCTATAAAGAAAACGAGTAGAAATTGATATAATTAAATCCATATACCCTTTTCTGGGATAATGCTAGGACCTGTATTCTATTAGCCAATTTGGCGATTTTGTTCACATTCTGATTAGCCAAATTCAGTATTGATTAGCCAAACATTTTTTACATGTGAATCATGCTTAAAATTAATTCAATACATATACATACGGTATCATCATGAAAAAACACCCCTGCCCTAATTTCCTAACTTCTCAGGAATTCCGAATTTCTAGCTTTAATTCCTATAGATATATCCTAATGGCAATTCAGAAAATAAGGAAGATTTCCAAATTTCCTGTGATCAGTGAGTGCCATCCCCGGGGGGGGGGCACTGAGTCTTTGATTGGTGGTACCAACTGCGAAACTACAGCCCCCTCTTTTTTGCCAAATCACAGCCCCTTTAAACACAGCTCAATTTTTACAGCCCCCCTTTTTTGAAGAAGTCTCTTAATAGCCCCCTTTTTGGGGCCCTTTTCCATGTAAATCAAGGTTCTTTGACAATAATACTCAGGAATTTCACAGCCCTGGAGTGATAACATGGAATATTCAAGTTACTTCCGTTCCATACAAGGCATGAAAGGTATTAACAGCCCCTTAATTTCAAGATGTAATTCAGCTAACAGCCCCCCTTTTTCTCCCCCTTTGACTCATCGACAGCCACCGCTCCGTGGGGTTGGTACCACAGTTGGTACCCAAACAGAGGGTCAGTGCCCCCCCCGGGGTGCCATCCCTGTGCCGGTATTATTTGAGACAGAGCTTATTCAAAATGTGATGCTTTAAAACAGGGACATTGCCAGGGCTTCACCAGGCGCCATAGATGCATTTAAATCCTAAATGGCACATTTAAACTTCTAAATATGCGCCCATTGTCCCATAAATCAGAAATGGGAAAAATATAAACCTCAGCCTTGTGTGTAAGGTTGCAGATATTGAGTGAAGCATATTGTTGCAAAGCTTACAATATGACGAAACCATCCATTTACATTATATTTAGATATGAAGGGATTTCTACCTCTTCTATTTTTCAGTATATATAGATTAAAAAATAATGAAAAGAAAATCCATGATGTCAGCTATAAATAGAATTTCTTGTGAGCTGTCTATAAGCTTGAAACGTTAGGAGCTTGGCATGCCCTTCCCAACAAACTCCATCAGGAATCTGATACAAACAAGACATAACTTACTTTGAATAGTACAGACCTTTCATTTGATATAATCAAGTCTAAACAGTCAAAATGTACTTGAGGGCACGTCCCCAAACCTCCTCCTCCCCCATCGACAAATTACCCCTGTGCTGTTCTGGACCTGCATCTGGCCGATGGTTCTTATAGCACGAAAAAAGGTATGAGAATGAAAGGTCACATTTGTTCCTATTGAATCCTACTTTCATTTTCAAAATCAATTAATGTGATTGTAGGGTAGCATAAAGAAATCCTTCCTTAAACTTTGGCATGGAGGGCCAAAATGTTGTGGATGCAGAGGAAGATACCATTCCAACATCTTCAGAATAGTCCCACAATCTTAGTTAGCCAATTTGGCGAATTTTGACATGATACAATTAGCCAAATTGAGCTTGGGTTCGCCATTGGCGATTTGGCGAGTGGCTAGCATTATCCCTGCTTTTTTTTTAAAAGGTTTTATTGGGTCTAAAGTTAAATACCAGAATTCGGTCTGGCCGTTCTGCCATCTGGGCCCACATTTCAGCCTCCTATGTTGACAATTGGTACGGCGGCGAGTAATAATATTATCTTCAGTGGACCATAAAGCAGAGAAAATAGCTTCTAACAATCGTATTCACACATGATAGATAAGAAAAATCAGAAAAGTTCAAGAATCCAGGCACTCGCATTATATTATTGGTGAAACCACTCAGTGGTCTTGGGGAAGGGGAGGGGAGTGGCGGGTGAGGGATGAAGGGGGATTGAAAATGTGGAAGGAGTTAAGTATTTTGTCATAGTGTGATATTTTACATCCTGAAGTATAATACCTGCAGCTCATATAGACTCCAGTACACTCAGGTTTGGCTCGATCAGTGCCGGAAGATCTACATGTATATGTATATATATTGCTGCTAGCACAGTGACATCAACATATAAACAGAGATAGAAGGAAGCAAAAGAAAATTATCATGAGGAAGAGATCTAATACTGTGCCTGGAGAATTCAACTTAGTATATGGTATTTTGAAAAATAAGATAAGTATAGTGTAATGATATGCAAGTGTGCATAGTAAGAACATCTGGCATAGTAGTAAATACTACAATACCAAAAAACCTCTTATCATAGGAGAAAAGCCCATATCAATCTCGAGCGTAAATGTCGATTCACCATAATGACTGTGGTAATACCACATGGCATGCCCTAGGATGAAAATAGAATGCAATATTAAGGACATAGAAATAGATATGGAGAAACAGTAAAACAGTGATAATATCATAGATAATACAGCATGAAAAGACATAGATAATGACACAATGAGCAGTGGTAACTACCAGCTGCTGCAGTGGCAAATTATAAGATTATTGTCTAGAAGTGGTAATACCAGCTACTAGACTTACCTGAACCAGTTTGTATCAATTGGTATAATAAAACAGTTTGGAAAATCTTTTTGGATTATGTTTTTGAATAATTCCTTCTCCAGAATATTAGTGTATTTTGCACAAAGGTTATTCCAGCAGTTTATCGCTCTAAACCTGGCTGATTTACCATATACAGGATGTTTGATACGACTGTAACGGTACCTTGTACCGTTGAAACATCTGGTAAGTAAATGCCTATTGTCAATGAGATCAACATTAATTTTTAGATCATAGGCATAGTAAATTAGGTGAATATACCTTCTCTCTCTCAGACTTTTGACATTGGCCCTATCATGAGTTTGTCTTGTGGTCATGCTTGGGTTAGGTCCAAGCCTGACATTATATACTATTCTCAATGCCTTGTTTTGAAGGAGCTGCAAGTCTTTGAGTTGGTCCTTACAATTATCATCATAGATTACATCACAATAATCATAATGAGGAAGAATGGTGCTGGTATAGATATTTAGAGCAGTATTAACATCTGTATATTTTCTTATTCTAGCTAACTGTATAACCTTGGAGTCTACCCTATCATAGACAGTACTAATATGCTTATTGAAGGATAGGTTATTATCTAAAATTACACCCAAATATTTGAAGGCTTGTACTTCTTCCAGTTGTACTCCCCTAATATAGAAATTGGGATGTATGGCCGGTGGTGGGCCTATGAACATCCATTGTGTTTTTTTCTGATTTATCGTAAGACTGTTCATAATACACCAACTTGACAACTTGTTTAAAGCCACTTGTAGCTCTCTGGGATCAGTGGAGGAAATCACAGCATTATCAGCATAAAGAACTATATTACAGTTTCCTACCTGCTTCACCAGGTCATTTATATAGATAATGAACAAAGTAGGACCTGCTGTTGAGCCTTGTGGCACTCCATACATTATAGGCAAGGTCTTAGAAAATTTGTTATTCACACCAACTTCCTGAGTCCTATTTGTCAAGTAGGACTTAAACCAATCACATGTATTGTCACTAAGTCCATAATCAGATAATTTTTGTATTAATATAGGGTAAGAAACAGTATCAAATGCCTTTTTATAGTCAATGAAGATAGAGAAGGTAGTCTTCCTATTGTTAAAGTTTTCATAGACCATATCCAAGTAAGCACTGACAGCAGACAATGTAGAGTGATTTTTCCTGAAACCATTTTGGGCAAAAGTGATATAATTTTTGCCTTCCATATAATTTTTAAGCCTTGTAATAACTAATTTTTCAACAATTTTGCCAGGTAGCAGGAGTTGGCTTATGGGCCTTAGATCGTTCACAGATTTGCTATTGGGTTTCTTTGATATGGGGGTGACAATGGCATGTTTCCACACATCAGGAAAACTTGCATCTAATAGGGATTAGTTAAAGATCATCCTAAGCTTACTACAGTCTCAAAGTAATAACTGCTTAATGACAGAGGATTTCACATTTGTGATAGCAGATGACTTAGTGACATCAATTTCAACAATAGCTTTTTTTATATCATCTTCATCAACCAGAGTAAACAGTAGGTCATGCTTTACATGTATTTGTGGTATATTGCTCCTATATAATACCTTGGGTAAAACATCCGCAAGTTTTTTACCAATTTTAGTGAAAAATTCATTGATATAATCAGAGATTTGAGCAGGACCATATTTGTGCCCAGTCTCATCATCAATAAGTTGATTTATACAGTCACCTTTATATTTAGGGAGCAGTTTTCTAACACCTTTCCAGAATTCACGAGGATCAGTTTTATGCTTATCCAGCAGCTTGCTCAGGGTATTCTTTTTATTAACAGCAATAGCAATATCAACTCTCTTGGCAAATGTATCAGCGACAGCCCAGTCACCTGGGTTATTGTATAGCTTGGCTTGTTTATAAGCATTGTCACGGAGCCTCATTGCACCTATGATCTCATTTGTTAACCATTCTGGCTTATCTACTGACACATATGTCCTCCTCAAGGGGGCTGTGGCACTTAATGCTTTAAGGAAATTAGCCATATAGATCGAACATAATCCATTAACATCTTGGTGATAATTGTAGTCAACCCAATTGATATTGCAAAAGTTATGGTGAAAGACATTAATATCAAAATTTCTGTACACCCTAATAGTTTTTAATTCCTTAGGAATTTTGTTTCTTTCACGTTTTAAGATTAGAAACACCGGCATGTGATCACTTAGGCAAATATTAACTGTACCATGGTGACTTACATAATCACAGTTTGTATACATATGGACAATAAGGGTTTTGGATAAACCTTTTATTCTTGTTGGGATCGTAATATACTGCTTAAGACCATTGGCATTAGTTATTCTCTTAATATGTTTTTGATCTATGTCAGACAGTGTAAGTAAATCAATATTAAAATCTCCCATGATTACAATCTTTCGAGTGGGTACAGTTTTATCAAGTAGATTAATCAAGTAGTCAATAACATGTTGATTTCCTACCTCAGGGGGCTTGTAGACTAGAATCACCTTATATATAGCTTTATGGATCTCAAGGTCAATAGTCAAAACTTCATAATTTGGAGTTATTGCTGACTCAAGTGGACATTCAGTTATGATAATATCCTCTTTGAAAAGTAATCCGCCACAGTCTTAATCAACATAAGGGCGTCGATCCAGCCTTACAATATTATAGCCAGGGTATGATATCATTGATGTATCATAATGTTTGTTTAACCATGTCTCATAGACACCCATTACATCGACATATGGAAGAATGTATGAGATTTGAATGGTTTTCCCATATAGACTGCATATGTTACAACCAATAAACTTCAACCCTTTATGTTGACCTAAATCATTTACCTCGAAGCATTCACTCATCAGGGCCATTTATGCCATTCTGGCAGATAAGACCATATCTGTATCTTGTAAGTGAACAATGGAGGGGGGAGAAATAAATCGTTCGCATGGTGTGTTGCTTATAACTATAGCTATGGGACCACAAAGTTGTGATATAGTCGGTGTGTGTGTGTGTGTGTGAGACTACACACAAGCATTCCCTAAAGAAAACTGGAAAACAAGTAGCATTAAGGTCTTGTTATGTAGTGCACTGGTTATAGTGATAAAGATACCGTATTCTCCCGCGTAGAAGGCGCGTCTTCTACGCCAAACAAAATGCTGCTGGGTCCAACATCTCATTTGGGAAAATGCGCCGATGACAGCTTGAACTCATAGCGCCAGCAGCGCGGTCGCTGTAGATTTGCTCGGCGGGTTTGACGCTGACCGTGTGCCGATGACAGCTTGAACTCATATAGCCAGCAGCGCGGCAGACCGGGAGGTGTCGACGGGCGCTCGGCCCGGTCGCTGTAGATTTGCTCGGCAGGTTTGACGACGACCGTCACACCGTGTGCCGATGACAGCTTGAACTCATAGCGCCAGCAGCGCGGTCGCTGTAGATTTGCTCAGCGGGTTTGACGCTGACCGTGTGCCGATGACAGCTTGAACTCATATAGCCAGCAGCGCGGCAGACCGGGAGGTGTCGACGGGCGCTCGGCCCGGTCGCTGTAGATTTGCTCGGCGGGTTTGACGCCGACCGTCACACCGTGTGCCGATGACAGCTTGAACTCATAGCGCCAGCAGCGCGGTCGGTGTAGATTTGCTCGGCGGGTTTGACGCCGACCGTCACACTGTGTGCCGATGACAGCTTGAACTCATAGCGCCAGCAGCGCGGTCGCTGTAGATTTGCTCGGCGGGTTTGACGCCGACCATGTGCCGATGACAGCTTGAACTCATATAGCCAGCAGCGCGGCAGACCGGGAGGTGTCGACGGGCGCTCGGCGGGTTCAAGCCGACCGTGTGCCGATGACAGCTTGAACTCATAGCGCCAGCACCGCGGCAGACCGGGAGGTGTTGACAGGCGCTCGGCGGCTTCAAGCCAACCGTGTGCCAATGACAGCTTGAACTCATAGAGCCTGCACCGCGGCAGACCGGTCGCTGTAGAATAGGGGGTGGGGAGGGGGGGTGGGGAGGGGGGGCGCCTTCTACGCGAAACAGCCCCCCTGTGAGTTGGGGGGCGCCTTATACGCGGGTTTTTCCGGAAATCGATCCAGAAGAGGTATGTGCGCCTTCTACGTGAAAAGGCCTTTTCTGAGTTGGGGGGGCGCCTTCTACGCGAGCTGCACCTTCTACGCGGGAGATTACGGTAATATAAGTATTGATACATAGAAAGCCAGTGATATTCACTGTTATATGGCAATTTCAGTTGCCACAGTTAAACCTAAGGAACATATATACACATTTACATAGTTACCATTTGCCAAACGTAAGCAATAAACAGTAATCATTGTGCAATAATCTCTAGTGATCTATTGATCAAATGATCTTAGATACTATAGATGACCTTATATAGATAAACTGACATAGATTAGATGATGATACCTGCAGGTATGACTGAAAACAAAATAATCATTAGTACTGGAAATGATCCGTAGCAATGTACAGCTTGTCAATCGCTTTTGTGAGTTCATTGGCATAATAGAGGTTGTCATCATGATCTAAATGGCAGCCATCATTCAACGAATAATAGTTGTGGATTGTCCTTCCTTGTCCAACCTTTAACACAGATGGGTAACTCTCCAAGAAGTGCTTGGGCCATGGGTCATCGGGGTCATGGGATAAAAACTCAAGAGATTTCTCTAAGCCTTTTTCTGTATCCCACGACAAAAGCATATATCACTGTAAAAAAAATTCCGTCAAAAAACAGAGATTCTCTGGCACCACTGGGTGCCGGCCAATCTCCGTATTTTTTACGGTCACCGTTTTCTCCAAAATCACCGTATTTTTAACCGGTACTTCTCCGTTACCTAAAAACATTGATTTACCGTTCTTAGATTAACTGTAATTCTCAGTTACCCAAAAAACGGAGATTCTCTAGCACCACTGGGTGCCGGCCATTCTCCGTAATAACTACGGTCACCGTTCTCTTGGAATTACTGTTATTGTAACAGAGAATGTCCTTCACCCAATGGTGACAGAGAATCACCGTTATATCAAGGGAAAACTTCAAATCACCGTCATTTTGATATGGCATCAAAGGATGGATTATTATGGTATTCCTATAATCCAGTTCACTTGTGCTCCAATCCCTAGTTCCATGAAAGTATCATAGAATAGTTCATCACACTTTGTAATTACAATCTAGGGGCAGACAGCACCCTAGGATTGCTACAAAGCAACATGCATAGCTGGGTGGACATATATATTTCTTATCACCAAAGAATAGGTGTTTGTCTCAACAAAATATCTCACAAAAGTAGATTACCATACCATTAACCATATTCTCACAGCCCCATAATTGGCCATCAATATTGATGCTGCATTTAATTCAAAAGTTGTAAATCATTATTATTTTTTGATACATTAAGAAGTGTGTATAGAATAGACTCCTCAAGGAAATCTCATCATGAAAGAGGCTGCCACCTGGTGTGATCAAACTAAACAATAATCAAAACACAAATTCCCCGTAAATTGTTAAATGGTGTTTCGCTGTGGTAGATTACGGATATTCAATATTGATAATTAGTCACTACACTAATTCACCGTAATTTTCACTGTGATCCTTTGTAAATACATTACAGACACACAAGCATCTTTGATTCACACACACACACCAAAGGACTGAATCAATACAAAAATCAAACCTTTTTATATGTGTAGGATATTGTTTTCTATGGCACCACCTACTCTCAATTCGAGAAACTGAAATATACTATGTATTATTATAAGTGCTTTGGTACATACAAGCTTTCACACTATTCAGGAAAATGTATTTTTCAGAACATGTTTTCTGGGTTTCCTGGTGTAGGGGCCGGCATCGTCGTATATATATTAGTGCCGTTCATCCGAGAGACGTGTTCGTGTGGTGCTTGTTCCTTCTATGCCAGCTAGGTGTCGCCTTGCTATACCTCGTTGGTACAAGAGGGGGCAGCACCATGCCTCGCGTCCAGCTTCTACCAAGAAGCCGGGCGAGCGGCAGAAGGGGACTGGACCTGGTCCAGTCCAGACGCTCAATCTAACCTGCTAACCAGAGTTGAATAAAGTCCTACCCGAGAGGTAGGGGTTTCTGGGGCTTTGCCCAACCCGAACTACTCGTGTTGTGTTGGTATTTCTAGTGGTAAGCGAGCCAAAGAGCCACCCAACATATAAGTCAATACGAACCATTACACTTGTTATATGCTCAATATCTACAGGATTTCACCAGGATTAGAATTACAAGTTATGCCACACTGTGGTTCATGGTAAATGTTTTGAAATATACTGAGTCTCACCATATTCAGGAAAAAGGTGTTTCTCTGTACTGGTTTACAGGATTTCCTTGTTATATGATCAAAATCTACAGAGTTTCACGAGAATTGAAATTATGGAGATTCGTTGTAAGTATTCAAAATGTGCATTACCGTAAATGCTTTGATATATACTCGGGTTCACTGTATTCAGGAAAAAGGTGTTTCTCTGTACTGGTTTACAGAATTTCCTTGTCATATGGTCAATATCTACGGAGCTTCACTGGATTTGAAATTAAGGAGATTTATTGTAAAATTAAACGGTGAATCTCCTTCTATTCAACGGAATATTTTTACAGTGTATACGGTACATCAAAACACTGAGTTGCTCTTGAAATATGTCACATGTACACTCCTGCTCTCTAACACCCCCGCCCTTGGCCCCATGCATCCACGTGATTATGAGTCCCTGATTGTGTACAAATGCCACATTGTAGCCACACAGACTATAGAATCCAGTGTATCAATCCAGGACTTTGATCATTTTTATTCTCCAACATGCTGAAAAGAACAACAAACAGGTTGAGCCGACGTAGGGACGGTCCCCAGTCTGCTCAGCCAAGGAGAAACTCCGATCTCACAGCCGTTAGATACTTAGAGCTTGACTCCTGCCCCCACACTTTGCATCCACCCTCAGACAACTTGGATATAGGGTAATGTTTCTCAACGTCTGCATGTCTAAATTTTTATGACAAAAATGTTTCTGAATTAGGCCTACCAGTTTCTGAGCTTGCTTGTTTCTGACTGTAGCTTTCTAAAACGCGTCTGGTTCTGATTTTCTGAACACACTCCTTTTTCTAAGCATATTCTCTTTCTAGTTTAAATTTGTTTAGCGTGCTTTTTTCTGGCTGGAATTTTCTCCATTTTAGTCTGACACATTCTGGTTGGGGCTTCCTGAGCATGAAACTTCATGTTTGTAGTTTTCTCGAAATGTCCTTTTTTCATTGGTATTCTAATAATGTCCATTTCTGGTTAGAGCTGTGTGAACGTGTCTGTTTCTAGTTGTGGTTTTCTGAATGTGCCTTGTTTCTGGTTGGCTGGTGGCGGTGAGAGACGCTGGGTGTAATGTTTCCTGACCCTACCGCAAGGTGGCCGCCCTATGCCCCAAGAGTCATGTCTTCCTATTGTTAAAACTAATTAAGATGTGTCCACCCAAAATGGCCGCCCTTAAAACACACCTCTACCTCCAGGCCCTTCTTAAGCCCTTCTCAAATGTCTACAATTGTTAAATGTTTGAGGGTCTCATGGTGGTATAGTGAACTAGGTAGGTTAGAGTGATGTATGAATGAAGCATGAGGCAGTGCATGGCGAGTAACCCACCAGGGCTGCATTCATCAACGTAGGGCTGGCCTGTTACTCGCCAATTTATAGACCGGCGACAGTCCTGAGCTGCCCTTCTAACGCCACTATACCCCTATCCCTCTCCTCCTTTCTCTGCTGTACTCAGACTGATTCACTAGAAATATTTTAAACTTTCATTTTCTCACTTTATGTCAATTCTCTCATATCGAAATCTACAGACTTGAGCAAGTCTACTCGCCAATCAATTCGCTAGTATTCTTCTTTTGTGAACGTGATGACAATGCTATGAACCCTTGGATCATCAAATTGGCCTTGAAACTATGTTGTCTCTGTCATCTGTTGATTGATTCCCGTGTAATGCCAAATACCATGTAGAAGCCAATTTCCATTTTTGACAATGTTTGGGTGTTTCTTTACCAAGTCACTTGGTCATGAGAACTACACATTGTAACTGAGAAATCCTGATTCTGAAGGCGACTGTATTCATAACCTTAGTGTATTACTTGAATGTGGTGAAGCTTCTAACTACCGTTCGAAGAGCAGTCGTATGATGTTGACACACACAGAGCATCAATATGATGCACCAGATGCAGTGCTGTTGACGAGCTGGCGTGTTACTCGCCAGCACTGCATTGGTGCATCATGCTGGTAGTGGAACATAGACCTGCAAACAACATGTACCAATATAATGCTGGTGTGTTACTCGCCAGCACTGCATTGGTGCATCATGCTGGTAGTGGAACATAGACCTGCAAACAACGTGTACCAATGTAATGCTGGCGTGTCACTCGCCAGCACTGCATTGGTGCATCATGCTGGTAGTGGAACATAGACCTGCAAACAACATGTACCAATGTAATGCTGGCGTGTCACTCGCCAGCACTGCATTGGTGCATCATGCTGGTAGTGGAACAAAGACCTGCAAACAACATGTACCAATGTAATGCTGGCGTGTCACTCGCCAGCACTGCATTGGTGCATCATGCTGGTAGTGGAACAAAGACCTGCAAACAACATGTACCAGTGTAATGCTGGCGTGTCACTCACCAGCACTGCATTGGTGCATCATGCTGGTAGTGGAACATAGACCTGCAAACAACATGTACCAATGTAATGCTGACGTGTCACTCGCCAGCCCTACATTGGTGCACGATTATGATATCTAAATAGACCTGGAGGCAACATATATCCATAAAGGTGTAATGCTGCAGTTATACCTGGTACAATAGACACACCTGACCTTTTGACGTCATCAAATGTAATTTCCCCATCTTGAGACTGTCAAATATTGACATTTATTTCACCCCCTCCCCCACCCCCATACCATTACCATCGGTACAGCCCTACAACACAACCACATCCAGACATCAAAGGATGCCTTCAAAAGACTCCCGGTGGAGGCCAAGAGATATGTCTCCCCTCTAAGGACAACATGATACCTCAAGGCTTCATGTTCCACGGCCTTAGCAGTCTAGCCTTGGCAAGTATCGCACCATCTATGTACTGGTGCATCACGCTGGCACCAGCTATGTACTGGTGCATCACGCTGGCACCAGCTATGTACTAGTGCATCACGCTGGCACCAGCTATGTACTGGTGCATCACGCCGGCACCAGCTATGTACTGGTGCATCACGCCGGCACCAGCTATGTACTGGTGCATCACGCCGGCACCAGCTATGTACTGGTGCATCACACTGCCCCTTCAGGAGTGCATCAACCCTCTGTAACCAATAGGGTACAAGGAAACTGGCATGGCGAGTTACTCCCCGCACCTGTATTCCTGCACCATGTCAGGAGTGTATTAAAACAGCAAGGTGTCCTTGTAGGACTGTAGGGTTATGGTTGAATTAGGGGGTATCTCAGGGAGAGATAACAGTAGATAGGCGGGGTGCTGATGTATGGTGTACAAAGAGCCTGTCCTATCTCACTTTGACATCTCTACACCTATATTAGCACGGCCACGGCAACGTTCACAAATAGTGCCTCTGTAGCTATACAGGTATTTTAGTCCTATAATGGCCGCATGGTTCTCTGTAGCTATACAGGTATTTTAGTCCTATAATGGCCCTATGGTTCTCTGTAGCTATACAGGTATTTTAGTCCTATAATGGCCCTATGGTTCTCTGTAGCTATACAGGTATTTTAGTCCTATAATGGCCGCATGTAACACGGCCACGGCAACGTTCACAAATAGTGCCTCTGTAGCTATACAGGTATTTTAGTCCTATAATGGCCGCATGGTTCTCTGTAGCTATACAGGTATTTTAGTCCAATAATGGCCGCATGGTTCCTTTAATTTCTTGGTCATTTGCTGTCATGATTATTAAGTGTCAATGGAGTGTGTACTTGGCCCGAGATACTTAGCAGCTCTTGCATTATTAGGTTATGACGACCCTAGCACCGATCTTGAATACATGGGTCCCGACAAGGGTCCTGGGAGAGGCACTGGTGGTTTTAAAGTAAGTAACAGGTGCCGCTATACAGCCCATCCTCTTGCAGGTTGTGAAAGTTGACAGCCACCATTTTCAGCCAAAATTGTACCCACAGCCCCCATTTCCAGTCATAATGGCACCAACAGCCCCCCCCCCCATTTTAAGTCAAGATGCAGCTGACAGGCCCTGCTTTTCAGGGTCCCAAAACAATTGACAGCCACAGCTCCACAGACTTGTGCAACAGTGGATATCCAAACCATGGTAGAGGACAGGGGTATACATATTTCAAACATTCACTATGATTTAAGTCATGAATAAGCACAGGTCTTGAATGAGGGAGGCGGGTATTAAGGGCTGGTTGAAATGGATGAGTGCCCCAGCGCTTATACAGCCCAATACGGTAGGCTGTTATTATGCATGTTCCTTATTTCAAGGGCTTCAGGTGGATTGTAGCTGGGGCCGGGGTCAGACTTTGGTGAAAAATTAATTGTTGAAGTCTGTGTTGTTTTTTGCCGGTGCTCGGAAGGTGTTGATTTAAACAATGTGCTGTCACTTCTGTTTTTGTATTCTGGCTAGGACAATTCCTACATAAATCAATCCGGGGTTCAGACCCTCGCTCTACACTGTTCTAGTCATGTATATGTATATTATCTTTGCATGTATACATTTTGTGGGAGATGGGACTATCCCGTGTGTGCATGTGGAATAAGAATATTACAATGTACTCTGCATGCTATCTGTTCAGGGTAGATGCATGAAAAGCCTGCAGAGTCCGAAGCAGGACCAGTAGTTAAATGGGCTACATGGGACTTATGAATCCTTATACCTCTCAAGACATAGGATAATTAGTAAAGAAAGACGTAGATTTTATTCATATAAGCAGAATTAACCACTCCATGCAGAAACCGATGATGTCAGTTCATTTTAAGGGCTGCCCCTCCCATGAATGATGCCCCCACACCCCATTTAATAGGTCAGCCCCCTGTAACTATTTGCTGAATGAAACTAGTACTGTGATAAAGCCAAGTCTTAATTTGAAGGAACTGGAGACCAATGTGTGTTATAAGTATTATGTTCACCCAATTCACATTCTGCTGCAAAACTAGAGAAACTTTAAAAGAATAGGAATCCAAGTTTCCAGTTATCCCCCCACTCAAACCTCCTCCCAGGAAAGCTTACCCTTAGCTGACCCTGCAAGTCTCGCCTTATTATGATTGCTCCGATACTTTGCGAGATCTTCACTATTTATACAAGTTTCTGATCCGACCCTAGGTTGCACTCTCTGTTTACATTCCTTCTTCAAGCAGATTCCCCCATGTCTGAAGCACTTCACGCAGCAGCTCACCCAGATGCGCGATTACTACTACTCGAACATGTTCATTTTCAGAAATTTGTTGCTGATGGGTTAGAGACATTCTTGCTACATAAATAAATCCTGGTTATAATGTGGATTGACCACGAAAATTTTGAGCTCGGGTCAAAAATGTAAACTCACCTCCATCTCACAGGCTTTTACACTATATCACCAGTAGATTTTACCAAACCTAAATCAGCCACACATAAAATGTGCAAACACCCAATAAATTACTCTGATGTCATATGTTTCATTTCAAAAGACATTCAGCAGCATGCACACCTGTTTTCAGATTATTCCTAGTGTTTATGACTGATTTATGGACCATTCAGTGTTCCAGCATTATTCACTTCTGATGACAATCGTATATGACTTCCGGTTTTCTGTAAGATTTCCCTCCCTGAGACCATTTGGAGGGTTTGCCAGTTTAATCTGAAGGAAATAGACGGAATCGTTAGCCCGCAAACAGAATAGGAACCAGCTGGACAGGGCCCGTGTAAAAACATACCTGACTGAAGTCAGTCAAACGGAAAGAACCCGGATCAAGATGGTGAGCCTAAAAAAAGTAGATTTGTGAAGAGGCTGGGTTGTGCACTCAGGAACTATTTTGGTGCTATATTTAGTGGCTGGTATGTGCACTCTGGAACTATTTTAATACTATATTTAGAGGCTGGGATGTGCACTCAGGAACTATTTTGGTGCTATATTTAGTGGCTGGTATGTGCACTCTGGAACTATTTTAATGCTATATTTAGTGGCTGGATGTGCACTCTGGAACTATTTTGGTGCTATATTTAGTGGCTGGTATGTGCACTCTGGAACTATTTTAATGCTATATTTAGAGGCTGTGATGTGCACTCTGGAACCATTTTAATGCTATATTTAGTGGCTGGGATGTGCACTCTGGAACTATTTTAATGCTATATTAAGTGGCTGGGATGTGCACTCTGGAACCATTTTAATGCTATATTAAGTGGCTGGGATGTGCACTCTGGAACTATTTTAATGCTATATTTAGTGGCTGGGTTGTGCACTCTGGAACTATTTTAATGCTATATTAATGTGGCTGGGATGTGCACTCTGGAACTATGTTAATGCTATATTTAGTGGCTGGGATGTGCACTCTGGAACTATTTTGATGCTATATTTAGTGGCTGGGATGTGCACTCAGGAACTATTTTAATGCTATATTTAGTGGCTAGGATGTGCACTCAGGAACTATTTTGATGCTATATTTAGTGGCTGGGATGTGCACTCTGGAACTATTTTGGTGCTATATTTAGTGGCTGGTATGTACACTCTGGAACTATTTTAATGCTATATTTAGTGGCTGGGATGTGCACTCTGGAACTATTTTGGTGCTATATTTAGTGGCTGGGATGTGCACTCTGGAACCATTTTAATGCTATATTAAGAGGCTGGGATGTGCACTCTGGAACTATTTTAATGCTATATTTAGTGGCTGGGTTGTGCACTCAGGAACTATTTTAATGCTATATTTAGAGGCTGGGTTGTGCACTCTGGAACGATTTTAATGCTATATTAAGTGGCTGGGATGTGCATTCTGGAACTATTTTAATGCTATATTTAGTGACTGGGATGTGCACTCTGGAACTATTTTAATGCTATATTTAGTGGCTGGGATGTGCACTCTGGAACTATTTTAATGCTATATTTAGTGGCTGGGTTGTGCACTCTGGAACTATTTTAATGCTTTATTTAGTGGCTGGGTTGTGCACTCTGGAACTATTTTAATGCTATATTTAGTGGTTGGGATGTGCACTCTGGAACTATTTTAATGCTATATTTAGTGGCTGGGATGTGCACTCTGGAACTATTTTAATGCTATATTTAGTGGTTGGGATGTGCACTCTGGAACTATTTTAATGCTATATTTAGTGGCTGGGATGTGCACTCTGGAAATATTTTAATGCTATATTTAGTGGCTGGGTTGTGCACTCTGGAACCATTTTAATGCTATAATTAGTCAGAAGCGGGCCATTTTAGAAACATCTCAGCTAATCGAGGCCAAGATTTAAAAAAAAAATAGATTACAAAAACAACCCCTTCTTCAGTGGTGTTCGGGAATTCTCCCTAACCCTACAATCTTTCAAAGCACACCCCTTGTTGAAATAAACTGAGATTCTTGGGAGAAATATGACCCTTTATATTGAAATCCAATATTGAGATTTTGAGACCCTTTCCCATTTGTAGACACTTAATTTTTGTACCATTCTCCTACAATAATCCCCGGGGGTAATTCCTAATGCCGTTTGCTCCTAAACACACTGTACCTTTTCATTTTTGATGAAAGGTGTCATCCTTTTTCATTCGAAGGCATTGTATTTAGTTTTAATAAATATGCAAGAAGGCACAAATATGTTGATGCCATACAGGTCTGACTGTGTTACTCCCTACCTGTGTTTTTACTTGACCCATAGAGGTATGTTACAGCACTGCCACCCACCAGGAGATACAGGAGAAGGAGAAGGGCAGCTCTGTGTCAAGTAGCCCAGGTTCTGCCACTTCAGCTGTCAGTCACACTGAGTCAACACTAACATACTACTCAACCTGATCATCTCTAATCCCACCTTACCTCAACTCATCCACATCACACCACACCTCAACCAACCATATACTGTAATCATAATTTATTCCGCGCTGTACATATTTTCGCCAATTTCGCGGAAATGAAAAATTTATGTCCAGCGTGAAAAATTATGCCATGAAAATAGTTCTAGGTAGAGTTAGGGGTAGGGGGGAGGAGGGTGGTACAAAAGGCTATAACTGCACTCAAACCAACTTCAATGGGAATAATAACCAATGTTTGTCATAGACTGACACATGCATTGTTTTGTCTTTGGAGTTTTCACACCCTCTTCTACCAGCATCCACTAAGACGCACACAGTCAGTTTTAGCACTAGCATATTCTATTATTGTTAGCATTTACGCGGATGTATTAGGCACTGCTCAAGGGGAATATGTCATTTAACTCTTGTCTATTGCCATTTGATATTCGGAAAATCACGAATTTAAATACACGCATAAATGTCTTTTTAAGCAAATTCGCGAAAATTTAAACAAGCGAAAATATCTACGTTCACAGTAGGCCTATACCTACACCATCCAAACACACCCCACCTCAACAGACCTCCACATTATCCACTCCACCCCACCCCACCTCATCAGACCTCCACCTTAAGCCTAGTAGACACAGTCACAGTACGCCCGATCCATCTCACCCCATCCCAACTAAACCAGTTGGCATCAGTTGGGTTGGGCTGAGTGGGGAGCTGATGACAGGTATACACAAGCTCTATAAAACATAAACCCTATCTCCTACAGCTAAAAGTCACTAATTTATTCAAATGTTCAAACACATGATCAAATAGAGCTTGCTGGTTGGCTAGGTATCCCTGACTAGAGCCGACTGGCAGTATACACAGGCACTCCCAACCCAACCCGTCTCAACTGTAGCCTCCAGTCGGGGCCAGATATCAAATATTGCTGATCACTCCCGACTATGGCCATCCCGACCCAACTTTAGTCGGAAGTTGGTATACACAGGCAGGCTGAGGCCGACTGTCCCGATCCGATGAGATGGGCTTGGTCAGCTCAAAAACTTCCTGTGTATACCCCATTTTATCCAACTTCATCCACCACCCCACTTCACCACAGCCCATCCCACCTCATCAGACTTTATAACACCTAATCCACCCTTAACCAGCCCCAGCCCCGCCTCATTTATAACCTTATCCATTCCCAGCCAACAAAATCAACCCAATCCACCCCACCCCCCTCAGCCAACCTTATACACCTATCCCATCCCACCTCAACCAACCTTATCCACACTCACCATCACCCCAGTCAACCCCATCCACCCCACCACACCTAACCTAACCTCAACCCATCCACCCCATCGCACCTCAACCAACCTTATCCACAGTGACACCCACCCCATCCCAGTCAACCCCATCCACCCACCCCACCTCACCTAACTAAATCCCATCCACCCCACCTCACCTAACCAAACCTCATCAACCCCACCTCACCTAACCAAACCTCATCCACCCCACCTCACCTAACCAAACCTCATCCACCCCACCTCACCTACCATAATCTCCCGTGTATAAGGCGCGTCTTATACGGGTTTTTTTTTTAGTTCTCATTGGATCCACAAGGGGGACACCAAGACCTTTCTTTTGATATGTTACACTCCCATATAAGCTCATCTGCTGCTTCTGGGGTCCAGGAGAGTCACGGGGGTCCAAACAGCACATAGCTTTTTGAATTTTGAAAATCCATTCATTAGAACAAAAGTTATGAATTTTTTATTTTTTTGAGCATATTCTGAAACTCTGGGTGCGCCTTATACGCGGGATGCACCTAATACACGCGGGAGATTACGGTAACCAAACCCCATCCACCCACCTCACCTAACCAAACCCCATCCACCCCACCTCACCTAAACAACCCTGGGGCGTATGGCCGTGATATTGCAAGCATAGCGCCGCAACATCACAAGTGCAGCACCACAACATATGTAGGGGGGTTTGGGAAAATTTTGAAATGTAGACATCAAATGGTGCATTCTGCTGTATTTCTAGACACCAATTCAGTAAAGCATTTTGGTTCACCATCAACAGTAAACCCATGATTATGAGAACAGGGAATGAAAATCTTATTAAATTTTGATTGCACAATGGTGTTCATGGGAGGCTGGGGGCATGTCTCCTAGAAATTTATTATTTTTAGATACTGTTGTCCAAGGGGGTGTGGTCCACCCCTGGGAAATTTTTGGAAGAATTGATGTCAAACCTTTAAGTTTAAAGCATTTTGGTGTACCCTCAGCAGTATGTTTACGCACTGGTGATTACAAGAGTTTTGGGTCATGCCCAACAAAAATCTTATAATATAATCATCAAAGTTATATTTAAAGCATATTGGTAAAGGAAAGCATTTTCAGCAAGGGATGCAAATTTATGTCCTGATACATAAAAAAATTATCAAAGTATATTGATGCACCCTAAGTGATGAATTAATGGGATGTAAATCTGATGGAAAATTACCTGGGGAACCCCACATATAGTATACCATGCATAAGGCACACCAAATGCCTAGATGCCTATGTGGTCACTCATGCATATTGGGGATAATTTTTAGTAGATTACCCCTATTCTAATGTAATTATACCCTACATCCCTGACCCATTCCTATACCACTGTCTATACCAGTCAAACTCAACCTATAAGACTCACCTTGTAGGGGTCTAAGGTATAAGCTATGCCTTATATATAGGCCTAAACCAAGTATTATATGTATGACTGCTTTTTCTGGATTGGCTCATGTTCGAAAATTGTGAGAAATTTTTATATATTTTAAATACCGTTGAGTCATAAATTGTACAATTTGCAAACAATAAAAACTACTTCGAAGAGGGATAGGGTCATGAATCGGGGCATAGAAAGTAGACATCATTGGTGGGCCCAAAAGGGTCCACCTCCAGGGACCTCCATTCGGACATGCTATTGGTGGACAAAAAAAGGGGGGGGGGGTCCTAACCCCAATGACCCCCCCCCCCCTGGATCCGCCCCTGCCACCCACCCCATCTCACCTAACCAAACCTCATCAACCCCACCTCACCCAACCATACCCCATCCACCCCACCTCACCTAACCAACCCTCATCCACCCCACCTCACCTAACCAAACCTCATCCACCCAAATCCACCTTAACCTATCCACTTCAACCCACCTCATCTCATCAGATCTTGTAATACCTAATCCAACGTCTCCGAACCACCCATACAACCCTATACCTCATCCACCCCAGCCCCACCAAATCCAACCCTTTCCGCAATGTGCCCACGTGAAAGGTTTAACAGTGGGATGGAGAAGACAAAGAATATTACAACAGAAAGTAGTTAAAATGGACAAAGCCAAACTTGTACACCACATATAGAAGACAACACAGAACCAAGTTAACCCTTTGTATAAAGTCTTTAAAGCTTTAAATTATCATATCCCTATTGCCTAATGTTCGCCTGGGCTTGAACCATACATGATGTACAGGCTTTGTATACTCCAGAGGATTTACAATGTACCAATGCATCCATGTGCCATCACGCCAACATTAAAAGGGCTACACATACAATGAATAAGACACAAATCTTGCAACAAAAATGTAGTTAAAAAGTGTACAGAGCCATTAGATATTCACAGTGGTGTACAGGGACACACACAGGTAGAGACCTCACACCTTGACACCCCCCCGCCCCCCACGCACACACACACACACGTCCACCATCAAATGTCTACATAATCCGTGACAGACAGCCTCAACACGACAACAGGTAGATCCTCCACACACCTATAGAGTTACCTCCACTTAGGATGTACCATATAGAAGGATAGACTGGGCAATGAGCGTATTGGGGACATTTATCTTTTGGGAAACTCGATTTATAAATGTGATTATAGATCCGCGTTTATAGAGGGAACTTTGCATATAAAAAACAATAGGGCACACATATTGGACTACTCATAGAAATAAAAAAAGGCTTCTGCCCTGTTATTAAATCCGTTTTCATTATCACCCATATGATTTCCATTTGATCTACCTATATTCAAATAAGGGTTTGAGGTAAACTTAAAGCCTAGGACCCTGAACCAAAATGGATAATTTTATAGATATTTTTCTATTTCCTACTCAGTTATATATATGGGCTATATATAACTTCAATATAGGCAGATGATGTCCTGGATACTTTGGGTAAGGCAATTTTCTGTTTTGAATATATTCCACACACCTCCCCAATCCAGCAATCAATGACTCATCCCTAACACCGTTAAATTTAAACCACAGCCTCAGCTAAACTAGCTCTTCTTATAGTTTTATTTTAACTCCCCCCTTTCACGGTGATTTGGGAGAACAGTTGGAGGTCTGGCAGGCTCTAAAAGGTCTGGCTTTTATCAGGATGTGTGCAGTGGGGCGTGACGGGGAGATAAGTCTATCAGTGGTAGGTGGTAGGAAGCGGACAGGTATCTTCATTCTTACTACTGCTATAGAACCTGGCAGCAAGAAAGGAAAACATTTTGATAAAATTAAGTTGATCCATTAACATATGAAGAAAATAAAAGGGATAACCTGTCTTCTAAATATTTAGATTTAAGGCGATATATTTGTATTCTCGATATTTGAAGTTGATAATATGTCAAAAATATACCCAAGACCTATCTGGAAAGCTGCAGGGCATTCTTTCTTGCTGCCTCGGTCTATAGTAGAGTCAGGGAGGAGGCAGAAGGTGGTGTGTAGGTTCAGGTATGCAAAACTAACCCCATAAACACTAACAGCAGGCAAACGGTCAATGCCAAATTAAAGCAATGAATTCTTTTCCTGATCATCAGACACACTTCAATAGCGGATATGCAAAGTTCTTGATTCATTTGGTACCACATTAATTTCAGAAAAAAAAAGAGACGGACAACCGCTGAATATTTTAGGGAATCTTCTTCTGCCTCTCCAGAAAAGGGAGATTTCGGTTGTACAGTTTTATTTCATTTTTTTCTTGGAGGGGAAGGGATGTGCAGTTCAATTCTTGATTGACCTCGGAACGAACATGTATAGAATTGACGAAAGGGTGGCACTTTATTCTTCCATTCATCATTTGTGGTGTGCGAATCATGCATTTTCAACGACCTAAAGTTACCAAGTCAGAATGATATTGGAATAAAAAGAGAGAAAATGAGAAACATGGGAATCGATTGAAACTGAAACACGATTCCAAGAGCGGAGGTCGTATACAATGTATCATGTAGCAATATGCACTAGTACAATGTATCATGTAGGAATATAGTTAAATCTTTAAATCATGTGAATTTTGACAATGGTTACTATACAAATATAAATGTTGACTATTTCATGAATAAGCTATGTTGGTATCCCTCAGGTCACACAGACACAAGACATGATTCAAATAAATGACGGGGAAAACAAAGTTTAAACTGAAATTAAGATTTGAATAAATAAATATAAATAAAACACACAGTGTCTAAATAAAAGCGGCTTATGTTGTAAGTATAATGCGTAAGCCGTTCTTACATGGCTATCCCCCTCTATACTACACACATCCCCGGGCACAACTGACACAGAAATAATATTTTGTTTATTTTCCGTGGCCATTTTTCACCAGCAGGGGGGCATAGATCACAAAGGCCCGTCCATGATTTACGTTACCGCATCGTCTATCAATGTTTTTCAGCCATGTGCGGCCAGGCATAGAGCTCCAACCATTTAAGTTTCACAGAGTGATTTACAGATTTAAAAATCCATATGTTTTGTCCATTTCTCGTAACGATGCATGAATGTAAGTAGGTTTTGTCGATTTTTTTAATCGAACCGCCATGGCTACATTCATGCATTATAAGTTGGAGTTGATGCATGTACCAAGGGTCGGTATGATGCACACTGATGCGCTGCTGGTGAGGCTATTCGCAATTATGCATCATGATAACAAAAGGTCATTGATGTGGAGCCAGCCTGCAGCCCTTGACGGTTTAACATAGAGAGGAGGAGGGACAGCAGCTCGTCTCACCGTGGTGGTAGGAGTGTGGTAGTATAGGGAACAGAGCCATGGAGGTGGCCATTTTGAAATTAGTTATGTAATTGGCCCCCGACGGCCATCTTGGATCTGGCAGAGGATTGTGGGTAATCTCTTATCTTCCCCTCCACCCACAGAAAACAATGGGAACTGATAAGACTTATAAGCTTTCCCTGCCTCTATCTTAATCACCTTAAATATCTGTCCATTGTTTTAGGTGTAAATGGAAAGGGATTAGCCTGATAGGGAGACAATGGCTTGGTTTTACTCAGCCTTGATTATATGTGCCCTCTTAGAAAACTTTTAAAGTTGAATTTCTCTTGTATTTGAAGTACTAAGTCTATCTAAAGCTTACATTGTTTAAGTTTAAAGTATTTGCTATCCGAAGGTATAGATTTTCAGAATATAGCTTCATATAGACTATTAGGAAGGGCCAACCAAAGTAAACTGTACAAAGACGACAACTGCTGATCTGCTGCTCCCGACTACATGAGCCACCTAGCTAATTTGTTTGGTACTAGCAATGGCTCTGTCCCGTATAGCATCTGTAGTGCCGTCATAAATGTACTTTCTGTTTTAATATCACCTTATTTTGAAGGAGCATAGAATAGTTCTTCACCATGAGAGGCCCTTGTGTGTGCATGATGCATTAATTCAGCCTGGTAAGTTACTCACCAAGCTGCATACATCATGCAGACACTTCATGCCCCATGATGTGACTTCTAATGAGCAGTGCTTCATCCGTATACATCATGCAGACACTTCAGGCCCCATGATGAGACTTCTAATGAGCAGTGCTTCATTGGTATACATCATGCAGACACTTCAGGCCCCATGATGTGACTTCTAATGAGCAGTGCTTCATTGGTATACATCATGCAGACACTTCAGGCCCCATGATGTGACTTCTAATGAGCAGTGCTTCATTGGTATACATCATGCAGACATTTCAGGCCCCATGATGAGACTTCTAATGAGCAGTGCTTCATCCGTATACATCATGCAGACACTTCATGCCCCATGATGTGACTTCTAATGAGCAGTGCTTCATTGGTATACATCATGCAGACATTTCAGGCCCCATGATGAGACTTCTAATGAGCAGTGCTTCATTGGTATACATCATGCAGACACTTCAGGCCCCATGATGTGACTTCTAATGAGCAGTGCTTCATTGGTATACATCATGCAGACATTTCAGGCCCCATGATGAGACTTCTAATGAGCAGTGCTTCATTGGTGCATCATCATGACAAAGTGATATATAGAACATTGAGCTATAGCGGAGGATCCACTGCCGCGAGCTACCGTAGTAGCAGATTACATCTGTGCGTGTGTTCTCGCAGCAAACATTCCAGCAGCTGCTGTAACGTATACATGTACATTCGATGTCCCAGTGGCATGCGAACATTCGCAAAAATCAAAATAATTTGATATTTGCGAATCCTCTCGGAGGCAATTCGGTTAGCATTGTAGATGGATGAGTAGACTTATGGCGACAGAATTAATATCCTAGAAATGTGCTGCTTTAAAGCAGCATATATATGATTTGGCCCTAGCATCGAGAGTCCACTTGGTCTCTATCGCAGCAATTTACATTGGAAATGTATGGCTCATTCGCCGACAAAAAGCCAAGTAGACTATGGGTGTAAGACCCATAGTCCACTTGGCTTACAGTGTTAAACGTTGAACTAGAACCTCACATAGACAAACAACACAAGGCACCTGCAGACCATATTCTTACTTTACCTATAGCATACTTTTTTTTCTTCTCAAAGAAAGGGGTGTCAAGATGAAAACACAACATAAATCCGTGTAAAACTGGCATGCAGTGAGCATTCTGTGGTCTCTGCCCTCCCCATTCCTCACACCAAGCCCTTACATTGTTATTAAAGTAAAATTTATCACAGCGTCCATGCACACGACATTTGTACCAAAGCAGCCGACAATTTTACTTCAACCTTTAAGGGCCACAATTGCCATGATGCAGGACTCAGTCTTGGTAAATACAGTCTTTCAATATACAATTGGAGATATTAGATTGTTAGAATACATGGAAAAGAGTCTTAGGCCATTGAGAACTAAAGTAGAAACAGAATAATTGCAAAAGTCTGTACTGAAGCCCTGCACAATGCTACATATAATTATTAGGAGAGAGGTCCAATGATTAAGAGACACCGGGAAAACCTAAGGCACTGCATGTATTAGTGCATCGTGCCCGAGCAGGAACCTGAGTGCATCGTGCCGAGCAGGAACCTGAGTGCATCATGCATCGTGCCGAGCAAGAACCTGAGTGCATCATGCATCGTGCCGAGCAGGAACCTGAGTGCATCATGCATCGTGCCGAGCAGGAACCTGAGTGCATCATGCATCGTGCCGAGCAGGAACCTGAGTGCATCGTGCAGCCCTTCAGGCGTTAAGCAGACGACATTTCTGAGTGGGACAAAGAGGACGCGGCAGGGGAGAGACCCTGGGCATGGCTCAGTGGTCACAGGGAGGTGGGAAAAAGTACATCATACTCACATCCATATGACACCCGAGTAACGGACGCCAAGCACGGCCAGTCTACATGAACCATATGGAGGCTGGAGGGGGGGGGGGGGTGTAAGTTCCAAGCACGGCCAGTCTACATGAACCATATGGAGGCCCCGGTCCCTGCACTTCCTCTATATAAAGACACCATCCTCGTTAGAAAAAAACGCAAATTTAGGGTCATATTTCAGTAAGTTTGCATGTCTGTGTTTTTATGAAAAAAGGGGTAGTTTTTCCTGTGAAATTAGAGGAATCTGATGAAAAGGGTATGCATTTCTTGCAGCCACTGTGGTGGATAAGAGGAAAGCCTATGATATGTGACAGCCCATGTGCATACTGTATTCTAATAAGGATGATTCGATATACATCTATATGCAGAGTATATTAGTAACCTACATTGATAAGACATATAAATTCTTCTTCAAGTAGGGTGGTGTTCAGAGACATGTCAGCGTGTTTTTTCTTTTCAAGAAAAAGGGGTTATTCCAGGGACATGTCAGCATTTCCCAAAAAAAAGGGTTATTCTAGGAACCCCAAAATCAGCAAATTCACTATAAAAAGGGTTGTTATTTTTACTCAAAAATCAGTGGAAAAGGATCATAATTGGAAAGTTTTAACGAGGATGGTGTCATGTTTGCACTGTGAGTGCGGGGACCGGGATGGAGGCTGGAGGGGGGGTGGCAAATTCCTGCACTAAAAGACATAACTGGTTGTACATGTATTACGATGCACTGATATGTACAAAGTCACCCTCAGGGGTTTGACCATTATCTCAAGTTGAATACGAGAGCCCCATAGGCTTAACCAAGAAACTCTGTATCACACCCCACAGTGTGATAACCCTTCCCCGTATCACACTCCCTGGGAAAACATCCAAAACGGTCAAATAACTGATAATAAAATCACTTCTAATGCCAAATCCATCGAATTTTGAACATATCTGACTAAAATAACTTGAGATAAATACAAAGGAGCACTCGAATTGGTCAGCACTGAGGGTTATCACACTCGGCTTCGCCTCGTGTGATAACCCTCAGTGCTGACCAATTCTCGTGCACCTTTGTCTATATATTTGACAGAAAATGGGACATGGCATTGTGATATCACAAAAGCAGACGACTATCAAACACCCTCTGTATACGTTTTTTTTACACCCACTTCTTAATTTATACCACCAACCAATATCTGCTTTTCAAATCTCCTCCTGCCTTCTGTAAGAAGATGTACTTTCTTCCAGCCGTACGTCTTACCATATCCACAGGTGATACATGTATTGCCTTCAGTCCATTAGTCACCATGATGCCTGGGTACAACCATGGTGAGTGCGGTCGTGCATTCATGCAATATGCCGACGCTTTGGGAATACTCAACAGGGTTCCTTTCATTCTTGCGCTTTGAAAGTTTAATTTAAAAAAAAAGAAGGTTTTTTATGGCTTCATGTATGACGCTGGTGTGAACTTAGAGAATGATCATTCTTCATCTACGGGGGGGGGGCGAAAAACATTAAACCTTATAATAATTCCTATGACAAAGAAGATATTCCTGCACCAGATCTCTGAAAAGGCTTTTGACTCCCCCCCCCCCACCATATGATAAATGGCCATTCCCTTGTAATGTTTGACATCTTCCATGTACAGTGTGTATGTGTGCAGGGGGTGAGGCAGGTTACACTGTTATGTAGATAGATGGTAGGTGTGATGGCTTGAGGCTTTTCATCCTCTGGTTTTTATAATAAATCTGATTATACCCTCTCTGTGCTTTAGTCATGCTGGGTTTAACACAGAATCTGCCACATCAAGAGATGCTTGTAAATAGACATGCACAAGGCTTTGACAGTTCCACATGTATTACAAAACACTACTTTGTATGTAAAATGATATTGAAGGCAGCTTGAATCTAGACCTTGTGCCTGAGACTGGGGTATAGGATCCAAGACTAGGACTCAGGCCTAAGCAAAAGGACATATGGGGCCTAAGTTTGGAATATAGCACATAAGTTGGCATCTTTCTAAACGCCACGGAGATAAAGCCAACAATAAGGTCCAGAGCCTACAGCCGTGGTTGATATAAAGATAGATCACGACATGGACGTGGAGTGAGTCTACATGGTGGTGTATAGTGATGCCATATGACAGCATGTTGAGGTCCAGTCTGTCCATCTCAGGTTCCATCATTACTAATCCTTACACATGTTGGTGTTTACTACCTCCTATCTGCACAATACTGCATAGTCTAGTCCCGCCCCACGCTACTCAGGCGGCACAGGCTTGCTACTACATAGCCCCTTGTGGTGAATGGTCATGTTACAAGACTAAATTACTGCACCCACCAGGAACAGCCCCAACTAGAATTTACCATAAAATATGGCACTCAAAGGTTTTTTTGAACGGTCATGATAATCTTGTAACCCCTTGCTGCAATAATGGTCTAGATATCGACACACATACTTAGTCTTAGTGGGGAACTGGTGCATGGCACTTTTCGATGTGATGGTGTTTAGTGGGCCCCCTTTCAAAGGGAAAGTACTACTACTTTGTTTAGATTGTTCATTTTACATTTCATTCTTAAAGTTCATTGAAAATTAGCACTCCTGTGAAAATGTAGGTATTAAATGTGATACTATTAACCGTTGACATGGAACGATAAGGCCAAAAAAAAAGGTTTCTTTCCGGTCACCTGACTGACCTCATGCAGCTTAAGGGCCGACCTCAGCATTTTTTGAGGATTTTTTTTTTCAAATTTCACCTAAATTTTTAAAGGTTTTACAAAAATTCTCCTCAAAATTCCCCTCAAAATTGTTTTTTTATATGTATACACATATTTTCCAATCATTTTCTCATATCCAATGCAGGAATGCACATTTCTAACACCCACAAGTGAAAATCCAGCAAAAAATGACTAAATGGGACCCCCCCGAAAAAAAAGTAATAATTAAAAATCGGACCTATCGACCTCAACATTTTGGACCATGTTACCGGAAACACAGATTTTTTGGCCTTAGATGATGCTGCCAGTGACACTGGTTGTGGGTGTGGGAGAAGTGTGTATTACGGGCCCGGGAGTATGGGGTTAGGAGACATTGAGCCGTGTACAGGTGGTATGAGTTTACCTCTCAATCTAACTTCACATGTTGGACCCATCATAACCACAGGCCATGGTAGCATTATATATAGGACCTAGTGCCAAAGTACGCCAACCTGGGGTGGTGCTGGTGGGGAGGGGGTAAGAACCGACATACATGAAAAGTAGCCACTGCTATTTTTAAAAAAAAATCTTTATTTCAAAATGCATTTAGGGGTTTGAATGAGCATCTGTCTTGTTGTAAGGGGATATACCTGTTAAGTGTAAGATAAGCTCAAGTTACCCCTTCAAATCGATTCTATATATCTGTAACACATCACGTGATGTATATGACTTGCTTTATCTAGATTTCCGAGAGGCCTAATTATAACTAGTACCTAGTAGTTTCACAGACTGAGAGGAACTGAAGGGTGTTCCTCTGGGGAGAGGATATCTTGACCTATCTAGGTGACCTTTGAGACTTGATATTTGAGGCTATTCCATTAGCGGATTTAGAGTGGAGGGTGCAGGGACGCACGCACCCCCTTTTCTCCAGTACTTAAGAATTTAATTACATATTGTGGACCCAGAATTTGCTCAAAAATAAAGGATGCTCCCCCCCGCGGGCACTTCAATTTTTTTTTATATGGGTGTGTGGCTAAACCCCTCACTACCCTTACCCTTTCTAGGGCACTCGTTCGCGGGTTTTTTCTTCAAAACCCTACCCTTGCTAGGGAACTTTTGACATAATAGTCTTAGATTTTGCTCAAAATGTCTTAAACTGACCTTGTTTGAGAGAAAATTTGTATTTTATTCATGCTATTTTCATGAAAATTTGGAAAATATTCATAAAAAATTCTGAATTTTCCGAGTGAAGCAGGGTATTTCACTGAAAGTTGACCCTTGCTAGGGACATTTTGCTGAAAGTAGACCCTTGCTAGGGCCATTTGTTGCTGGAACAGAAGGCTTGCTAGAGACTTTTCCTTGAAAAAGTACCCTTGCCAGTCGCACATATGTGTATACATTACATAGAGAGTGCCCCCCCCCCGCGCGGGATGCTCCCCCTCCTTTTGGGCTGCGCCCCCTCCTTTTCCAGATCCTGGATCAGCCAGTGCCACTGTTTTCTCAGAGGTGGGATTCCTTACAAACAGCAATACCTTTTTGTTTAGATTTACAAAACTTTTATGGTTCCCTTCCTCAGATGTCTACATCTGTTTTCAAAACATGGTAAAATGACCCCAGCCTGTATAATATACACCCTAACCGGTTCGCTACATTGCACATGTCACAAAATGATACTTTACGACATGCTGATGACCGTGTCAGCGTTGACGCCAGCCTGTTCTCGTTGTTCTCGTGGTCTCTCGCGAGACATGACGTTAACATCGTGCCCCCCGCCCCCCTCTCAGGTAAGAGATGTCATCGCCGCCACTGACACCTAAAGTGTGTTTTCGTGTTCCTAGGCGACCTTCTGACCCGTTTTATACTTATTTTCGTGATCTAAGCGCCCTTCCCCACTAGCTTTATGTCAATCAGCGTACTCACGGCTTTGTTAGCTGGGAGGAGTGGGGAGGGTGAATATAAAATTGAGGACGAAGCTGTATGGGCCATTCTATCTACAGTCAGGGTGAGGGGTGTACAAGTGTGGTGTTTATATGTATACAGAGGCCGTTATTTGCCGTAAGCCATATGCCTTATACCTACACACTACAATCTTGCCAAGGGAAATGAGGGGAGGGGGGAATTCAAAGTTTTAATTGATAACGTTTGAAACGTGAAAGGAAGGGAAGGATTCATTAGATGACTGCAAGGCCCTGTACATGACTCTTGCTTCCAGATACAGAAAATACAAGGGAAAAAATTCTGAGGGACATTATCCGAGGATTTTAGTCCAATTACAATAGAAAATGTAGAGGTATTTGTGCATGTCCTGTCTGAGGTAATGAGGCCCGAATTGCTCTCTCTCTCTCTCTCTCTCTCTCTCTCTCTCTCTCTATCTCTCTCTGTATCTCTCTCTCTGTATCTCTCTCTGTATCTCTCTCTCTGTATCTCTCTCTCTGTATCTCTCTCTCTGTATCTCTCTCTCTGTATCTCTCTCTCTGTATCTCTCTCTCCTTCCCTCTTACTGCCCCCTCCCACCTTCAGTCCTCTTCCCATCACCCTCTACATAGAGGCAGACCTAAACAATCTATTTACAAATGTTGGAGGCTGTATGGGCGATTTAATTAGACTAATAGCAATATCTGGCTGTGCGCACATAATGTGAATGATACAGCTGTTACGTCAGCATTGTCATCATACAGTACATAATGTGAATGATATGTTACGTCAGCATTGTCATCATACAGCTCGTGCATGGCGGCCCCTGGTACCAGGCCCTGGGAGCCACACCTGCCTGTCTCATAACCGTTTACCTCTAGCCTTTACCCTGGCGCTAATCAAGACCGGCGATTATTCAAGATTTCTCGCGTACAAATGATTTTCATTATCTAGACAACTACATATATGCAAACACTGCTCACACTTATTCAGCAAAAGACCTCGTTGTCAGGACCTTGTTCCTAATGTTTTTTTCCTGTCTATTCTTATTTTGTTTATTTATTTAGCGCCTCCCACGCCGCGTAGCGGCGGTACCGCGAAGCGGTACGGGAGTGCGCTATGATGATTTCATTTGCCCCATGTGATGAGGTCTCACAATACAAAATAACAGCAGGAGGCGTTTTTTTACGCGGTCACAACGGCATTTCTTGTTTTTATATGTTTACTGAAATTTGCAGCCGACCCATAGGCTTATCGTTTGAGATAAGCAGTGCAGAGATGATGTGATGTATTTGTAAGGTACCCATATACAAACATTGAACACCAGAGTGGATGTACCAGAGGTAGGTAGGAGCACATATATGGTAGGAGTAAATTGAGTTGGGTCATTGAACCATGTGTACAGTTTGTGACACACACCATAATGCACCAACATACAGCAATATCTCACCTACACCACCACACCAACCAAACACCACACCTATCTCTGTGCACACGTACACGTACATTCTCCTCTGTACGCTTATGAGAAACACTGACAGCCAGGGAAGAGCGTTTTGGTGAAGTCAGAACGACAATTGAACACTGTAGTTTGGTGGCCCAAGAGTGACGTTGTGTTTCACATTTGTGTGTTGGCACGTTTGTGTGTTTGCATGTTTCATGTTTGGTCTTTTCGCATTGTTGTGTTTTGCGTTTCAGTGTTTCATTGTTTCATGTTTGGATGTTTCATCTTTTCATGTTTGTCTGTTTTGATATTTGGCACTTTGTGTTTCGTGTTTGCATGTTTGGTCTTTTCATGTTTCACTGTTTATCTGTTTTGACATTTCGCACTTTCAGATTCGCATTTGTGAGTTTGCATGTTTCATGTTTGCTCTTTTCATGTTGTTGTGATTTGCATTTCAGTGTTTCCTTGTTTCATGTTTACATGTTTCATCTCTTCATGTTTCTCTGACATTTCGCACTTTGTGTTATGTGTTTGCATATATCATGTTTGGTCTTTTCACGTTTTTGTGTTTCTCATTTCAGTGTTTCCTTTTTTCATGTTTTGATGTTTCGTCTTTTCATGTTTGTGTATGGGCTCGTAGAGCATGATATAGTGTGAGCGTCTTCCTCGAGAGGGCGGTTCGAGCGGTGCGCCCATTACCGGTAGCCACTAGAGGTCATAAGGACCACTGGTCGCTGCAGGTTGGTGGCAGCACTGTTTGCGCTGCTCCAGCTCCTACCTGGGGCCAGGGAAGATGTTAGTCTGGCTTTGCCCATGATCAGAGTCGGACCACATTTTCCTGAGCTAATTTCTATATTTAGCATCCAACTTCGAGGTGAATGTAAACCCTTACCTGAATAAATACGGGCCTGTTGCACTAACCTGAGATATCTTGTCTGGTCTTACTTCGAACCATACAAGTTTATTAATAAGAATCATTACACTTGTCTGTTTTGACATTTCGCACTTTGCATTTCACGTTTGTGAGTTTGCATGTTCGCATGTTTGGTCTTTTCGCGTTGTTGTGTTTCGCGTTTCAGTATTTCCTTGTTTCATGTTTGCATGTTTGGTCTTTTCATTTTTGACTGTTTTGACATTGCGCACTTTGCGTTTCGCATTTGTGAGTTTGCATGTTTGGTCTTTTCATGTTTAGGTGTTTCCTTGTTTCAGTGTTTCCATGTTTCATTTATGGATGTTTCGTCTTTTCATGCTTGTCTGTTTGACATTTCGCACTTTGGGTCTCACGTTTGTGAGTTTGGATGTTTGTGTGTTTGCATGTTTAATGTTCAGTCTTTTCGCGTTTTTGTGTTCCGTGTTTCAGTGTTTCCTTGTTTCATTTTTGCATGTTTCATCTTTTCATGTTTGTCTGATATTTGGCACTTTGTGTTTCGTGTTTTCTTGTTTGGATGTTTGGTCTTTTCAAGTTCCATTGTGCTTTGTGTGTCATGTTTTTGTGTAAAGTACTCCCATTGCACCCTTCTGCTTGGCTGTGATGGGAGTACATGTATGTACCGGTATGTAAGCACACCATGTCCATCCATCAATGATGAGCCTATACATAGGCCTTTATACCCCATATAGTTAACATGCATGCCACGTCCATCCATCAATGATGAGCCTATGCATAGGCCTTTATACCCCATATAAGTTAATTATGTTCGCTCTGGGGGATATAATAATAATTAATAAATATTATAATAATATCACAAGTGGAATAAGGAAGGAGACAGTGGGATTGGTGAGAACTGACGTAGTCAATATCAATTCTATACATGCCTTTATTAAAATAAGACAATAAATTACAATATAATACAATAACATAGCAATATATAGAATAACAATATAATACAATAACTAGTAATATACAATATATACAATATAACAATAGATTAAAAGTTAAAATTTCCAGCACCACCCAGCGTGGTGTGTGCCGCTCGAAGGATATCCGCCAACTGACGGTTAATTTGGATCCCGAGGCTTATATAGGCGCTATTGTTTACTATGACGTCATACATATTAAGGGGCGCCCTGGAGGAGAAAATAGTTCCAACCGCTGTACATATTAATTATATATATATACACGGGTGTATATAGTCCCATAAGTTAATTATGTTCGCTCTGGGGGATATAATAATAATTAATAAATATTATAATAATATCACAAGTGGAATAAGGAAGGAGACAGTGGGTTTGGTGAGAACTGACGTAGTCAATATCAATTCTATACATGCCAAATAACCGCCAAACACAATGGATACACCATTCCACACTATAACATTACGTCTAGGGCTAATAAATCCTGCTTGGAATCATGTAAATAATTATACACAATATTAGAATTCCAATTTACCCTCTTTTTAATATCATCGACCTTTAAACCAGAATTTTTTAACAGAGTTGCTCCACCATGTTGGAGTGAATGAGTTGAAACTCTGTGGGGAATACCACATTTTATAGAAATAGCCTTCAACCTGGTATTAACATAGTTGTAAGTCAAAGGTTTGTTACCTATAGTGAACAATAATCTACTTTTAGATTCCTTACAAATCCTCAAGTACCTAGCTGGACAAAGACCAGAATAATCATTCCTTTTCAAATATACCATGTAAGGTTTCCTACCATATTGGTCAGTTTTAGAAGATTTAACATCAATGCGAACACAGTCAACAGACAAAGATACATTTATAGATTTAAAGTTATGACGGGAGTCCACTACATGACCCATCCTAAACACTCCTCGGTAACACAATAAGATAGCTGACCAGAAGACTACATCCTCATATACAGACAAATTCAATTTACATTTGATCTTCAACATATCACTGGGAGTTAAAGGATTTGTTTTAATAGAAGAACATTTATAATTACGTTCAATACCATCCAGTGTCTTTTTAACAATAAAACTACTACTATAATCAGAATAACCTTTTAATTTCTGATAATACCATAACGCGGACAAATAGTTCCTAACAGATACAGGTTTCATTTTATCTGATAAATATACACTATACAAAGAAGCTTGAGAAGGAGAACAAGGAAGGGGAATGAGGTTAAAAATTTTACAAAATTTTTTGTACCTACTAAATTGCTGTTTGCGAACTTTACGTGTGGACTCAGCCACGCCCCTATACAAAAACCTTCTCCTTCTCCGCTCCAACTCCCTCAGATCTGGAAGCATAGCAACACATGTTATATTCAGTTAAAACATTTTTACATTTCTGAGGAACACCCCTGTAATTCAGCCTAGACAAATGGTCAGCTAGAATATTTTCCTCAGATTTAATATATGTGATGCATCCTAACCAAATCAGGCAGATCTCGCCCATCATAGACCAGAGATAATGAGGTCAAAAGGTGGAAAATGCTATTTATAGTCATTTGGAGCTTTTTTGGGTATTTGCTTCCATTATTATCTTCCCTTTTATGTGATGAAAGAATAAATACAAAAAATTAGTAGAAATGATGAAAATTGGCCAAATTGATAATTGTCGCTGATTTTTACCAAGACAATTTTCATTGATATATCTACAATATAATCTTAATGAATCTTTTGAAAGAAAGGTATCAAATAAAGAAAGACAACAGATATTAATATCCACATGTAGCTTAACATTTTCTCTTTAAATTGATACCAGCTTTACTTGGCATATATTTGGTACATACAGACTAGACACTGATACAGTGGGGCTTCCCTATTTTGAGTATGAGTATACAGTGATAAAAAGACCTTTGTTTAGAGCTCTATTTCTCGGAACGAATGATGGCCAATTTATAATTTGGAAAATTCAGCAAAAATTGACAAATAAAGATATTTTAATGAAACAAAAAGTGTTCTGAAGCTCTTGATCTAGTCTCTGTGAAACCAGTATAATCATGAAATCCATTTTCCTGACATGTGCCTGGTTAGGTAAGGATGCATCACATATGTTGAATATATTTCAATGTTATGTATAAAACATAGCCAAAAAATTTCTCTCAACCAGGACATACACAACTTATTCTTGGATCTACCGGTATTTAACATGGCCAAGACCTGAATGTTGTCCGTAATACAATGAACTCTAGTGTTAGAAAACTTTTTCACCCAGCGTTTAAGACCTACCATTACCGGGTAGAGCTCGTACACATTTATATTCCTGTGGTGAATTTTGAGATTATCAAGTTTAGGGGCGTGAACGAAATGACCCACACAGTCTAACATAGGATTAGAGTCGTCCCAAGTACCATAAAAATAGTCCTTATCAAACCAGGCCCCAAAGCCCTGTATAGAGGAATCGGAATACATAGGAGTACATTCATTATCATTCAAAATGATATTTTTACAATTAAAAATCCTACAAAAATCCCTCCACCACAGCAGGTCATTTTGGGTTTCCTCATTAAGTTTAATACACCCTTATTCCTGACTTTTGCACAAAGATCGAACAATCTCCTGCTGAAAGTTCTACCACCACGTACTACCTGGGAACAAAAAGACATCAAACCACCAATCTTCTGTAAAGTCTTTTTAGATACAAATTTTTTACCCAAGCATTCGTCTATTGCTAGGCTCATTTTATCTAGCTTCTTCTGTGGCAGCGACAACTCCATACACGTAGAATCAATGGTTATACCTAGAAAAGTACACACCTGGCTGGGCTCAGTAACCTTCTCTTTCGACACAACAAACCCTAAGTATTCCATACACTCGATAAGGATGTTCCTCTTACGTAAACAATCCTCTTCAGTCTGAGCTATGATAATAAAATCATCCAGATAGTTTACTATCCTATCTACACCATAAAATTTAGCAATAATAGTCAAAAAATCAGATATTCTACTAAATATATATGGGGCACACTTCAGACCAAATGTCAAACGGTTACTCTCAAAAAACTCATCTCCATTACCAAAATTCCACCTGAAACCTTGATAGCCCACATGTGGACCATAAACATTAATACTTCTATAGGCAGATTTCAAATCTACCACACACATAAAGTCATTTTTATCAAGTTGACAAGTAACAGTGTTACTAGAGTTATACGAGAAGCTTTTGGACGTTGTGTTCATAAAATTATTAATAGAAATATCCGCTGGCATGCTACAGTCAGTGATAGGTCTTTATTTACCATTAGACTTCTCCACACCGCCTAAAGAATGGATACATCTGGGCTTGACAATTGACCTCGTAACCAAGCCCTGGGCTAACTCCTCCTCAATAATACTACACATCTCGTTATAAAATCTATCCTCTAAAATAGACTTATAATTTTTACAATCATATGTTTTATCACATCCTGGGTCAATTATTTTGAAACCCTCAGTAAAACCACACCATAGAAAATCAGACTCCGCCTGATTTATATTAATAATATCTGACTGTCTCAAAAAACTAGCCAGCCTACAAGGTAAAATCTGAGCTTTCCTACCAGAAATGAAATGCTCACACTCACATACACCATTGATGCAACTATCATAGACCCTGATGCTAGGCCTATTAATACACTCCACTGTAAACAGTGGTTCAAACTCGCCCTGTACTGGGCCACCATAAGACATAAAAATATTCTTGCTAACATTACAAGAGATATTAACATCATTTTCATTATTTTCACCTGAAATGATTTGAACGGGGGGCTCAGGAAGGTCTACCATACGTACTACACTAAAATCAGGCATCAAAATATCAAAATCTAATGTAGGACCTTGCCTAAGTGAAATTTCCTAGTCTTTTTTGTTCTTTTGACATTTGTCTTTGCCATGGTTTGACATGCTACAAACCTCACAAATATGACGATACCTGCAAGGGTCTTCCCTGCAACCTTCAGCCCTGTTGAAAGCATAACAGGTACGGTTGGATTGTTTGGACTTGAACGACTTAGGCTTAGACCCACCCGCCTTCTGAGCTTGCACCGTTCCATCATAAGACAGGTGCCTCAGGATATCCTCACTTTTAACATTGCCAAACGATTCAATACCTTCACCATTAGCTCTATTTTTGACCGCCGAGTCGTATGCTACGAGAGCTTTCAAAGTGTATATTCTGGTAGAGGATTTTTCCACTAGAACTTCAATATGCTTAACCACATCGAAAACGTCCTCACCCTCCTCTAACAACTGCTTTACCATTCTGACGTTAACGATCAGCAGTTTCTCGATACTATCCAATTTTTCACCCTTTTTTAAGAAATTTCTCTGGTCAAACGTACCTCTAGACTTTGTAGCATGTCGGCGACTGCTCCTTGAAGTACTAGACCTAATAGAATCCGATGAATCCGTCGAAATACTACGGTATGAAGACGATCTACTCGAAGATTCAAGATGGCGACGTACCTTCTTGTCGCCTTGGAGACCCCGGTAGTCAGGCGAGCGCTGCCGGCCACGCCCCCGTTGCCTAGTTACCATGTTGACTGTGGAATGTTTATCAACACCACCACGTGTATGATCCGTCTCAGTCTCGCCTGTCGCTGCCGAAGCACATGTCCGTTTAACCACCTGGTTCTCCAATAAGGACCGGATGTTTTCGAGTTGCTGCTCCATACGAGTAGTATGTTCCTCCAGCAAAGGACAAAACCGTTAAAATTTCCAGCACCACCCAGCGTGGTGTGTGCCGCTCGAAGGATATCCGCCAACTGACGGTTAATTTGGATCCCGAGGCTTATATAGGTGCTATTGTTTACTATGACGTCATACATATTAAGGGGCGCCCTGGAGGAGAAAATAGTTCCAACCGCTGTACATATTGATTATATATATATACACGGGTGTATATAGTCCCATAGTTAACATGCATGCCACGTCCATCCATCAATGATGAGCCTATACATAGGCCTTTATACCCCATATAGTTAACATGCATGCCACGTCCATCCATCAATGATGAGCCTATACATAGGCCTTTATACCCCATATAGTTAACATGCACGCCACGTCCATCCATCAATGATGAGCCTATACATAGGCCTTTATACCCCATATAGTTAACACGATGCAAAGAGTATAGCCCTTCTGTATAGCCTGAGCAGGATTGCGCATATATCAGGGTGACAAATGGACATGATACCTTTTCATATTCAACCATACATAGTTTGCGGCAGTTGGAGGTTGAAGGCAGTGCATTCTGCACTATTAAAGGGTGCAGCTTATACGAGGATGCGTAGACTTAATTAAAGAATGGGCATCATTTCAGACCCCTGATGTGGCTTTTAGCGAGGCCTTTAAATCAGGGTGCGGCTTTTATGCGGGTTTTACGTTGGTGCAACATGATGACCAAGGGATCCAGGCAAGGAACGTGAAGTTGAACCTAGAGTCAAAATGCAGCCCTAACGAGAAACTTACAAGTGCATCATGCCGATTCTATAGAATTGCCGCACTCCCAAATATGGTCCACCCAGGGTTTCAATGAGAGGCTTCCCCAATAAAAAGATGGCAGGGCTACATGGGGGCTACATCATGATGACAAATGAAGAGGAAGGCGAAACCCCATGGCCTTCTCAAAGTGTTCCGTACCACAGTATGACTGGCTGTAACAGGGTAAGGGGTCCATTCTATAGTGCATGATACATAAAAGCTATGGATTCAGATTGATCCATTTCTTGTCAGATCACAAGGGGGTATTTAGAGGGAATCATTATTTAAGAAATGTAGATTTGGGATGTGCTACGTCCATTTGGGAGGAAGGTGGATGTACGCTGCATGTTCTTCTGGTTGGTTGGGGAGGGGTTACATTTTGGAACGGTTCCGCAGGGGCGGATCCAGAAGCGTGGTCAAGGGGGCACAGCCAAGAAAATTTGGTCTAGGGGGGTACAGCCAGGGTTTAGCACCACATTTCCTTTAGTTAAGAGTTTAACCAAGACCCATTTTCAGGGGGTCTGGGGGGGGGCATGTGCCCCCTAGGCCACCCCCTGGATCCGCTACTGGTTCCTCTGATTATATTTCGTTGAACAAATTGCCACACACCCCCTTCCGCCATGAGCTACATAGATAATAATCTTCCCCAACTAAGGATGTATGGACATTAGACAGCTGTCTAAGTTTATATGAATGTCAGGGAGGAAAATATGATACGATTGACCTTGCTTGTTAGAAATGTCAAATTACATAAACCCATGTAAAGACTTGTTCTGCTACCACCCATGATGCAGCTATTGATTTGACTGCCTGGCTCTGAATCCAACATCCCATAATACTGATGGTTTTTTATCTTCCCTGTCTCCATGGTGTATTTGATGTATGTTAGTAAGTGAGTGGCATTTATAGATCTATCTAAATGTTCCACAGTGCATTTCCCGTGTGCAAACCGCAGGTGTACCAGCACGCCCCATTATACACCTGTCACCACTAACAGAGTCATTAAACCTTTAAAGACCTCATGATGCCTCCTGGTTCATGCCCATTTATCAGCATGATGCAGAATGCAGTGCTGGTGAGTCTACTCGTCGGCACTACAATGGTGCATCATCCCCACGAGTTATAATAACGTATGATGACTATGATTGCATCTAGTGGGTTGTTCTGTATCATGTAGTGACATGTTTTACCTGTATAATTGTCAGACCCACATGTTCATACATACAGACTGGACAGGACCTACTGCCCTACATGAATGTCTTCATGATGTGCATCCCGGATCTACACGTCCCCCACCTGTGGCTGCTCACAAATTACATATTGGCATTTACAAAGTGTGAACTTAAAACGTGGCTGGAAGAGAAAGGTCTCTGGACGTTGAATCATGAACTTAAACTCACACTCATGGATGCACATGTAAAGTTTGGCTGAACTTTATGCACCACTCTGCCACATTTACGTTAATCACAAGACAGGAAAAAAAATAATAAAATGGAGAACCTAATGTACCAAAACCTGTCTAGATACTTTCTATGACCTGGTGACGTTCACCTTATACTGCCAAAGCCGACAAGGCATACTCCAAACTATTTTCTTTTTGATTTAAGGAAAACTCGTGAAACTGGACCCCCGGGCTGGACCACAAACTGCGTAGACCCTTGTCTATTTTCCCGGCCATTTCTGCCATTTCTCTGTGCGTTGAAGAGTATGGACCATCTCTGACTGTGTCGGCTGGTTTAGATGTCTGGGAGTGAAGGACGGCGCAAACAGTACAGATCGGACGCGGACCGGACGCAGACTGGACGCTGATCCAGTCCCATCCGCGATGTTTTTCGGCAATCTCAGACGCAGAATGGACACAGATTCAGAGTCCAGTCTGAGTCTGGGGAGAATCTGCAATATCAAACAGTGGTAGATATTTCCAGACTCTCCACGGACGGTCTGTGAAATGGTAGGGCTATAACAGACTTGGTTTCCCTCAGACCTGATCCAGACTTAAAAAGAGGGGGTTGCAGACTGGCCACAGACTACCACCCTAATCTCACCAGAATCTGGTCTGTGTCCAGTCTGGATTGGGTCTGTGACCAGTTTGTATGTTTGCGACGGCCTTTAGTGACCCGGTGCGCATGCGTTGTGCCCGGCCGTCATTCTGTTTGGTCTGAAAGCTGCAGCCAGGGGTGAACTGTCCCCTCCCCTGTCACACCACATTACTAACCACCCTCTCTGACAACCACTGTACCACAATGCCAATGCCCATATGTTGTCTGGTCATTCCCAAATAAACTGATTTCTGCTTTTCATTAAGATTTTGTATGAAACTTGACTGGAAATTATTATTCACGATGGTGTTTGAGGGAAATGAAGCCGTCACTGACGGAAATAACATGAAAAAGTGATTCCTTTTTTTACTTTCTTGAAAGTTTGGTTAAGTGAGACAATGGTTTACAAGGGCCGTCCCTATGCCATCCGACCATATTGGAATGTGGGGACACATGGCGGCTTCCACACAGTACCTTTGTACAGTGGGCTATGGTACAAACTATGCGGTGTAAGTTTGGTCCTATTTTCTGGAGGAACTAAATCCCCCGGTAGATTGGTAAAGGGCAAAACCCACTATCTAGGTATACATACCGGTATATAGGGTACAAGGAGGGATGAGTTCCAGCAAACACAAAAAAGTCCTAGGCATCAAAAAAGGTTTATTTCCGGTAACATCGTCTAAAAAGTTGAGCTCGGTAGGTCAGGTTTTTTTTTTTTGTTGGTCCAAGGTCTCAAATAGTCATTCTTTGTTGGATTTCTCACTGGTGGGTGTTAGAAATGTTCATTTCCTGCATGGTATTTTAGAAAACCATCGGAAACAATCTGCATACATGTCAAATAACAGTTTTGGAAGAGAATCTTCGAAAAAAAAAATCTTAAAACATCTTTAGAAAATCTTAAAAAATCAGGAAAATTTTGAAAAAAAAATTCAAAAATTCTGAGGTAGGCCCTCTTTAGCTGAAGTCGGTCGGGTTACCGGAAGCAAACCTCTTTTTTTCCCTATAGATCTGTTATCGCAACGAAAAGCTTCCTTGTGTTGCTGGCCGCAACATGTATACTGAGTGAGCAATTGGGAAATTTTTTCTTCTTCACAAATCTAAATTTTCTTTCCCAGTCTGTCTGTACAAATGATTGCATTAAGTTGTTTCTACACTAAGAACTTCCATGCTGAGAAAGCCTTAATGGCACTGTCCACACCTGATTTTTCAGAGTCCAATCTGTGTCAGTTAAGTACCGGGGTAGATACATGTATATGATCATGATACGATATATAACTACATACACAGTCTGCGTAGTCTGCTTTATCTCACGATTTTGGCTTGGACAGTGCTTTTTTGGTCATAACCCAGGTGCATCATCAGACCATAACCCTATTCTAACACCTTTTGTACTTCTTCAAGAAGCCTTTGGTTAGAATCTGGACATGTTAATAAATTGGAGAAGTATACAAAGGCAACCTCGCCATACATTTCCAGGTAAAACCTGATGATCTAATGCTCGCCAGCCCTTCATTAGATCATCATACCGACCCTCCAGGAGTTTGTGTATCAACTCCATAGGGTCGGTATGATGCTTAAATGTAGCCCTGGTGAGTTACTCGCCAGGGCTGTATTCATGCATCATGCCGACCAATAGGCATGATGCGTGAATGCCTCAGCGGCCCTTAAAGGTTAATGATGCCATATTCACTCTAATTCAATATAACTTGTCAAGATTGCATTCTGGCGCCATGTGACCAGAAGCACATACATTTGTAATAATTATTACATGATCTGACTCGGTCCATCCACTAAGGGCCGTTTTCCACCACCCGATATGGTACCCCTATCGGCCGACAATTGCACCACACTACCACCTCAGCCGATGGGGCTGCCATAGGCTCTAATGGTGGGGCATGGCCTCTGTCGGCCCGGTAGCATTCACCAGGGGTCTATCGGCCAATATAGAGGGGCCATATCGGGTGGTGGAAAATGGGCCTAAGGTATCTATAATGCCTTAAAGGTCTATTCCTTGCTCGTCATGGTACACCAATCATGATACTGGCACGGCTTTGCTTAACCTTGGTAAGTGTATCAACCCATGCGGCGAGTACGGTGCAGGAGTGCATCATACCGACACTATTATATGGGTATGATACATTAAATCAGCGTTCTGCCTCTGCAGGGCTCACCCGTCCCATGTTACAAATTACTCCAATATTCATGTTTCCGCCTCTCTGACTCACATACGGGCATCGCTACCTGCAGGTCTCAAATTGTGGTAACTGAAAAATACATGACCCTGTTATAGCGGACAATGTGCATCCATATCAAACTGTGTGCTGGTGTGACTTCTAGCCATGTGCTGATAGAAGATAACCCTTTACGGACAGTCGCCATGATACGGACATCATCCCATTGCCTCCATATCCTAGGGCCTTGGAACACTATTCCCATTCTTATCTAGGCGTATGCAGGGGCGTAGGAAAAGGGGGGGGGGCAGGGGGGCCTGGGCTCCCCAGTCATAAAGGAGGTGGGGACTGAGTATGTCTGGGCCCCCCCCAAAAAAAAAAAAAAGATTTGCCAAGAAATCATAATAAATTGAACAAGAAGCTAAAACTTTGCATCTCAAATTAGATTGATATAGTAATGGGATAGAGAAAATTAAATTACTTTTCTATACAAATTTTATATAGGTATATATAGTCGCTATTGCGCTTGAGCCGACAATTCAAGGTGGTGGAGGTGGGGCCCACGGTGGCCCCCCCCCATGAGGTTTGCTTCCTATGCTTCTGTTATGGTATGTGCCTGCAGCTTATAGGGTCTGCAGGAAGTCAGGGTGTGGCTTATAGGAAGTGCCTGCAGCTTATAGGGTCTGCAGGAAGTCAGGGTGCGGCTTATAGGAAGTGCTTGCAGCTTATAGGGTCTGCAGGAAGTCAGGGTGTGGCTTATGATATGTGCCTGCAGCTTATAGGGTCTGCAGGAAGTCAGGGTGCGGCTTAGGGTATGTGCCTGCAGCTTATAGGGTCTGCAGGAAGTCAGGATGCGGCTTATGCTATGTGCCTGCAGCTTATAGGGTCTGCAGGAAGTCAGGGTGCGGCTTAGGGTATGTGTCTGCAGCTTATAGGGTCTGCAGGAAGTCAGGATGTGGCTTATAGGAAGTGCTTGCAGCTTATAGGGTCTGCAGGAAGTCAGGATGCGGCTTATGCTATGTGCCTGCAGCTTATAGGGTCTGCAGGAAGTCAGGGTGCGGCTTATGCTATGTGCCTGCAGCTTATAGGGTCTGCAGGAAGTCAGGGTGCGGCTTAGGGTATGTGCCTGCAGCTTATAGGGTCTGCAGGAAGTCAGGATGTGGCTTATAGGAAGTGCTTGCAGCTTATAGGGTCTGCAGGAAGTCAGGGTGTGGCTTATAGGAAGTGCCTGCAGCTTATAGGGTCTGCAGGAAGTCAGGGTGCGGCTTATAGGAAGTGCTTGCAGCTTATAGGGTCTGCAGGAAGTCAGGGTGCGGCTTATGATATGTGCCTGCAGCTTATAGGGTCTGCAGGAAGTCAGGGTGCGGCTTAGGGTATGTGCCTGCAGCTTATAGGGTCTGCAGGAAGTCAGGGTGCGGCTTATGCTATGTGCCTGCAGCTTATAGGGTCTGCAGGAAGTCAGGGTGCAGCTTAGGGTATGTGCCTGCAGCTTATAGGGTCTGCAGGAAGTCAGGATGTGGCTTATAGGAAGTGCTTGCAGCTTATAGGGTCTGCAGGAAGTCAGGGTGTGGCTTATAGGAAGTGCCTGCAGCTTATAGGGTCTGCAGGAAGTCAGGGTGCGGCTTATAGGAAGTGCTTGCAGCTTATAGGGTCTGCAGGAAGTCAGGGTGCGGCTTATGATATGTGCCTGCAGCTTATAGGGTCTGCAGGAAGTCAGGGTGTGGCTTAGGGTATGTGCCTGCAGCTTATAGGGTCTGCAGGAAGTCAGGGTGCGGCTTATGCTATGTGCCTGCAGCTTATAGGGTCTGCAGGAAGTCAGGGTGCGGCCTAGGGTATGTGCCTGCAGCTTATAGGGTCTGCAGGAAGTCAGGGTGCGGCTTATGCTATGTGCCTGCAGCTTATAGGGTCTGCAGGAAGTCAGGGTGCGGCTTATAGGAAGTGCCTGCAGCTTATAGGGTCTGCAGGAAGTCAGGGTGCGGCTTATGCTATGTGCCTGCAGCTTATAGGGTCTGCAGGAAGTCAGGGTGTGGCTTATGATATGTGCCTGCAGCTTATAGGGTCTGCAGGAAGTCAGGGTGCGGCTTAGGGTATGTGCCTGCAGCTTATAGGGTCTGCAGGAAGTCAGGGTGCGGCTTATGCTATGTGCCTGCAGCTTATAGGGTCTGCAGGAAGTCAGGGTGTGGCTTATGATATGTGCCTGCAGCTTATAGGGTCTGCAGGAAGTCAGGGTGCGGCTTAGGGTATGTGCCTGCAGCTTATAGGGTCTGCAGGAAGTCAGGGTGCGGCTTAGGGTATGTGCTACAGGCTTTATATATAAACTCTAGTAACAAAGTACAGTAGCCCACTTACGTCAGCCGTATTGTCACTATAGTTTATAGTATACAATTACTGCATTAGAATACTGTGCGAATCTTTAAGGGTCAAACTGGTTCCTGAAAATGAAGTTGAACACCAGTCCGGGGTTTAGAGCTTTGAAAAAGTTTTCCCTCGACAAATTTGGGGCTGGTATTTACATTTTAAAAGTTTATTACCAATACTTTTTAACCAACAATTGAAAGACAAGAAGACTTTATCAGAACCTATATGATGCTGGGTAGATAACCTTAGACAGTGTGCACACTTTGTCATAGCTTGATTCTGAGTAAAAGAGATCATGAATTTGCGCCGTGTTTAGTGCAATAAGATGTATCTTAGTCCATCAGCAAGGAACCTTGAATAAGTGCCTATATCTGTTTAAGGGCTGGCAGTTGTACACCTTTAAATTCTATCTTAGAACTTTTTACGACAACATAACACGATGGATTGGGTGTGGCTATCTACTCAGGGATGTAGGTCTATGTAGAAGGGATTAGGTTATCAAATGACATGCAAAATCTCGTGTTTTTAACTGAAGAAAGCACCACTCCCAACTTTGTACTCGGATGTCTCTTCACTGTATGGCTGTGAGTTACAGGGGCAATTAAAGTCATCATCACATATCACATGTAGGCTGATGATATTTTCCTTTCACTCTAGCATTCACCTAATGTGGAGAAAGAGAGCTTACATACTTAATGGGAAGGCATTGATTCTCTAAAGAAGACTAAAAAAACAGAGCCTTGTTGTCTTCAACGAACTGCCGTTGGTGTATCATGACGACTAAACGGTGGCAACCCAGTATGGATCTCTTCAGCCCCTCACCAAACCAGACTATTTGAATTCTGTATTCCACAGTATAACAGTCAATGTAAATCCGTACACTCCAAAAGAGGGAGTGTAGTGGGATCTGACCACTCTTTACCATATTTGACATGACCTTATTTATCACATGTGATGTTAAAGCGTCTTTATTATCATAATTCAACATCATAATTATAGTAATATCTAATGACAAAAAGCTGGCTGCCTCCCGGCGTATACAGCCACTTGAAGGCGGCAACCAATACTGCTACAATCAGATGCTCCCCAGCAATTGTCGTATTACAAACAATAACTCATGTGTAACTACACAGAGTCAAAAGGGGAGTCCATGCTTGCCTTCAGAATGACTCACCTCTCTGACGAAAGGGAGTCAACTGACTCCCCTAATCTGTACAGACCCCCCCCCCCTCCCAAGGGAGCAAAATTATGTGGAGTTCCACCCTCCCAGGTTTTTGTTTTGTTTTGATTTTTACTGCGACACATTTACTTCTGAAAGAAGCAAAAATATTTTGATATGAGTGGGTGGAATTCCATAGAAAGTCTTGGTTTAGCGGAACTCTATTGAGTTGTACTGCCCGGTGTGACTCAAAGGGTCGAACTTGGACCTAAAAGGGGGAAACTTATCATGGGAAACTAACAGGGGTCGGACCTGAAATCACCCATTTTGCCTACTTTTTTTCAAAATTGTTCTTGGGGAGCATGCCTCCGGACCCCCCAGCTTTGTCGTTATGCATCGCTTGTGGTTTTCATCGCTTCGCCACGCAAATATTTTTTTCGAGTTACACCTAAATTATTTGAGCTCCCCCCACAGTGACGTCTGGCCTGTTATATATGACCTATGGACAAATTTAGTGATGCCAAAATGCATCTGTCTTACCTTTGTATGTATTTTTTTACTTGGTTCTGAACTTGAATCATTCTATCAATTTCCTCCTACTTCTTGACAGAGCCCAAGTTCAGGAAAGAATTCTGGCTTATATTTAAATGTGTCAAATAAGTTCTTAACTATACCCCGTAATTCTTTGAGCCTGTATATATGCCTTCAATGAATGGTCTTCAATGATAGACCAGAAAAAACAGCAATTGGTGTAGAGAGTTTTGCTGAACTTACATTAATAGATCATGCTACAACATGTAGTTACAACATGTAGTAACTAACTTCTGCATGAAAAACGTACAGCATAAAGTATCTCGAAAACAATCATTGGTTGAATACCGAGCTTGGACAAGCTGAACTACTGTATGTATAATATGATATAACAATAAAAAACAGTTGAAATATTCAGAAAGGGCATATATTGTAAGCTTTTGTTGTACTTACACATTTATGTCATAGAGAAAATTTATTATTACAACATTTCAATTTGTTAAGGCCTAAAACAACGAGTTGGCTGTTACCATAATTTAATGTATGTGTTATACCCTTTCACTTAACCTTTATTCATTCATTGATGTGAAGTATCAAATAAATCGTTCTAAATCTCAAAGACCTTGGTGTTAAGGAAATGCTGGTGTGGATTACACTGTCCACCATGCGGATATACAGTAGAGTCCTTACTCTTCTTAAATACAGTTGTACCTGCTGTAGGTATGAACCCACATACCAGGAGTACATTCTGGTGTAGGTACAGGTGGTTTGTACGGTGGGGGTTTAAGACAGGCCAAGTCAACACAGCCATTAAAGGGTTTAATACAGGCCAAGCCAACACGGTGTTTAATACATGATGCAATCATTAGAGGTTTCGAGACTGACCAAGTCAACACGGTGATTTAATACATGGTGCAGCCATTAGAGAGTTTATGTCAACACGGTGATTTAATACATGATGCAATCATTAGAGGTTTTGAGACTGACCAAGTCAACACGGTGATTTAATACATGGTGCAATCATTAGAGGGTTTATGTCAACACAGTGATTTAATATACCATGCAGCCATTAGAGGGTTTATGTCAACACAGTGATTTAATACACCATGCAGCCATTAGAGGGTTTATGCCAACACGGTGATTTAATACACCATGCAGTCATTAGAATGTTTATGTCAACACAGCGATTTAATACACCATGCAGCCATTAGAGGGTTTATGTCAACACAGCGATTTAATACACCATGCAGCCATTAGAGGGTTTATGCCAACACAGTGATTTAATACATGATGCAGTCATTAGAGAGTTTATGTCAACACGGTGATTTAATACACCATGCAGCCATTAGAGGGTTTATGTCAACACGGTGATTTAATACACCATGCAGCCATTAGAGAGTTTATGTCAACACAGTGATTTAATACACCATGCAGTCATTAGAGAGTTTATGTCAACACGGTGATTTAATACACCATGCAGCCATTAGAGAGTTTATGCCAACACAGTGATCTAATACACCATGCAGCCATTAACGGGTTAAAGAAGCACCAAGTCATGATCTAGATCTAGACAAATTTCATCGTGTTCATCCAATTTGCTGCATGTTGGGCAACCTCATAAATTCCATGTCTGTCTTTGCCACAAACCTTGCTGACATGATTGCTTTTCAGTCTGCCATGTTTAAGACACCCTAGTGACATTTGGGGTTATAGCTCTACCATATAGGGCCAATACACTCCTGGGCACATAGCACGATAGAAGAATGCTGGTGCATGTAGCCAGTGATGATCGAGTCGGTCACAATGAGGGCGACTCTAGGCTACATGATCATTTTACAGGTCTATGTAGATAAATTAAAGTGGACATACTGGCAGAAATGCTACCAGATGTCGAGCTGGACGCATTGATATATTCATGATCCACATTTGTCTTCGAGATGATAAGTAATGGAGTACAAATACAGATTTGGCGAGTAACTCACCATGGCTGCATTCATTCATCATGCTGACCCTACAAGGTTCATCGACTACCGAATGGTGGGATAAGCCTACACCTGCGATAGCGACCAAAGTCATTGTTTCCCTTACCTCAAAGATATAGACTATTGAAACAGTAGTAGCCCTGCGTCTGCTGTGCAATTTAGCCAGCAGAACCTGGTTCTTCCAACCATTTAAGGGCTGTATTCAACATACAGCCATATTGCACTGGGAGACTACAGAAGCCTTGAAGAAAAGGATCTGCATGGACCAATGTAGCCTACAATAATACATAAATCACGTGGTGCGTCACAGTGGCAAAACTGGAAGCACCATGATGTCCTTAAAGGGTTGAAACTTTGATTAGTAGTTGTAGACCTGCAGGGGCGGATCCAGAAGGGGTGGTCTAGGGGGGCACAGCCAAGAAAATTTGGTATGGGGGGGGGCACAAACGGGTTTTCGGGTCATGTTTCCTATAGTTAAGAGTCAAAGCCTGGCCAAATTTCAGGGGGTCTAGAGGGGGCACTAGCCCCCCCCCCCTGGATCCGCCCCTGCTAGTATCATGTACGCCATGATCTCACTGCTGCATTGGTGCGTCATGGTGATCCAATGGGATTATAACAGTCTCTTAAAGGCAAGATACTGTTTTAGAGCATGCGTGATGAGTTCCTCACCAAGAATACAATACACCATGACAAACAATGGACATAGTCTGTGGAGTATTTTAAATTAAGTGTTTATTTTCTTATTTCGGACAACATATGATCCCCAAAATGGGTAGAGGGATGCGACGCGTACATTTAGGCCACACCCTCTCCCCTACTAAATGACGGATCTGCCATTGAAGGCATGTATCAAAGAAGAGTGCAGCCCTTTAAGGCTTAACCAGCTGCAGACAAAAATGGCAGTGCAAGTAGAAGAAGCTGTGTCAAGTGCAGCTTGCAGCCTGCTCTGTGTATTTATACACCTCAGCCCCTATTTACCTATATCTCTGCTACACCTTCATTTCTACAAACATAGGCATTAAATGTCTGCTTCTGTTCCCTCCACACCCCTCCCCACGAAAAACTAAAATGATGAATGCATGGATAGATAAAAGAAACCAATATGTTGTATGATGCCTTTCCATCCTTTCACGGAGGATATATATACCGTCATTGCATCACCCCCCCCCTCCCCCAACCAGCACCGCCACGAGCGGTAACATGGGGTCCTATGTCCATCTGAGTTTTAAAAGTTCTAGTTATACAGAAATTGCACAATGTAGCACTAAGTTTCCTGAAACACGTATTTTATATTCTTAAATACTCACTTCCATCCAACATATAGATGGGGAAAAAACGGCCGCCAGTTTAATACCTCTCCTGCACCTCTGTGGTGTTTTCTCTCCAAACCTCTACAGTTCCCCTGTCCTGAGGAGTCTAGCAATTCTCGTGGAGTGTTTGTTTTTACTTTATTTGAGACGAGACCAATCCGACTGACCCTAAAGGTCGCGCCGCTACCGCCCTACGCCCCAAATCTAGAGAAATCTCGAGCCCTCTCGACCTGGCAGTGAGAAGTGCAATCCCATCGTGCATTGTGGTGGTGGGGTGTTGAGGCGGTGTTTGTCAAATAGCGCTGTGTCCTCATGTTGACTTGGTCTGTCCTAAACCCTCTAATGGCTGCATGATGTACTAAATCACCATCTTAAACCCTCTAATGGCTGCATGATGTATTAAATCACCATCTTAAACCCTCTAATTGCTGCATCATGCATTAAATCACTATCTTAAACCCTCTAATGGCTGCATCATGCATTAAATCACTATCTTAAACCCTCTAATGGCTGTATCATGCATTAAATCACTGTGTTGACTTGGTCTGTCGTAAACCATCTAATGGCTGCACCATGTATTAAATCACTGTGTTGACTTGGTCTGCCTCAAAACCTCTAATGGCTGTATCATGCATTAAATCACTGTGTTGACTTGGTCTGCCTCAAACCATCTAATGGCTGCACCATGTATTAAATCACTGTGTTGACTTGGTCTGTCTTAAACCCTCTAATGGCTGCACCATGTATTAAATCACTGTGTTGACTTGGTCTGTCTTAAACCCTCTAATGGCTGCACCATGTATTAAATCACTGTGTTGACTTGGTCTGTCTTAAACCCTCTAATGGCTGCACCATGTAATAATCACTGCGCCCCCTGGTTTTGATGGTGCATGAATGCAGCTAGCCTCGAAAAGAAATTACCATGGGTTGTATTTATGTGTCATGCCTAAGCTATGGAGGGTAATACAGTCCCAATAGTTTGAGATAATGCTGGTGGTGTACCGTCGTTAGATAAAGGATAAAGGAAGTATAGATCTAACCTTGTTGTCCGAAAAAAAACATTACCATCTGTATTCTACTGTACTGAAACTACAGGCACTGTGAGCTGGCAGTATACTTCAATTACCATTATAGGAGCTACATTATACTTCAAAGTTTCAAGTTCATTTCAAATCGGGATGCTCAAGCACATCGTCAATTGCGAAAGTGATGAGAACTGTATTGGTGCATCATTCCAATCCTCTGCTAATGTATTGACCCTGTAGGGGCACATTGCATTACAGTCGTACTGATCAGGTATTGACCCTGTAGGGGCACATTGCATCACAGTCATACTGATCAGGTATTGACCCTGTAGGGGCACATTGCATTACAGTCATACTGATCAGGTATTGACCCTTTAGGGGCACATTGCATTACAGTCGTACTGATCAGGTATTGACCCTGTAGGGGCACATTGCATTACAGTCGTACTGATCAGGTATTGACCCTGTAGGGGCACATTGCATTACAGTCGTACTGATCAGGTATTGACCCTGTAGGGGCACATTGCATTACAGTCGTACTGATCAGGTATTGACCCTGTAGGGGCACATTACATTACAGTCATACTGATCAGGTATTGACCCTGTAGGGGCACATTGCATTACAGTCATACTGATCAGGTATTGACCCTGTAGGGGCACATTGCATTACTGTCATACTGATCAGGTATTGACCCTGTAGGGGCACATTGCATTACAGTCATACTGATCAGGTATTGACCCTGTAGGGGCACATTGCATTACAGTCATACTGATCAGGTATTGACCCTGTAGGGGCACATTGCATTACATGTCGTACTGATCAGGTATTGACCCTGTAGGGGCACATTGCATTACAGTCGTACTGATCAGGTATTGACCCTTTAGGGGCACATTGCATTACAGTCGTACTGATCAGGTATTGACCCTGTAGGGGCACATTGCATTACAGTCGTACTGATCAGGTATTGACCCTGTAGGGGCACATTGCATTACAGTCGTACTGATCAGGTATTGACCCTGTAGGGGCACATTGCATTACAGTCGTACTGATCAGGTATTGACCCTTTAGGGGCACATTGCATTACAGTCATACTGATCAGGGCTGCGCACACACATCGTGGTAGCTCACAGTAAAAAAAATGATGCCACTGGCTGATTTAGACGGTCACAGGATGCTGACGTTGAAGGGTTATAGATCTCAGTATGTGTATATGAAAAAGGGTGGGTGGCGGGGGATGTCCCACCCCGTGTATCAACACCGGTAGAATGCTAATGGAGTAGAGTGGGCGGAGAGATCAGGCACGGGCATCAGTTACCACGCCCCCCTCCACACACCCACACAACAACCAAAAAGACTTTTTTAAAGAAAGGAATAAAATGGGGGATCAATCATATGTGGGGAAAGGCGCACTAGAATGACGTTCAATCCCAGGTGTTGCTTTGAGCCAATATGCTACACTAAAAGGGTTAAACGTCACCTTTATGGCACGTCAACTATTTACCCTTTTATTGCAGGCAATACGGCAATACAAAACAACCAAAGGATCCAGTCCGGATCAGCACCCAGTTTTAGATGGGGAGGCACGTCTACCAATCCCGCCCATTGGTTCATCATGACGACCGTCTTGGTGTCTACCAATCCCGCCCATTGGTTCATCATGACGACCGTCTTGGTATCTACCAATCCCGCCCGTTGGTTCATCATGACGACCGTCTTGGTGTCTACCAATCCCGCCCATTGGTTCATCATGACGACCGTCTTGGTGTCTACCAATCCCGCCCATTGGTTCATCATGACGACCGTCTTGGTGTCTACCAATCCCGCCCATTGGTTCATCATGACGACCGTCTTGGTGTCTACCAATCCCGCCCATTGGTTCATCATGACGACCGTCTTGGTGTCTACCAATCCCGCCCATTGGTTCATCATGACGACCGTCTTGGTGTCTACCAATCCCGCCCATTGGTTCATCATGACGACCGTCTTGGTATCTACCAATCCCGCCCATTGGTTCATCATGACGACCGTCTTGGTGTCTACCAATCCCAGACCCTGTCAGCATGATGCACGAATGCAGCCATGGCGCGTAACTCGCTATAGGCCAGCGTTCATGTACCAGGCAGACCCTGTCAGCATGATGCACGAATGCAGTCATGGCGCGTAACTCGCTATAGGCCAGCGTTCATGTATCAGGCAGACCCTGTCAGCATGATGCACGAATGCAGTCATGGCGCAACACTCGCTATAGGCCAGCGTTCATGTATCAGGCAGACCCTGTCAGCATGATGCACGAATGCAGCCATGGCGCGTATCTCGCTATAGGCCAGTGTTCATGTATCAGGCATACCCTGTCAGCATGATGCACGAATGCAGTCATGGCGCAACACTCGCTATAGGCCAGCGTTCATGTACCAGGCAGACCCTGTCAGCATGATGCACGAATGCAGTCATGGCGCGTAACGCGCTATAGGCCAGCGTTCATGTATCAGGCAGACCCTGTCAGCATGATGCACGAATGCAGTCATGGCACGTAACTCGCTATAGGCCAGCGTTCATGTATCAGGCAGAGCTTCCAGTCCCGAGACACAGGATGATGCATTGAAACACCATGTGGCATGTAAAGGGTCAACTCATTCACGACACCAACAACCCCCTATCCCCCCCCCCAAAAAAAAAAAAAAAAAAAAAGAAGAGAATTTTATTTTTCATTTCCATGCTCCAAATCAGCTGCGGTGCTAATCCGAGCAGAAACCGAGCCCCAGGAAAAAATGAACAGAATCCAAACCGTGAAATCTTCCGCTTTCGTGTGAATCCTGGAATTAAAACAGGAAGAATGAAATTTGTGCTGTGACGCGAAAACTGCCGAAGCAGACGATATTTTCCATCTTTAAAAAAAGAGATGCGACAAAAATGGCGGTAATGGTTTGGCCCGCTGTCGCCTCGCTGAGCGCCTGTTTGGTGATCCAGTGGCGGGGATGTATTGACATGTTTTATATAATATAACCAGGTTTTATTCATGGGTTGTTGACCCAGGGAGAATTGACACAGATGACAAATACATAAAGCAGTGCACTCAAACACAGAAATGTCGTCTGCTTGTTGACAGATGCCGCCTCTGGTCCAGGCTCTAATCCTTAACACTTTAACGGCCGCATCATACCGCAGTGTTCACCTACCCGCTCTGCATGTTTGTCGGCATGATGTGATAATGCAGTTTGATAAGTCTTATTCACCAGCGCTGCATTTGCTATGATGACGGCCTCTTGGATACATTAACTCCACAGGGGTCGGGATAAACATGAATGCATCTGCGTAAGTGCATCATGTCGATCTTAAATTAGAGGATTGAGGGGTCAGCACAATGCAGAAATACGATGCTGGTAACTCATTGACACTGTATACTGGTGAGGTAAGGCATCAAACGTGCATCAATCTTCGTGTATCATGCAGCCCCTCAATCCAGGGCGGCATATGCAGCATCGGTGCATCATGAAGACAAATTAATATCCATTATAGAGGCTTTACCCAGGACTTAGCCATTGTGACACGAACGTTAGCAGCAGGATGCTACCGGTGGTATCTTTAGCTGGTATGAATGTACGTCATTAACATACAGATCCACAAGTGTAAGTATTGTGGCTAATTGGTGTCTTTAGCTGGTATGAATGTACGTCATTGACAGATCCACAAGTGCACGTATTGTGGCTAATTGGTATCTTTAGCTGGTAAGAATGTACGTCATTAACATACAGATCCACAAGGGCACGTATTGTGGCTAATTGGTATCTTTAGCTGGTATGAATGTACGTCATTAACATACAGATCCACAAGTGTAAGTATTGTGGCTAATTGGTGTCTTTAGCTGGTATGAATGTACGTCATTAACAGATCCACAAGTGCACGTATTGTGGCTAATTGGTATCTTTAGCTGGTATGAATGTACGTCATTAACATACAGATCCACAAGTGTAAGTATTGTGGCTAATTGGTGTCTTTAGCTGGTATGAATGTACGTCATTAACAGATCCACAAGTGCAAGTATTGTGGCTAATTGGTATCTTTAGCTGGTAAGAATGTACGTCATTAACATACAGATCCACAAGGGCACGTATTGTGGCTAATTGGTATCTTTAGCTGGTATGAATGTACATCATTAACATACAGATCCAAAAGTGCACGTATTGTGGCTAATTGGTATCTTTAGCTGGTATGAATGTACATCATTAACATACAGATCCAAAAGTGCACGTATTGTGGCTAATTGGTATCTTTAGCTGGTATGAATGTACGTCATTAACAGATCCACAAGTGCACGTATTGTGGCTAATTGGTATCTTTAGCTGGTATGAATGTACGTCATTAACAGATCCACAAGTGCACATATTGTGGCTAATTGGTATCTTTAGCTGGTATGAATGTACGTCATTAACATACAGATCCAAAAGTGCACGTATTGTGGCTAATTGGTATCTTTAGCTGGTATGAATGTACGTCATTAACAGATCCAAAAGTGCACGTATTGTGGCTAATTGGTATCTTTAGCTGGTATGAATGTACATCATTAACATACAGATCCAAAAGTGCACGTATTGTGGCTAATTGGTATCTTTAGCTGGTATGAATGTACGTCATTAACAGATCCACAAGTGCACGTATTGTGGCTAATTGGTATCTTTAGCTGGTATGAATGTACGTCATTAACAGATCCAAAAGTGCACGTATTGTGGCTAATTGGTATCTTTAGCTGGTATGAATGTACGTCATTAACATACAGATCCAAAAGTGCATGTATTGTGGCTAATTGGTATCTTTAGCTGGTATGAATGTATGTCATTAACATACAGATCCAAAAGTGCATGTATTGTGGCTAATTGGTATCTTTAGCTGGTATGAATGTACGTCATTAACATACAGATCCAAAAGTGCATGTATTGTGGCTAATTGGTATCTTTAGCTGGTATGAATGTACGTCATTAACATACAGATCTGCAAGTGCACGTATTGTGGCTAATCAAGATATGAACAAAATCGCCGAATTGGCTATTTAGAAACTAATCCACTTTGTTTTCCAGCGAGTGGTTATGGAATAACCCAAAACACCAGAATGCGGATACTATAGGGGAGGTCAATGTTCGTGTATAGGAGTTGTTTTCTTTTTTCGTACGACTAGGTTTAGATCGAGTGCCGTGAAAGCGATTTGAGGCCCCGGTTTGAGGCAGAACGGACGGGATGCGCATGCGCCGACACAGAGGGGCGTGCACGTGACTGATATGTCCATCATTAGATACCACAGGCTGGGAAGGACTTGGTATCTTATGCACATGCATTAATCCTACGTATAAAGTATAGACTCAGGTCTGTGAGAAAAATCTACATGAGGGGCTACCATTCAATAGAAGGAAAACTGATACTGATAAAACAAAATTGATAGAAATTTGTAGAAGTGATAAGCCCCATACTGCGATACTGGCAGACCAACGCACCCTGGGGAGTTTCTATCAGGGCTGGTGAGTAACTCCCCGACCCCAGTGCCTCACTGTTATACCATGCTGGCATTTGTGGGACATATATAAGGCCCTGATAGATATTATGATGCACGAATTCAGCAATGGCGAGTTACACACCAATGCTTCATTCACACCTTGAATATATACATAATGGCGACCATCGAAGTCGTAAATAGAGGAATAAACCATGATGACCTTAAAGGGTTAGGTCTCTCTCTCTTTTTTTTTTTTTTTTTTTTTTAAATATCTTCATGAATGTGTTGGTAGGGGCCGGGTGAAGCCTTTCCCATCCTCAACCCCTATTAAAGCTCAAAAATCCAATTATGATAAAAATCACACAAAAACCTCAGAGATAAAAAGTACCACTCTGTCATAAAAACAGAGTGGCATTTTTACAACCCAGAACAAAAAAGATTAAAACGAGTCTGATAAATGATTAAATGGTTAAAAAGAGAGCAGATAGCTGTCAGTAGTGGAGTGTGCTGCCAATGTATGTTGCTGTCACTGTCAATGTGTGACAGCTCTGTAGTAGGTCTAACTCTGTCTAATGTGATTAGACAGCATGAGATGATTGTCCTGTCCACTCTACTCATCACTATATAGCAGTAGGTGTAGTACTAGGTAAGGGCCCTGGTGAATATATATCCATTCATTTTTGTCTAGTATAAAATGTGGAGTCGAAATTCATCTACTGCTCAAATAATCATTCTGTATGACGGTCAGAAGTGTGTATATAATAAGACTATTAAAAATATGGCCTTCACTTAACATCCATGACTACAGTGAAGGATCTGGTTTACGCAGAACGAGCAAACGGTTACAGCATGGAAACTATAGCCACAGGTCCTGACCATCGTGGCATCGGCGAGGGCAATTCCCCTAAAATAATGGTTACAATACAATTTAGACCTGTCATAGTAGCAGCAGCGCCTGCATAGTAAAGACCCCATATTGGTATATAGACTGCGTCAGTAATTGTTGCCCATGACAACAGATGGCAGCTGTCACGTCATAACGTGGTAATCTGTGACATAATAGGACATACCGTCACAATATGAGACATACAGGGATCTATATGTGTGATGCAATAGTGTGGGTTATTAGGCATATGAGTAGGGGATATGGGCTTTTGAGCTAGGGCCAAAAAAAAAGAAGGTGTGTTTCCAGTTACATGGGCTGCAATGCTAAGGTCGGATTTTTTTCTTTTTTTTCTTTTTTTTTTTTTTTTTGGGGGGGGAGGTGGAGAAAAGTCTTCCTCCTATCCAATATAGGCATTTTATATATCAGAAACATAATTTCAAGGTGAATCTGACAGGATATGTGGCCACAAAAGTCCGTCAATACATAAGGGAGTGGTAGTTATTTATCAACAGGGTGGGTGGTGGGTTTGAGGGGCAGCGTAAACATTTTGGACCCCTCCTGAGGGGGGCATAAAAAAATGTGTGCTACTACAGTCATAGAGCTAATTTGTGTAAATCTGTGTGTACATCCCACCAGGTCATGGGGCCAGGGCATGGAATACAAGCACATCATTTTCCATGGGGGGGGGGATGGCAATTCTCTTCTTTTTTTCTAATTTGTTTTTGCCTCTGGCCACCCAAATTCTGAGCTTAAAAAGGCTGTGATCCAACTTATTTTAACATGGCCTAGGCCTAAGCCATATTGGCTTAATCAGCAGATAGAGATCTTTCCAAAAAGTGGTCTGCTATTTTTGTACCTCTATTGGTGTTGTTACTATGGTCCTGTCCAAAAAAAAAAAGAAGAAAAGAATTGGCCCTGTTTTGCTAGGGTCGATCGGGTAACTGGAAACAAACCTTTTTTTTGGCCCAGTTTATGTCCCTTTTAAGATGTATTGATGTTGTAATAATATATGTACACTATATATAAAAATATGCCTTATTTGATCGCTGGTTAGAAATGGGCACTTTGTGACTGCTTCAGCCTACAGTACCCTTGAGGTACCAGATGAAGCAAAATTTTCAGGCTGTGAAGCAGTGAGGAAAGTGCCAGCTAACTCAACCTCGGGAAAAAATATTTTGACAAAAACATTTTAAGAACTGTGTAGTATATTCCCCACCTGAGACATGCCTAAAGGTTCATAATTACGTTGTCTTTTATTCATACTTTGGTAAAATATTTTATAGCATTAAAACTCTTCAGTCATGCTGGAATGGCCGCCATCTTGGATCTCGACTCAAAAGAATTGGCAGCCCCCATGGATTAATTCATACATGAATCTGCTCCAGAATCAAATATCTGAATAGTACTCCCCGAGATCTTTAATTTTGTAGGTCATATGTTAAGATGTGATGAATAGTTCCAAAGATTGGGCCTATTCACTGAAACCTCTGAGAATATCTGCTTGGAGAGTGTTGTTGTTATCTTTTTTGACGCAACATCACGTCACTAAGCGACGTCATGTTACCAGGAAACGTTAAGTACTTCACTAAGCAACGTCATTAAGCTAGCATGCTTTATATTTGTGTTTTTGTGTATCAACCTTGTGTGGGCATTATGGTAAACATGACTGTTTTTGGGCTTGCGACCTGAAAGTCTGTGTTGGAGTGTTCAGTTGTCAGCCCTCGATGTTAGTATATGTAGAACAGATAATATCAGGTTTGAGGATTTGCATGAAAACTGTTCAACAACGACTTCTTTTAGATGCAAAACCCCAGTGTATGTGAGACAGTTAAGGACGAACAACCAGCGAAATCTGGGATCATTTCCACAGTGGAACGACTCTACCGTGGGGTGTCATATATATGACGAATTTGTAATGATATATCCCGGTTACTTAGTGGCCGCTTATATATGTAGATTTTGTAACTTCTCTCTCCCTCCCTCCATTTTTCCTTCCCCTCTGTCTGACTGCCTGCCTCTCTGTCTCTGTCTGTCTCTCTGTCTGTCTCCCTGTCTGCCCCCGGGTGTCTGCCCCTCTCTCTCTCTCTCTCTCTCTCTCTCTCTCTCTCCCTCTCTCTCTCTTTCTCTCTCTCTTTCTCTCTCTATCTCTCTCTCTCAAACTCTTTGTCCTTCCATTTCCTCTCTCCTTGAAAAAAAGAGGTTATTTTGTCTGCCTCCGATATCCCTGTTTATTAAATGGTCATTCCCTGATGCTTGAACCATAGTGCACCCCCGGGGGTGTACTCTTTCTGATATCCCTCCCCTGCCTCACTAAGTGGTGGACGCTCAGTGGCTCCACCTGGGAGGCATCTGGGTCTGCAGTGTGGTGGAACTCTCCAGTAGGACGTTGGGAGGTAGAAAGTGATAGAGGCGGAGAGTGGCAGAGAGCACGGTGTGTTGTGTAGTAGTCACAGTGTACCGGAGTACTGCAGCAGACATACACAGACAGGTGTGGCACGGAGTAAGACAAAGATACCCTGACGTACCATCTACACACTACATACACTATATAACACTGGATATATACCCTACACACGGACTTACCCGCCCTATGGACCACTAGGTAGGTGTTCTAGCAGTTCTTTGTCTATTTAGGGCCCTGTGGATGTTTTAGAGAGAGTGGCAGCGTGCAGACCGTTGGAGGGTTTGGGTGAGTGGTAGGGACGGGGCTGTGTGGTTGGGTGCCCGGGGCTGCCCTAGTTTACACCCGGGACCAAGGAGGCTAGCACGCCGTGCGGGCTCACCCTCACCACACGGCCTACTAAATGGGGGACAGAGAAATGGGTTAGCATCCACTACCTTGAGGTAGTCCCAAGTCAAAGTCATACCGCTGAACCTACTTAGCTAAACCCCTATCCCACATCACTGGATGGTAGAACCAATGTACAACTATGTTAGCTTCTGGTAGTGAACTCAAACCCTGGAGTTCATCTTGCAGTATACAGGCTCAATACACATCCCCGATATCATGACAACGATAACCATGGACTGCCAGTCTCTCCCTCCGAAGTCTAAGGCTAGCTAGCCTTCAAGGGCTATAGAGTTTAGCTCTGCCTCCTGTCAAGTTAGTTCTCTACACACATAAAGAGACTACAGGGACAGATGCTATTCTCTGTGATTAAGTTTCTGATGACTTCCCCCATGCCATAGCCATACACTAAGTAGCACTGTCTCCCTACATCAGTACACCCCACCCCTACTTACTCCATGAATAGAGCCCTCTCCCCCTGTGATCCCCATGTTGTGGTCCACATCCCCGACCAAGACACAAACCCCTGGGTGCAGTAAGCGTGTGGCTGGATGTATAGCTGCAGGAGGAGGAGTAGGGGTCTAAGTTGTGGCCTACTTCTGGTAGTATCCTGGATGTGTAGTAGTGTTATAGTGGGGAAGTGAGGAGGTTGTGCAGGGAGTAAGGTATAATAGAGGGTTTCTCCTCCACAACCCATGTGGTGCTTAGACGTAGTGCACTCACTGAGTACATGATGTAGTTAGCGCCCTCCATATCCACGGCCTGGGGATAAAGCCTCAAGACACATAATCCTATGCCACATACTCTTAGCTACTTTACAGCATGTTAAATGTTCCTAAGTCAAATATAGTACAACCCTGAATTCAAAGCATATAATATAATGGCTTTATCCTTATCATATACTTGTACTGAACTCTCATGTAATTTCTGAGCCCCTTGATTCTTTAAATCCATGTTCATTCCCGGTGTTACCGTGTATATTTGCCATCAAGTGCTATCCAGTTCCAAAAGAACTATAGGAAAACGATATCCCTTTATGTATCAAAAGAGGTATAGTGAAACGATATCCTTATGTATGTGAATCATAGCATGGCAGGCTGGGGTATCAGAGAACAGACAAAACATGTCTACCATGTCCTGTACACATCAACATGATCATCAACTATCAAAGTCACATCCACATCCAGTAGGTGTGGCTGTGTATTTATATAGGCTTACTGAGCCTATAGAATAGTACAGGCTAGGCTTAGACTTATGGCAGGTTAAACCAGTGGCGGATCCAGGGGGGGCAGGGGGCCTGGGCCCCCACCCACCGCAAAAAAAAAAGAAAAAAAAGAGAGGGAAAAGGGAGAAAGAGGGGGGAAAAAGAGAAAAGAAAAGTGTAGAGGGGGCCCCAAACAAGGGGCTTGTGGTGCTCGGCGCCACATATAGTACCTCATCAGCTCTCACCAAGTCTTGGCCCCCCCTTCTAGACAATCCAGGATCCGCCACTGTAAACGTTTTGTGTATATGTACATGTAGGTGAGAACTGTGTCAGACTTCTTGGCTGCGCATATCCCATGCTGATCATTGCATGGCCTTGAGGTTTATAGTTTGGGGTTGGATTAGCCTTTCGGTTCGATTATGTGTGTCAGGTCCGTGGGGGATGGATTGCATATTCCATATGCGAATCAGAGAAATTCAAATACAGGGCTAGACTCTTCTAATAACCCCAAAACCCTCTTTAAAAGACCTTCAATATATAAGTATTTTATAAGTATGAGCACAGGGACTTAGAGGCAGCAGTTAAAATTCATAGTTTGTGTGTTCTAAAACAAGCAATGTTGTATTGCAGCCTAGACCCATGACCTTGTAGTTGTACAAAACATCATGGCCCCTACAACGGCTACCCTGTATTCAAGGGTTACAAGACAATGCTTTGATGCACTGCTTCATCATAGGCCTATACCAGACGCAGAGATGAAGCTCTGTGAGCATATTCCATATCTGCATGTCATACATCTTACACCCTATTATCTTTGGAATTGAATTACTCACAGAAGGTTGGTGTACAGCACTTTACTATGTATCATGCAGATACACGCTGGTTCTACATTTGGTGCGTCATGATAACACATGGACATTCAGTATTGAGACAATAAAGGGTTAATACTAGTTCCATGCCTTCCTTGTAAATAGCCATGGATGCAGGTTCCCTCACAGAAGGCCCCTATAGTAAGGTAATAGGGCGCCGGTAATAGTTATTATCACCAGTATTGTCATATTATGCCTACCGTTATGCCTAGCTGATGGACATGTGGCAGTCGTCACATACAGGCCTATTGTAGGCCTAAAGCTGTAATTGATGGTGCAGCATGCACATTGATGACAAAGCCAACTCTAGACATACACAGGACCTGCTCTAGACATACACCTCTCCACATTAGGCCAAAAATAAAATGTTGTGTTTCTGGTTGAGGCTTCAAAAAACCTAGGTTGGGAGGGGCGGTAAATCTTTTTTTTATTTATTTTTTTTTTCAGTAAGGCATTATCGCATGAGGCAAAATGTGATTTTCTTAGAAGTCTTTAGGGCAAACCTGGGGGTTGATTGTGAGCTGTCTTATAGAATTTAAATTCAGTTATATCCCACATATAAGGTGTACCCTGGGTTCAGGGACATCCTAGAGGGCATATATGGGCTTGGGTTTCCAGTTAAAGCTGTGGCTCATGTTTAGGGCCCTGTGTACAGATCTAGTGGAGGAGGATGAAGGCCACACCTGCATAATTATAATCCACTCCATGAGTTGAAGGAACTATGAGCAACAGCACTCAAGTCTAAAGTTTTGAGTGCTGTTCTAATGTGTTGGATACCCATTCTTGTGCCAAAGCCTTTGTTTGGAGCATACCTATAAGGGCCATTTACTTTGAATTACCGTAAATTCTTTCGTATGTAAGCAGCAGCTAGTACCAGAACCCAATCAAGGAGGGTGGGGGCAGAGGTAAGGTGTGAAATATTCCCAGATATTTTGAAGATCCATTCATAAGAAAAAAAGGTTTTACCTTTCTGAAATTTTTAGAATTTTTCACCAACTTTGGGCATGGCTTATATGAGGGTGTGGCTTACATGGGGGAATTAACAGTACTTATGGCTCTGGCAGTGAGATTTTTGGTATTTTCAACAATTCTTTTTTTTTTATATTTTCTGACGGCCAATGAGATCTACAAGATATAAAGCTGAAAAAAATATTTTTCTGCCAATAGCGGACATGATCAGTCACTGCTACCGGTTACTTTAAATTGTGAAATGGCTTTCATATATGCTTTGAATTTCCATTTTCCTTTATTTGAGCTCAGTGATATTTGGATGCTCATTGTAAGAGAAACCTATCAAGTTACAGATCCAAATCGCGTGTGGACTAAATCTAAAAAAAAGCTTTGGTTCCCTCGCCCTCATGATGATTGCATTAATGCATCATGCCAAACTTAGCCTTTGGAATCCTATCTCTCCCATGGCTATATTCATGAATGCAACATGTATACTCATGCATCATGGCGACCAGGGGCACAATGCATTAATACTACATGTGGCCCTTACATGGAGACCAAGGGGCACAATGCATTAATACTACATGTGGCCCTTACATGGAGGCCAGGGGCACAATGCATTAATACTACATGTGGCCCTTACCTGGAGACCAAGGGGCACAATGCATTAATACTACATGTGGCCTTTACATGGAGGCCAGGGGCACAATGCATTAATACTACATGTGGCCCTTACATGGAGGCCAGGGGCACAATGCATCAATACTACATGTGGCCCTTACCTGGAGACCAATGGGCACAATGCATCAATACTACATGTGTCCCTTACATGGAGGCCAGGGCACAATGCATTAATACTACATGTGGCCCTTACATGGAGACCAGGGGCACAATGCATTAATACTACATGTGTCCCTTACATGGAGACCAGGGGCACAATGCATTAATACTACATGTGTCCCTTACATGGAGACCAGGGGCACAATGCATTAATACTACATGTGTCCCTTACATGGAGACCAGGGGCACAATGCATTAATACTACATGTGGCCCTCACAGGGTTAATCCCACTGTGTTCCTACGCCCACTCCACACACATTAAGACGTCCGGGTTAATGTTTTCAAACGCCCTTTGAGTATTAATAGCTACTTTCAAGAGTTCCCATTAAGGGCGGCCCAGCTCTCTTAATGAACAGAATAAATGACATTTCACGCCTTTATTCATTAAGTCTACACTTTGCCTATACTTGTCTTAAACTAAGCCGCCACTTGGTCTATACTTGAGGCTTTACCAGGCCTATATTTGGCTTATACTTGTAGCTTTTGTTCTTGAAGCCCATACCAGGCCTATGATCTAATCTATATCCCCTTGTACAACATGTAGTAGCTTTTAACCCAGAAGGGGAGGGAAAGTGCGAGGATTTAAAATGTGTAAATAGCCCTGGAAGGGCGGCATGATACTTCAAGACTTCCTGTTCATGTGCAGCAATAAGGCAACAATAGTAGCTGGGCAGCAATTAGGTGGCCCTGTACTTGTGTATCACGCCAACCCTTCATTATCTGGTTAGAATGATGCAAAAATGCCATTACTGGTCATCCCATGTCTGTATCCATGCATTTTGAGCAGTGTTGTGCTTTCATAAACTATGCTTAATGTTATCGGTTAAAGTAAGGTTGGTGGAATAAAATAATTCAGGCACCAGAACTAGTGTAAAGCTGTGAATGTATACTTACAGGTATCAACATTTTGTGGATGCACTTTTCTTGTGTTTCATAAAAGGTTGTGTGAGTTGACAGGTAGTTCTGTACATTGTATTATGTACACGTGTGTTTAGGCCGAGGTGAGGCTGCACATCCCACGTGTACACCTACTTAATGCCTACTTAGGATTAGTCTCAGAGGCTGTACCAACAAAACAATAAATGGATTAGGTACAATGGCTTCAGGACTACCCAGTAGCAGCCACCTTTTATATGGACGTTATAGTCCACATTATGGTACTACTGACACCCTGGGGTTTTCATATGACAGGAAGAGAGGGGGATATAGTTAGGAGGGGGGGGGGGTCAGACATTTTAGCATCAGGAGGTAGGTTCCCCTACTAGTGGCAGGACTTAGACTTAGTGAACGGAAATGTCTCCCCAAAGGGAACTCCTGTGGTACGTAATCCAACAAAAACAATGGGAAATGTGGATGTGGCGGGGTTGGTGGCACTTTTTATCCCCCCACCACCCCTCCATTACTATCCCTCCATTCATTCACTCCTCCCTCCTCTCATTTTAAGTTAAAAATACATGTAATACCCCTCCTCCTGGGTCTGCACGTCCTCCTCCATCCATGTTGTGTTTATTTTGGGTCGAACTCTTACCTTTCTCTGGGTTGTGGGGATCCTAGTGGGTTCGTTGAGACGACGAGAGGCATGATATGGGGAGTCAGCAGAGGAGTGTAAAGCATGCACTGGGGGTACATATATGTCTGGGGGCGGGGTATTAGAGCTGACATAATTAATGAACACTTTACAGTTGTCAATTTATGATACTTAAAAATATTCAGGAATCAATAGTGGGAGAGGTGAATGTTGGGGTAGATGCAGCCTACATTAAAATGCCTGACCTCAAGTCTTCCCCCTCCCCTATACCCCCACCAGATGCTGCCTGCTGCCTATATCCTGTTTTAGCACCTTAGCACCACCAGGGGTCTCTACAACCCTCAAACCCAACATGCTGCCCTGCCACCTCTCAACCCGTTATGAGTAATGTATGGCCCCCTACTGCAGTCTGGGACAACTTACAGGAGGAGGTGCAGGAAGGAGAGAGGCTGAAGGTGTGCGTCTGTGGGAGTTGTAGGAGGGGGTGTACAACTACTATCTGTGTAAACGACCGCTATCTGAGCACATAATGATATTGGCTGATTATCCAACCACTATCTGCATCAAAATGAACACTGTCTGTAGTACCCATCCAACAACAATCTGTGCAAATTAACACTATATCAGAGGCAGCAGAAACGTTTCCATGTGCATTGTTGATACACTTGATGTAAGGGGACATCTGATGTGTCTTTGCTGCTGCTGATGACATTTTGAGGCATTTTTGAACTACTGATTTTGATACAGATAGCATTATTTTTATGCATGGCAGATGGGTGGTCAGTCTCTAACCATAGTACTATATAACCTCCCTGGTTATACAGATACAGGCTATAGATAGTGGTTGTACAGGGGAGAGGTAGTGTTAGGCCAAAACAAAATTTCATGTGTTCATGTGAAATTTGGAAAAAAATATTCCAAAGGTATACATTATTGCTAAGGTCGTATATTACTCGGGCCAAAAAAAAAATAATTGTAAATTTCCGGTAACATTGTCCAAAAAGTTGAGGTCGGTAGGTCGGATTTTTGTTGATGTTTTTTTATTGATTTTTTTTTTTCTGAGACATTATGTATTGAATTTAGGTCATTATGAGTGGGTGTTCGGCAGGGCCGAGGCATGGTGTGGCTTTGTAAGTGTGTGTGTGTGTGGGGGGGGGGGCGTGCTTCCTTCTTCCCGGATATTCAAGGTGGCGGGCAACTGGAGAGAAACCTGTGGAGGGTGCGGGGATGTATTAGAACAAGGGACTAAGTCAGTGTCTGACCCCCCCTCCCTCCCACCACCACCTCCACACATAAACGCACAGCATGACTTGCCTCCTTGGTAAACCTTGAAGGGCCACACGATGTTCGTGTGTTGTCATGGTGCACCAACACACGATGTTCGTGTGTTGTCATGGTGCACCAACACACGATATTCGTGTGTTGTCATGGTGCACCAACACACGATGTTCATGTGTTGTCATGGTGCACCAACACACGATGTTCGTGTGTTGTCATGGTGCACCAACACGATGTTCGTGTGTTGTCATGGTGCACCAACACACGATGTTCATGTGTTGTCATGGTGCACCAACACACGATGTTTGTGTGTTGTCATGGTGCACCAACACGATGTTCGTGTGTTGTCATGGTGCACCAACACACGATGTTCGTGTGTTGTCATGGTGCACCAACACACGATATTCGTGTGTTGTCATGGTGCACCAACACACGATGTCCATGTGTTGTCATGGTGCACCAACACACGATGTTCGTGTGTTGTCATGGTGCACCAACACGATGTTCGTGTGTTGTCATGGTGCACCAACACACGATGTTCATGTGTTGTCATGGTGCACCAACACACGATGTTTGTGTGTTGTCATGGTGCACCAACACGATGTTTGTGTGTTGTCATGGTGCACCAACACACGATGTTCGTGTGTTGTCATGGTGCACCAACACACGATGTTCATGTGTTGTCATGGTGCACCAACACACGATGTTCGTGTGTTGTCATGGTGCACCAACATGATGTTCGTGTGTTGTCATGGTGCACCAACACACGATGTTCGTGTGTTGTCATGGTGCACCAACACACGATGTTCATGTGTTGTCATGGTGCACCAACACATGAACATCCTGTGTTGTCATGGTGCACCAACACATGGTTTCATGTGTTGTCATGGTGCACCAACACACGATGTCCATGTGTTGTCATGGTGCACCAACACACGATGTTCATGTGTTGTCATGGTGCACCAACACACAATGTCCATGTGTTGTCATGGTGCACCAACACACAATGTTCATGTGTTGTCATGGTGCACCAACACACAATGTCCATGTGTTGTCATGGTGCACCAACACACGATGTTCATGTGTTGTCATGGTGCACCAACACACGATGTTCATGTGTTGTCATAGTGCACCAACACGATGTTCGTGTGTTGTCATGGTGCACCAACACACGATGTCCATGTGTTGTCATGGTGCACCAACACACGATGTTCGTGTGTTGTCATGGTGCACCAACACGATGTTCATGTGTTGTCATGGTGCACCAACACACAATGTCCATGTGTTGTCATGGTGCACCAACACACGATGTTCATGTGTTGTCATGGTGCACCAACACACGATGTCCATGTGTTGTCATGGTGCACCAACACACGATGTTCATGTGTTGTCATGGTGCACCAACACACGATGTCCATGTGTTGTCATGGTGCACCAACACACAATGTCCATGTGTTGTCATGGTGCACCAACACACGATGTCCATGTGTTGTCATGGTGCACCAACACACGATGTCCATGTGTTGTCATGGTGCACCAACACACAATGTCCATGTGTTGTCATGGTGCACCAACACACGATGTTCATGTGTTGTCATGATGCACCAACACACAACTGAATGCATGATGCATGCATGCATGCAGCACTGGTGAGTTGTTCCTATTGAAGGGCTACAATCATGCAAGCCAATAGTATTGGTACATGTACACATTGGTGCATGTACACATTGGTGCATGTACACATTGGTGCATGTACACATTGGTACATGTACACATTGGTACATGTACACATTGGTGCATGTACACATTGGTGCATGTACACATTGGTACATGTACACATTGGTACATGTACACATTGGTACATGTACACATTGGTGCATGTACACATTAGAAGATTTTACGTTCTTCAACGTGTTAAAAGAGCACTGAGGCCGGTAAATGTTTAAAGCGGCATGTTATGTATAAAGGGTTAAAGCAGCATGCTGTCTATAAAGGGTTAATCAGTTATCAGCAGACAGAGCCTGGGGGAACCTGGACAAGAAGACCCAGTTTGTTATCTTACTCCTTTAGGTCACACTGCACTAATTGTTTTCACTGTGTGCTTTGACTTAGCCTGACGCCATAGGCAACTACTCAAAACATCCCCTCAAATACTGAAGAAATGCTCAAATAAAAGGGGATGTATTCATTCAGTTTGGGATCCTTCGATGTAGAAACAATGCATTGTTCATAGATGTTTGGTTTTATCTTATTTCCTTTTTCAATTGTTTTGGGTCACAAGAGAATCATTGTGTGGTTTAATGTTTCGTGTTGATATGGCTGAAGTTTTTCATAGTTATAATAGTATTGATTCAAAAGTCATATTATTTTCATATATCATGCGTGCATTCCTAAGATAAACATGGTATGGTAACAAGGCTATCACTTTAAGTACAGTATAGTGCATTAATGCAGTATGACTATGTGTCATTATGACTATGTGTCATTATGACTATGTGTCATTATGGTGTTTGAATCTCTATGAATGTGCTCTCCCACCAAGGCTGCATTCATTCACAATCTTAGCCAAAACACATGCCGTAGTCTACTCCTAATTCATGTTAAATGAAAACAAGTCCTCAACAACGTGACCTCAAGACATTTTGTAGGCTGCAGACGTATATTAAATCATCGTATTCTCATTTATTGATGTATGTATTGGAATTATCAAAGGGATATGGAGACTATGTCTTGGATATATTGCATATCCCATACAGTGTGGGATGTGAAAGAACCATTGCCTATGTAAACGGGCATAGCAGCAAGATTTCCACATACAGCGCACCATTAGGGTGTAAAGCAACCTCAACATCACTGTAACCAAGCAGAGTCGTAGTTCTGGCACTGAGATTGGGCTTGACGTGGATCTGGTTGTACAGGTATGTGCTTAGAGAGTGATATACGTCATTGTTGTTGCTCCCGGCAAAATGTCGTCTGCTGCTGCTGTCTTTTGCCGCCACTGGCGTCTGTTGGACCTCATCCAGAGCGACCCAACATAGACGCTACGCTGTGTGAGGATTCCAACCCTTTAACAATTGCATGATGCACTATAGTATAGGTGGATAGTATAGCGGCAGGGGCAGCAGGTATGTCTGTGTCTTCTCCATGTCAGGAATGTGGAGGACCTGGCTTCCATTGCCACTCTACCACACTGGGCCTGCTTCCACAGGTAAACCTGCAGCCAAGATGCCTTTTTCCTGCTTGAGTGGCTTATGGCGAATATCGGGGGGGGGGGGAGTATTGGCTCCTATGTCAGATACAAGTACCGGTATATGTGATGACATTTTTGTATATTCCATTGAGTCTCAAATACCTTTAATGTGATGTGGTACAATAATTATGCCAGCAGTTGCAAGCACTTGGTCAAGCAAGCGCCAATCACATACTAATAGTGATAATAACCCCTAAAAGAATTCCAGCCCCGATCCCAGCACTCTAATTCATGGGAAATGTAGGTGAACACCTGCCTTCGTATGTGGATAAAAAATATATATATATATATATATATATGTTGATATACATAGTGTGGTATAGCCTGTGGACAGAGGAGATGCTATCTACGTCTGAATGTGTACAGACGTTATATATCACTCATTTACCTCTCTCAGTAATAGCATTAAGCCTATACCATAAACTACGGGCACAGTTTTACCCTAATTGACTTTGACTGATGCCGTGCAGCGTCAGGCCTAAAAAATGTTGTGTGTTTCAAGTAACTGGGCCCTACCTATAATCTTGAGGACATTGCATGTGTTTAGTCAATGTATAGGTATGTGTATATCATGGCCACTAGTCCTATGATAAAGATCCCTACCTTATCCGTACTGCTACGGTATGTGTATATCATGGCCACTAGTCCTATGATAAAGATCCCTACCTTATCCGTACTGCTACGGTATGTGTATATCATGGCCACTAGTCCTATGATAAAGATCCCTACCTTATCCGTACTGCTACGGTATGTGTATATCATGGCCACTAGTCCTATGATAAAGATCCCTACCTTATCCGTACTGCTACAGTAGATGCTGTTTAATGGTGTTGTATCTGCAGTGGACTGCCGACCCTACCCTAGAAAGTAAACTTCTCTCGTTTCAGCATAGAATTTGTTGTTATTACATTGGGGATTTTTTATCGGAAGGGTTGGGCAAGGGTCTAGTTTTCCTGCATTTCATTAACACATGCAGCAGAAACATATCTCTAAAACCTTACCGCCTCCATGGGCGTCTATAGAGCCAGATGTAGGAAGGACTTAGAGAGGGAGATGGTTGGTAGGGGTAGGGGGCATAGGAAGTCAACTCTAGCATACCTTATAATCAAGCCCCTTATCAGTGACACAATTAACTATGTAGTTATATGTACCCTCCTGTGGGCCTCATCAAGGTTAACGTGTGTAACCTCACCAGGTGGGGGTCGGTATATATCATATGTAACCACCAGTTAGTTACAGGAATAGATTATAGATTATTATATTAACCCTATAGGGAGAGGACAGTGGTTTACGCATTATGCCATTCTGTCATCAGACAGGAATTCTTTCATGTCAAAATACATGTACACTGTACATGATGGGGAAGAGGAAAACAAGTCATTAGATGAATTAACATAATGAGCACAACAAGATACTCATGTAGACTCTCTCTTCCTGTATATATATAATTTTTTTCTCTCTACTATTTACATTGTACATTCATGTTTATTGTATTATGATATACTCTGAACTTCATTGACGTTATAATATTGAGTAACATTATGTACAAAGGTGAATTTAATTTCTACTCCATTGTCTTTTTTAATGTCCTTGTATTCTATTGTACTCTTCATTTTCATCTACATATACTGTGTATATAAATATATATATTTATTTTCCATTGTAAATAATGAAATAATTATTCACATCTGTATAAAAGGGTACCGGGTGGCCAACTTAAACTAATTATTATAAGTAAGCGGCAGCCCTTTTGTTCTATATTTCATTATATTGTTATATTGTATATGTGACAGGATCTGCGAAAAGGGCCCTTAGTGCAGGGGTTACTAAGGTCCATATTCCCAGTACATGAGCAAAATAAGTCTTATAATGTATAAATATTTGTAATACTAAATTGTAAATCTTATAGAACAAATAAATCATATGAAATTGAAATTGTATAAGGGCAGGATGTATATCTAGAAACAGAGAAGCCGTAAAGAAGAGAGTTGTGTTGGGATTATATATCATTATGACCATGTGTTTGTCTGTAGCGTAGCATTCTACACAGACTGCTCCACCAGCCCACCCCAGACTTGGACCTCACCCACATCTCCAAATGTCACCAATTTACCAATATTGATCTCCTCTTAAAGGTGAGGCTAGGACAAAGGGAGGCAGAGTCAGTCAACCATGTCCCCCTGTAATAACACATTAAGTGCTCCACAATGTGTCAATACATTATGCACATTTACCATCATAATGCATTAATGTAGCCCCGATGCGTACTTCATTATTGTACATTCAGATAAATTCTTTAGACTTTGGTGCTGTATACATCCAAAGGGCTGCGATGATGCTTCAGTACAGTGCTGGCGAGTTACTCACCAGTGATACATTGACATGTCAAAAAGCTTGATACATGATGCTCTTTCAGAGGGTTAAGGCCATACACAGTGCACTGAGGCTGGTAATAATGCCACAACTTTTATCAATAATTTGGACACCGGGGGGCCCAGTGCTTGGCCGTGGTGTTACCGCCTCAACGCCCATTTAGGCCCATTTGGGTCACAGTTGTGCCTCCCTGCCTTTGTTTCAAATCCAACCTGTGTCCTTTCACCAGAGGGCATTATGCTGTGGATGCTGACTCACAGTCCTTCATATCTGTCAATGACACACTCAAATATCAAACAAATTACAATTTGCCAAGTGCATATAATAGCAGAATCTATTAGAGGTACCTTTGCAAACTCATCCATTATATATATTTTTTTTAACTCCAACAATACCAAACAATCGTTAATATTATTTTGTTCGGGATTTGGTCCACTGAAGTGCCCCTTCACACAATCTACTTTAAGGAAAATTCCTGGTATACCAACACGTTCTAATCATCAATACATCTGAAGCACCATTTACCTGTTGTCTCCAGTATTGTGGAGTGTGTAGATGAGAAGTGGAGTGTTGGGTCATCGGCCCCGACCCTTAAACCACCACTACAAGTGGTTTATTTCTAACCCACTAAAGAAGCACGCTGCTTCAATGCACGTCTCTCTGCTGGTGTGTTGATGCATCAATGCAGCCCTGCCTTAGTCGTCTCTCTGCTGGTGTGTTGATGCATCCATGCACCCCGCCTTAGACGTCTTTCTGCTGCATGGTGTGTTGATGCATCAATGCACCCCGCCTTAGACGTCTTTCTGCTGCATGGTGTGTTGATGCATCAATGCACCCCGCCTTAGACGTCTTTCTGCTGCATGGTGTGTTGATGCATCAATACAGCCCTGCCTTAGTCATCTCTCTGCTGGTGTGTTGATGCATCAATGCAGCCCTGCCTTAGACGTCTCTCTGCTGCATGGTGTGTTGATGCATCAATACAGCCCTGCCTTAGTCGTCTCTCTGCTGGTGTGTTGATGCATCAATGCAGCCCTGCCTTAGACGTCTCTCTGCAGCATGGTGTGTTGATGCATCAATACAGCCCCGCCTTAGACCTCTCTCTGCTGGTGTGTTGATGCATCAATGCAGCCCTGCCTTAGACGTCTCTCTGCAGCATGGTGTGTTGATGCATCAATGCAGCCCGCCTTAGACGTCTCTCTGCAGCATGGTGTGTTGATGCATCAATGCAGCCCTGCCTTAGAAGTCTTTCTGCTGCATGGTGTGTTGATGCATCAATGCAGCCCCGCCTTAGACGTCTCTCTGCTGGTGTGTTGATGCATCAATGCAGCCCTGCCTTAGAAGTCTTTCTGCTGCATGGTGTGTTGATGCATCAATGCAGCCCCGCCTTAGACCTCTCTCTGCTGGTGTGTTGATGCATCAATGCACCCCGCCTTAGACGTCTCTCTGCTGCATGGTGTGTTGATGCATCAATACAGCCCTGCCTTAGTCGTCTCTCTGCTGGTGTGTTGATGCATCAATGCAGCCCTGCCTTAGACGTCTCTCTGCTGCATGGTGTGTTGATGCATCAATACAGCCCTGCCTTAGACGTCTCTCTGCAGCATGGTGTGTTGATGCATCAATGCAGCCCGCCTTAGACGTCTCTCTGCAGCATGGTGTGTTGATGCATCAATGCAGCCCTGCCTTAGAAGTCTTTCTGCTGCATGGTGTGTTGATGCATCAATGCAGCCCCGCCTTAGACGTCTCTCTGCTGGTGTGTTGATGCATCAATGCAGCCCTGCCTTAGAAGTCTTTCTGCTGCATGGTGTGTTGATGCATCAATGCAGCCCCGCCTTAGACCTCTCTCTGCTGGTGTGTTGATGCATCAATGCACCCCGCCTTAGACGTCTCTCTGCTGCATGGTGTGTTGATGCATCAATACAGCCCTGCCTTAGTCGTCTCTCTGCTGGTGTGTTGATGCATCAATGCAGCCCTGCCTTAGACGTCTCTCTGCTGCATGGTGTGTTGATGCATCAATACAGCCCTGCCTTAGTCGTCTCTCTGCTGGTGTGTTGATGCATCAATGCAGCCCTGCCGTAGACGTCTCTCTGCTGGTGTGTTGATGCATCAATGCAGCCCTGCCGTAGACGTCTCTCTGCTGGTGTGTTGATGCATCAATACAGCCCCGCCTTAGACCTCTCTCTGCTGGTGTGTTGATGCATCAATACAGCTGGTGCCTGAGGTGAATCTCTATGGTGCATTACAGGGTTACACTGGTGCCTGAGGTGAATCTCTATGGTGCATTACAGGGATACACTGGTGCTTGAGGTGAATCTCTATGGTACATTACAGGGTTACACTGGTGCCTGAGGTGAATCTCTATGGTGCATTACAGGGTTACACTGGTGCCTGAGGTGAATCTCTATGGTACATTACAGGGATACACTGGTGCCTGAGGTGAATCTCTATGGTGCATTACAGGGTTAGATACACTGGTGCCTGAGGTGAATCTCTATGGTACATTACAGGGTTACACTGGTGCCTGAGGTGAATCTCTATGGTACATTACAGGGTTAGATACACTGGTGCCTGAGGTGAATCTATATGGTGCATTACAGGGATACACTGGTGCCTGAGGTGAATCTCTATGGTACATTACAGGGATACACTGGTGCCTGAGGTGAATCTCTATGGTACATTACAGGGTTAGATACACTGGTGCCTGAGGTGAATCTATATGGTGCATTACAGGGTTAGATACACTGGTGCCTGAGGTGAATCTCTATGGTACATTACAGGGTTACACTGGTGCCTGAGGTGAATCTCTATGGTGCATTACAGGGATACACTGGTGCCTGAGGTGAATCTCTATGGTGCATTACAGGGATACACTGGTGCCTGAGGTGAATCTCTATGGTGCATTACAGGGATACACTGGTGCTTGAGGTGAATCTCTATGGTACATTACAGGGTTACACTGGTGCCTGAGGTGAATCTCTATGGTACATTACAGGGTTACACTGGTGCCTGAGGTGAATCTCTATGGTACATTACAGGGTTAGATACACTGGTGCCTGAGGTGAATCTCTATGGTGCATTACAGGGTTACACTGGTGCCTGAGGTGAATCTCTATGGTGCATTACAGGGTTAGATACACTGGTGCCTGAGGTGAATCTCTATGGTGCATTACAGGGTTACACTGGTGCCTGAGGTAAATCTCTATGGTGCATTACAGGGTTAGATACACTGGTGCCTGAGGTGAATCTCTATGGTGCATTACAGGGTTAGATACACTGGTGCCTGAGGTGAATCTCTATGGTGCATTACAGGGTTACACTGGTGCCTGAGGTGAATCTCTATGGTGCATTACAGGGTTAGATACACTGGTGCCTGAGGTGAATCTCTATGGTACATTACAGGGTTAGATACACTGGTGCCTGAGGTGAATCTCTATGGTGCATTACAGGGTTACACTGGTGCCTGAGGTGAATCTCTATGGTACATTACAGGGTTAGATACACTGGTGCCTGAGGTGAATCTCTATGGTGCATTTCAGGGATACACTGGTGCCTGAGATGAATCTCTATGGTGCATTACAGGGTTACACTGGTGCCTGAGGTGAATCTCTATGGTGCATTACAGGGTTAGATACACTGGTGCCTGAGATGAATCTCTATGGTGCATTACAGGGATACACTGGTGCCTGAGGTGAATCTCTATGGTACATTACAGGGTTAGATACACTGGTGCCTGAGGTGAATCTCTATGGTGCATTACAGGGATACACTGGTGCCTGAGGTGAATCTCTATGGTGCATTACAGGGTTACACTGGTGCCTGAGGTGAATCTCTATGGTACATTACAGGGTTACACTGGTGCCTGAGGTGAATCTCTATGGTGCATTACAGGGTTAGATACACAGGTGCCTGAGGTGAATCTCTATGGTACATTACAGGGTTACACTGGTGCCTGAGGTGAATCTATATGGTGCATTACAGGGTTAGATACACTGGTGCCTGAGGTGAATCTCTATGGTGCATTACAGGGTTAGATACACTGGTGCCTGAGGTGAATCTCTATGGTACATTACAGGGTTAGATACACTGGTGCCTGAGGTGAATCTCTATGGTACATTACAGGGTTACACTGGTGCCTGAGGTGAATCTCTATGGTGCATTACAGGGTTAGATACACTGGTGCCTGAGGTGAATCTCTATGGTACATTACAGGGTTAGATACACTGGTGCCTGAGGTGAATCTATATGGTGCATTACAGGGATACACTGGTGCCTGAGGTGAATCTCTATGGTGCATTACAGGGTTAGATACACTGGTGCCTGAGGTGAATCTCTACGGTGCATTACAGGGATACACTGGTGCCTGAGGTGAATCTCTATGGTACATTACAGGGTTAGATACACTGGTGCCTGAGGTGAATCTATATGGTGCATTACAGGGATACACTGGTGCCTGAGGTGAATCTCTATGGTACATTACAGGGTTAGATACACTGGTGCCTGAGGTGAATCTCTGTGGTGCATTACAGGGATACACTGGTGCCTGAGGTGAATCTCTATGGTGCATTACAGGGTTACACTGGTGCCTGAGGTGAATCTCTATGGTACATTACAGGGTTAGATACACTGGTGCCTGAGGTGAATCTCTTTGGTGCATTACAGGGATACACTGGTGCCTGAGGTGAATCTCTATGGTGCATTACAGGGATACACTGGTGCCTGAGGTGAATCTCTATGGTACATTACAGGGTTAGATACACTGGTGCCTGAGGTGAATCTCTATGGTACATTACAGGGTTAGATACACAGGTGCCTGAGGTGAATCTCTATGGTGCATTACAGGGATACACTGGTGCCTGAGGTGAATCTCTATGGTGCATTACAGGGTTAGATACACTGGTGCCTGAGGTGAATCTCTATGGTGCATTACAGTGTTAGATACACAGGTGCCTGAGGTGAATCTCTATGGTACATTACAGGGTTACACTGGTGCCTGAGGTGAATCTCTATGGTGCATTACAGGGATACACTGGTGCCTGAGGTGAATCTCTATGGTACATTACAGGGTTACACTGGTGCCTGAGGTGAATCTCTATGGTGCATTACAGGGTTACACTGGTGCCTGAGGTGAATCTCTATGGTACATTACAGGGTTACACTGGTGCCTGAGGTGAATCTCTATGGTGCATTACAGGGTTAGATACACTGGTGCCTGAGGTGAATCTCTATGGTGCATTACAGGGATACACTGGTGCCTGAGGTGAATCTCTATGGTGCATTACAGGGATACACTGGTGCCTGAGGTGAATCTCTATGGTGCATTACAGTGTTAGATACACTGGTGCCTGAGGTGAATCTCTATGGTGCATTACAGTGTTAGATACACAGGTGCCTGAGGTGAATCTCTATGGTACATTACAGGGTTACACTGGTGCCTGAGGTGAATCTCTATGGTGCATTACAGGGTTACACTGGTGCCTGAGGTGAATCTCTATGGTACATTACAGGGTTACACTGGTGCCTGAGGTGAATCTCTATGGTACATTACAGGGTTAGATACACTGGTGCCTGAGGTGAATCTCTATGGTACATTACAGGGTTACACTGGTGCCTGAGGTGAATCTCTATGGTACATTACAGGGTTAGATACACTGGTGCCTGAGGTGAATCTCTATGGTACATTACAGGGATACACTGGTGCCTGAGGTGAATCTCTATGGTACATTACAGGGTTACACTGGTGCCTGAGGTGAATCTCTATGGTACATTACAGGGTTACACTGGTGCCTGAGGTGAATCTCTATGGTACATTACAGGGTTACACTGGTGCCTGAGGTGAATCTCTATGGTACATTACAGGGTTAGATACACTGGTGCCTGAGGTGAATCTCTATGGTACATTACAGGGTTACACTGGTGCCTGAGGTGAATCTCTATGGTACATTACAGGGTTAGATACACTGGTGCCTGAGGTGAATCTCTATGGTGCATTACAGGGTTACACTGGTGCCTGAGGTGAATCTCTATGGTACATTACAGGGTTACACTGGTGCCTGAGGTGAATCTCTATGGTACATTACAGGGTTAGATACACTGGTGCCTGAGGTGAATCTCTATGGTGCATTACAGGGATACACTGGTGCCTGAGGTGAATCTCTATGGTACATTACAGGGTTACACTGGTGCCTGAGGTGAATCTCTATGGTACATTACAGGGTTACACTGGTGCCTGAGGTGAATCTCTATGGTACATTACAGGGTTAGATACACTGGTGCCTGAGGTGAATCTCTATGGTGCATTACAGGGTTACACTGGTGCCTGACGTGAATCTCTATGGTGCATTACAGGGATACACTGGTGCCTGAGGTGAATCTGTATGGTGCATTACAGGGTTAGATACACTGGTGCCTGAGGTGAATCTCTATGGTGCATTACAGGGTTAGATACACTGGTGCCTGAGGTGAATCTATATGACCAATTATTCATGTAGCTTGTCCAGAGACTTGTTTCGCTGGTTACCTCAGGGACGGTACCTACTTTATAAGCTAACACCGGCAACCAGCCAACTGTCATGTGTTCCAGAGTTCCCTGGGGGGATCTAACTATCACTCTCCAGGTAGGGGAGGCGACAAAAGTGCTTCCGGCGGATGTAGGGGAATACTGCCAGGTCTGAGTCTACTGCCATAGTTGCGCCTTTTCACACAGCAGGTGTTGGTACTGGGTTAAGTTAGTAACTTGGGGTCTACAGGGCCATTTTGAACAAGTAGAAATCACATCATATATGTATGTCTATTTTCCCCCATAATACATCATAACGCTAGCCGGTTCTTGAACAACCCTTCAGTGTACGATTGGTACTTAACTGAGATGGCGCTGAAAATGGATGTGCCCTTCTTTATGAAGAAAAGGCGGTCATATTGGCCAAAACACACGACTTCCAAACAAATTGTCCTGCCAAATGGACATAGTGCAACATGGCTAACAAACTAGGGGCAGTGTGATGCAAAGTAAATCCACCATGTTACAGCACGCATGTTTGACTCAGCGATGGGTCGTCATGGTGCACTAATTAAACAGGAAGACTTGTGGCACGATGCCATACTTGTAGGGTTAAACATGTAATGACTACCTTATTGGTAGGGTTGATAGTCTAATACATCATGTAAGTGAATCTGGATGCTTGCCCTCTATGAAGTATATGTACTATGTATGTGGTTGTTTGATCACTTTCACACGACGTTCATCTCCCTCCTTGGGTTGCCGGCCGGGTTGCCAAAAGAGAAAAGCCTTGGTTTGTAGACAACCATATCACTTGTAATGAGGATTTCACACACTACACCTAACTCCTATCTCAGACGTTCATTATAAAATGAAGCTAATACATTGGAATTGTCTATCCTGAAGGCCACCAAACTTCTGCCTAAGCCATGCAGTCTACGTTGCCAACTACGTTTTCAATTATCAAAAGTGGAAAAGGAAGAGCAAATAACAAACACAGAAAGTGCATGTTTCCAATCTGAAATAGGCTAGAGACATTCTGTACAGAGTCGTTTAATTAGGACATAATGTCATAAAACATATATTCATAGGGATAAAGTTCCATCGAGATGAAATTGTATAAAAAGATATGTGCCAACGAGTCATGGGATGGATGTGTTCATCCTTCATGCTCACTTTTTGTCCAGACGCAGACGATTCCTCAAATATTTTCGCGTGAGATGACTTATTCCTAGACTACTATCGTATTTCATAAAGAGCTATGGACAGCCCCGTCTAACAAATAGCTTGTAGCTCAGATTTTCCCAGTTCCATCCCTGTCTTTGTGTTTTTCCCATCTTTGACTGCATGTGAATAGGATTATGTTGGAATTTCCTTATAATTTTTTTTCGAAAGATATGTGGAGCGGTGGCACATGTGGTGTTCAAAAGTTCACAGAATGTAAACTTTATAGTGCAGGGCCAGGGGCTGCTGGGGCGTTAATATAAATGTCTAAACCAGTGGAGGCAACAGTTGCCATGGCAACACATCCCTCCCCCAGCCCCCCTCCCTGTAAGAGGTGGCTGATCGGGCGGGGTCAGCCCACTAGATGGCAGGGTCACGCCAGTCCCGCACAAAACCATATGTCGCGATTTGATTGGCTGCGACGTGAGAGGGGCGTCCCGCGGTGAAGGGAATGGCGGTTTGTGATTGGCTGAGACGGGCAGGATCTGGTTAGGTTTAGATAGGGGCCAGGAGAGGGCGCCACTGGTACGTACAGGGGTGAGGGGCGGTTAGGGGCCAGGCCCACAAAAACACCCCCTTGTCATAAGTAATTAGGTCAGTGGCCTGTCTGAGAAGGAGGTATTTTAGCTCGTTGTTTATGATTATGTTTTATATGCGACCTCTGGTAGCCGCTGCCTATGGGGTAGGGGTACAGAGGCCGGCGGTGATAGCCCTGTAAGTATGTTATTCCCATTTGTTGTCCTGTAAGGCCCACAAGGTGCATCAGTACGTTTTTCCCATTTGTTGTCCAGTAAGGCCCACAAGGTGCATCAGTACGTTATTTCCATTTGTTGTCCTGTAAGGCCCACAAGGTGCATCAGTATGTTATTCCCATTTGTTGCCCTGTAAGGCCCACAAGGTGCATCAGTATGTTATTCCCATTTGTTGTCCAGTAAGGCCCACAAGGTGCATCAGTACGTTATTCCCATTTGTTGTCCAGTAAGGCCCACAAGGTGCATCAGTACGTTATTCCCATTTGTTGTCCTGTAAGGCCCACAAGGTGCATCAGTACGTTATTCCCATTTGTTGCCCTGTAAGGCCCACAAGGTGCATCAGTACGTTATTCCCATTTGTTGCCCTGTAAGGCCCACAAGGTGCATCAGTACGTTATTCCCATTTGTTGTCCAGTAAGGCCCACAAGGTGCATCAGTACGTTATTCCCATTTGTTGTCCTGTAAGGCCCACAAGGTGCATCAGTACGTTATTTCCATTTGTTGTCCTGTAAGGCCCACAAGGTGCATCAGTACGTTATTCCCATTTGTTGTCCTGTAAGGCCCACAAGGTGCATCAGTACATTATTTCCATTTGTTGTCCTGTAAGGCCCACAAGGTGCATCAGTATGTTATTCCCATTTGTTGTCCTGTAAGGCCCACAAGGTGCATCAGTATGTTATTTCCATTTGTTGCCCTGTAAGGCCCACAAGGTGCATCAGTACGTTATTCCCATTTGTTGTCCTGTAAGGCCCACAAGGTGCATCAGTACGTTATTCCCATTTGTTGCCCTGTAAGGCCCACAAGGTGCATCAGTACGTTATTCCCATTTGTTGTCATGATTCATCTACGAGTAACTTGAAAATACGAGTAACTCGCTACAGCTACATTCATGCATCGAACTTCCGGGGTAAATGCGCTCCTGAAAGTCTGGCATGATTTTCAGATTAAACTCCTGCTGAGTGAACTGAGGACAAAAGGTCATGAACGTACAGGCACCGTATGGCCCTGAGAGGGTTAAAGTGAGTTTCTTTCACAGCCTTAAGCCTAGTTTCGACTTTCTGAGAAACTTTGTATCAGGACTACTGTTACTGTAGCAGAGCAATGTAGCAGAGGACCTGATACTACTACTCTGATATCTGGTCGTTATCGTGACCTTATCCTGGCACCCACTGCACTGTCTGCCTAGCTATATGTGATGTTGCTGTTTACAACAGGGTCAACTGCACTTGTTCGCTGAAAACACCTCCTCTTACTTCAATGTGGTGTAGAGTACACCTCTGTTTTGATTCAGAGAAAGGACCTTCGGTAATTTGATAAACACTACTTTGCCTTCTTATTATCTGGTAGTTTTGTTCCAAGAATATTTTATTAAAGATATTTCCTTCTATAGTAACTTTCACCTCGACATCAATTTCGGATTGAATATGACCCAAGCCTCTGTTATGTAATATATACTTCCTTATCGGGGACTCTATCCGCCCTCTGTAAGCAGGCAGGGTACAGGAGAGGCTTGTTATCAGGATGGGGAGGTGGGGCTTCCTACACTACAAGGGTATAAGGTGATAGCCGCCCAGGGTGCACTGCTACACTGTAAGACTGCATGATGCCTCCCGCAGCCCAGGGTGCACTGATACACTGTAAGGACTGCATGATGCCTCCAGCAGCCCAGGGTGCACTGGTACCCTGTAAGGGCTGCATGATGCCTCCAGCAGCCCAGGGTGCACTGGTACCCTGTAAGGGCTGCATGATGCCTCCAGCAGCCCAGGGTGCACTGCTACACTGTGAGAACTGCATGATGCCTCCAGCAGCCCAGGGTGCACTGGTACCCTGTAAGGCTGCATGATAAGGTGATAGCAGCCCAGGGTGCACTGATACACTGTGAGAACTGCATGATGCCTCCAGCAGCCCAGGGTGCACTGCTACACTGTGAGAACTGCATGATGCCTCCAGCAGCCCAGGGTGCACTGCTACACTGTAAGGCTGCATGATAAGGTGATAGCGGCCCAGGGTGCACTGCTACACTGTGAGAACTGCATGATGCCTCCAGCAGCCCAGGGTGCACTGATACACTGTAAGGACTGCATGATGCCTCCAGCAGCCCAGGGTGCACTGGTACACTGTAAGGGCTGCATGATGCCTCCAGCAGCCCAGGGTGCACTGCTACACTGTGAGAACTGCATGATGCCTCCAGCAGCCCAGGGTGCACTGCTACACTGTAAGGGCTGCATGATGCCTCCAGCAGCCCAGGGTGCACTGCTACACTGCAAGGGCTGCATGATGCCTCCAGCAGCTGCCCAGGGTGCACTGCTACACTGTGAGAACTGCATGATGCCTCCAGCAGCCCAGGGTGCAGTGGTACACTGGAAGGGCTGCATGATGCCTCCAGCAGCTGCCCAGGGTGCACTGGTACACTGTAAGGGCTGCATGATGCCTCCAGGGTCGTGTTTCTTTTCCGTCATGATGCACCATTTCAATGCTCATCACATGACCTTAGCTTTTGAAATGGTCACCAGACTTAGAAAGAAGGCCTTTGCACCTCTACAACCGGACCCAATAATCTGGGCCAAAACCAAACCAGTTGTAGCCTGGAGGAACGTTCAAGGGTGGATATAGTATATAAGTGACTTGGGATTTACATTTATTTAAACCCCCGGTGCCAACCCTCTAGACCCCGACCATTAACTCTTGAACTTGCATGGCGTCCCCAGTGCTAACCACCTCAGGGGTAGGGCCGGGACGTTAGAGACGTGTTACTGTGGTAACTGGTCACCATGGTAACGTGGTAACCATGCAGGGTGAGAGGTGCCAACAAAGAGGTGTCAGTCGTCAACGCTAACTTTGTACACTATAAGTTAGTGTCACTTCTCACATAGACCTTGTAGGACAGTATGATGCATCAAGGTTTCATGTCAGTCTGTCGTCATGATGCACGAGCAAAGTAAGGGCGAGTTACTCCCCCCCCCCCTGTACATCATGATGATGCGCAGGAATGTAGTAACCCACATAAAGCATGAATGCAGCCGTGGTAAGTTACCATCCCCAGAATATGGCTTTAACATTTGTTACTGAATTAACATTACCAACTAGATGATTAAATTATCATAAAAAATTTGGCAATGTCGTTTCAATGGTAAATCCATGTTTTATGGCAAATATGAGGGATGGGCGTCTCAGGGTATGTGGACGTCTTTAGGTTAACCTATCCTACCAGGGTTTATAGTAAGTACTTGATCCTGTAGATGGTAGACACGATACTATAAGGTGTACCGCAGCAGCCTTATCCACTATAAACTTCTCTATATGGTCTGTAGGAGATTTAAAGGCTTTTGTACGGTTTAGTTTTGTAAGAGGATGCCCGGGGTCAAGTGGGTCATCAGACCATCAACTGTGACCAGACATATGAGGCTGTCCACACTCAGGGCAGATGGAGGGTGAAGTGGGGTGGGCTACTACCGGGCTATAGTGGTGTATTGGTGTACTGGAAGCACATATATGAAGCCACTGTTCTACTACCCTGAGAACTTGTCTAATAAGCCAGACCCGTGTATATCATAAGCTGCAACCCAAATTTTAAAATGGCCTAACATCTCTCGTAAACAATTCTGTCCCCTCTAGATACAGACAAACTTAGAAAATGTTGAGAATCTCCGTGTAGATATGTTCATATATTTCAGCAAGGGACAGAAGAAGATACACTTGTTGCCATTCACTATATACAGTGAAGAAGTGTCGTGCGTCGATATGTAACTAGGTAAATAGGGTTCGGCTCAAAGTTGTTCTTACTTCCTTTGAAGATGTCCACATGGGGATTTTGACGTTCCTTTTTATCATATGAACAGGGGTTGATAAACACTACGTCCAAAACACATGTTTACACACAAATAAGCCATCAAAAGACAAAAGATCCCAGTGTAATTACCTCTCTAATCTCTACCCTTGCCAAACCTCTGACAGAAAACCAAAATGACTTCATCCTGGGGTGTTTGAGTGAAGATCCTTTTTAGCAGACGACTTTTTTCTTCAGTTTTTCCCAGTTTCGTTGACGGATGGATTATCACGCGCCGTGCCCCGCGCTACTCAGACTGTCAAATAGACACATACAGCCTGAGAGGTGCTACTCACCTACCGGGGACTACTGGTGCTGTGCTAGAGTCTAGGGAGAAACAGGGCCATTTTGTTGGGATTCCGCAGTGAAAGGGATCCCCGAGTGTTAATGGACACGCCAGATTATGTCTATCTAGGTCGTTTCATTCCTCCTGGGCTATGATTTGTTCCAGTTCTAACATGGGGTGTGTTTCACATGTGTCCTGTCTCTTGATAACCACATGGACCCCCTCCCCCTGCATCCATTGTCTAACTTTGGCCCAAACTTTAAAACATTGTGCATACCTGGGTTGAGTTTAGTACAGTAAGGACCTGTACCTATTTGGTACCAGGTGAGGTAGACTAATATATAGACCAGGGACAAACACGCGCACCAAAACCACGCACATCAAACACTTTTAGGATGTCTTGTACAAAGGCTGTGCCGGGACGATACTTGTCGTGTTGACCAGCATGGGACCTTGATACCCCATGTGGTAACCCTGTAAGGGCAGCATGGTGCACCAGCCTTACTGGGACCTTGACATTCTGTATGGTAACCCTGTAAGGGCAGCATGGTGCACCAGCCTCACTGGGACCTTGACATGCTGTGTGGTAACCCTGTAAGGGCAGCATGCTGTGTGGTAACCCTGTAAGGGCAGCATGGTGCACCAGCCTCACTGGGACCTTGACATGCTGTGTGGTAACCCTGTAAGGGCAGCATGGTGCACCAGCCTCACTGGGACCTTGACATGCTGTGTGGTAACCCTGTAAGGGCAGCATGGTGCACCAGCCTCACTGGGACCTTGACATTCTGTATGGTAACCCTGTAAGGGCAGCATGGTGCACCAGCCTCACTGGGACCTTGACATGCTGTGTGGTAACCCTGTAAGGGCAGCATGCTGTGTGGTAACCCTGTAAGGGCAGCATGGTGCACCAGCCTCACTGGGACCTTGACATGCTGTGTGGTAACCCTGTAAGGGCAGCATGCTGTGTGGTAACCCTGTAAGGGCAGCATGGTGCACCAGCCTCACTGGGACCTTGACATTCTGTATGGTAACCCTGTAAGGGCAGCATGGTGCACCAGCCTCACTGGGACCTTGACATTCTGTATGGTAACCCTGTAAGGGCAGCATGGTGCACCAGCCTCACTGGGACCTTGACATTCTGTGCGGTAACCCTGTAAGGGCAGCATGGTGCACCAGCCTCACTGGGACCTTGACATTCTGTATGGTAACCCTGTAAGGGCAGCATGCTGTGTGGTAACCCTGTAAGGGCAGCATGGTGCACCAGCCTCACTGGGACCTTGACTAGCTGTATGGTAACCCTGTAAGGGCAGCATGGTGCACCAGCCTCACTGGGACCTTGACATTCTGTATGGTAACCCTGTAAGGGCAGCATGGTGCACCAGCCTCATTTGGACCTTGACATTCTGTATGGTAACCCTGTAAGGGCAGCATGGTGCACCAGCCTCACTGGGACCTTGACATGCTGTGTGGTAACCCTGTATGGGCAGCATGCTGTGTGGTAACCCTGTAAGGGCAGCATGGTGCACCAGCCTCACTGGGACCTTGACATGCTGTATGGTAACCCTGTAAGGGCAGCATGGTGCACCAGCCTTACTGGGACCTTGACATGCTGTGTGGTAACCCTGTAAGGGCAGCCTTACTGGGACCTTGACTAGCTGTATGGTAACCCTGTAAGACCAGCATTAGCCTCACTGGGACTTTGACACCCGTGTAATAACCCTCTATGTGTAGCATGCATGGTGCACTTTGTGCATCGTGCTCATTTTGTCACCCTAAGGTGACATGTCTTTTTTTAGCTTGCATGATTCATTGATGCAGTTCTAGGTTGTAAATCATGATTGCCGCATTCTTCCATCATATCGGGGATCATGTCCACCTATGTCATAGAAGCAGTCCCTAACGGCCGACATGAAACACCAATTTGTTGCTGGTGACTCACTCACCAGCACTGCATTTCTGTATCAGACTGAGAGATGACCAGATACCTTTAGGTGCTCTCTAGAGTCTATCTCCTACAAATGGCGTGAATCTGCAGGTCTAATGACTATCTGTAGTCAGGATGCACCAATCACATGACGAGTAACTGGCCTGCATTTCTGTATGCAAGTGAGTAACTTGCCAGGGCTACATGCAGACATCAAAATAAGGTCATGTGATCAGTAGTGTGTAGCTTGATCCTCAAATAGCCACCAACCCCCCAGTATATTCATGGCCATTAGATGGGGTGGATTACCTATGGTATACATTGTACATATATGTACATGTATATTATATGTATATGTATATGCACAGCCTACCTTATGCAGTCCTTATGGGGTTACCAGTTGAAACAGCAGTTTTCTGTCAGTCAGTGTTTGTATGAGATATTGGGAAGGAGTGTCGACTTTATGAGATATGGGGAAGGAGTGCCAGGTGTTATTTACCTTGACGCTGTGTGCTTTAAGTGGTTCATTTCAAGTTAAGCCACATTAAAGTTTTAAAACTATTCAGACAAAAACCTCAGATGACGAAAACCACTTCACCCTAGCAGCTTTTAATCACAATAAAACACATAACCCTTTGCCTCTACATCTTTATTTTATAAAATTCAAAAACATTCAGTTCTGGACCTACCAAAGCACACAAAACTATATAAGAAATATATAAGAGCCAAAGATCTATTATTTCAGTACTTGAGAGTGAAAATTCAATGAAAATATATATTCGGTACCTAAGAAATGGGTGATATTTGGAGAAATTAGCGAAAAGCAGACGACTTTGAGAGAGTAGCTGCGGCCGACATTTGAGCCGGGTATGATCGGTCACGGCTGACACGTCTGGAGTGGGTGAACAGATAGAGGACGTACGGCCGCCGATACATGTCTATCAACAACAACACCATCTCACCCCCCTTCCCACACCCCACCAACCAACCTGATCGAGGTGCTAAGGGACAAGTCATTTATTGGTAAATAGGGGAGCTGAAGGGAAGAGGCCGTGGTGGGTTTAGGGGCCGGTTAGGGGTCACATAACTAGAAAACATGAAAATTGCTCTAAGACGGTGTCTTTGGTGGGAGGCAACACTGTTTCATCTTGCCATAAAATATGTAGAGAGAGACTACTGACTACCGTAGTGGCCTGTTTAAGCGCCCCGGCGCTCATAGATTTCAATCTACCTGTACCCCCGGCCCTTATTTGAGGCCGGCGCTTATTCAAGACTTACTTTATAGTGCATTTCTAAGTTTTAATGCTGGTCTACCCCCGGCGCTTATTTGAGACCGGCGCTCATTCAAACACCCGGCGCTTAAACAGGCCACTACGATACACTCTCTGATCTTGGTATAAATGCAGGACAGGATACTCATATGAACTCCATGGATTTCAGAACGATATTTAATGTGACAAGGTTAACTATATGTTCTGGTTCTTATTCTATGGTCTTAGACAGACCATAGAATAGTTACAAGAACCATGTTCACCGATGTTGAATCGCCCTTCTAGTGTAGACTTGTCATGACCAAGTCTCTAGCCTAGCCACATATTGCCCTTTTTTACTCATAGGATTACACATTGGGTTGCACAGGGACCAACCTATCCTTTTAATATTGGCTGTTAGTGCTTGGACAAAGAAAGTCTACTCACCCTGGATATAGCTGTGAAAACCCATTTTAACCCTTTAATGCACTGGTGTCTGTTTCTATAGGGGTATACATAGGGCAGTGCATAGGGTTTATGATGCATTGATTCACACTGTGATCCTTACAGGATTAGCAGGCTGTCCAGGGGCCGCACACTATGGCCACCAGCACCAGTAGAGACACCCAATCCCCCCCCCTCTAGGATGTGTTTTAATTGTGTTTTTCACACCTCCCAGAGCCCACATTAGCTGCAGAGGCGTCCTAAGGCGTGAAAACGCGGCCCTAACACGTCTTATTGCTATACAATCACTACCATAGCCCACATTACCTGCAGAGACGTCCTGAGCCGTAAAAACACAGCCCAGTCTTTGTATTGGCACTCACTGCATCATTATAGTGGTGCATTGATGCTCGTTACTCAATAACACTGTATACTTGAATGTAGCTCTAGTAGTCTAGTACCCCACACAGTTTAGTACCTGTACAACGCCAATAGACTCCTCTGAAGCCGTTCTACTGAGCCCTAACCACCCCACACATTTTAGTACCTGTACAACGCCAATAGACCTCTCTGAAGCCGTTCTACTGAGCCCTAACCACCCCACACATTTTAGTACATGTACAACGCCAATAGACTCCTCTGAAGCCGTTCTACTGAGCCCTAACCACCCCACACATTTTAGTACATGTACAACACCAATAGACTCCTCTGAAGCCGTTCTACTGAGCCCTAACCACCCCACACATTTTAGTACATGTACAACGCCAATAGATCCCTCTTAAGCCGTTCTACTGAGCCCTAACCACCCCACACATTTTAGTACCTGTACAACGCCAATAGACTCCTGAAGCCGTTCTACTGAGCCCTAACCATCTCACACAGTTTAGTACCCGTATCACTCCAGATACAGGTACAGAATTGTATTTGGCCATGAAATAAATTATTTGTCCTTTAAAGATCGCTAAGTAGGCCTAAAATATCGCTAGGTTGGTATAATAGACTCTACACATTTTTATTAGCTGAGAGACCCTTAGACCACCTGTCATTTTATTCCATAAGGTCAGCGTGATGCACCAATGCATTCATTTGTCCTTAAAAGATCGGTAAGTTGGTGATAACTTTTTTCCCATTGTGCATATTTGAGAATAAAGACCGCCATGACGTTCGCCAGCTCGAGCTACCCTTTATCTATAGGTCACACTATGGGAAACTCCTATTATTAAGGGAGATACGATTTATTTTGTAAAACTGCCAGTTCTTGGACCTCTCTGCCAGTGCCTGGACTGGTGTCTGCCCCCGCGTCCCAAAAAAGCCTATATTTCGAACCATTCCTTCCGCAAACCTGCCCTTTTTCGCCGGTGACACTTAAAACAGATAGGTTTTGGCTGGAGGTAGGGTGCAGGTGGACCAGCTCAGGCCGAAAAGGCTGCAAGTCAAAAAAGTTATTTCGCTTATTCTTTTCTGAAACAAATTTTTTAGGGGGGCATGTCCTTTAGGGGGACGAAACACCCCAGATTGATACCAAACATTCCATATCCGCGCGTATTATTTGCATAATTAGCATAATTATGCAGTATCTTGGTACTGTTCAATATAATATAGATATGTTCCATTGGTCCCTTATAGAATTCATATGCTTGCAAAAATAAACTACTGACTGCACCTAGTGACTAGTGGAATCTGAACAGTAGAAAAGAAAGACCCCTCCTCTACCTTTGTATAGCATCAAACAAGTTGTTCAATGGAGGCAGCCATTGCTTGATCACATGCTTAAACCTTTTAGATCCAAATGCTAGTTACCAGTGCATTATCACTGTTGATAAGCTTTACACTTCAATACCTGCGCAAGCCCTGTTTGCACTGAATGGATATCTTTCCATTTCTCCATTCTCTGGTGTTTGATTGAAAATGTTGACGTCATTCTGTGTTTTAATTTGTGTTTTTATCTGTGTTTTTATGGTACATATATTGAGTTTAGGGCTATAACAGGTTAGTGTTAGTGTTATGGTATGATAGTAATTACTCACTTTTTGTCAGCGGTTAATCAATATAATTTTTATGTTAGTAATTACTCACTATTTGTTAGCAATTAGTCGAAATATGTTAGTATTCACTCACAATTTGTCAGCAATTAGTCAGTATACACCTAGTGCCTAAGTATTGACATTAAAAAGATTAATGGAATTTAATCATTTGTGCATCATGCCCAGATTTACATGATGCACTCACATTTTGTCAGTAATTAGTCAAAATATGTCAGAAATAATGCATGATTTGTCAGCAATTAGTCAATATATGTCAGTAATTACTCACTATTTGTCAGCAATTAGTCAAACTATGTCAGTACTTAGTCAATGAATATCAGCAATTATCAATACATGTCATTATTTACTTACAATCTGTCAGCATTTTGGTCAATACATAACAGAGAAATAGCGATTGATTCAATTGTGCATCTTGCCTTGACTGGTATTTGTCAAAATATGTCAGTATCTATGGACTATTTGTCAGCAATTAGTTAATATATGTAAGTAATTATTCACTATTTGTCAGCAATTAGTCAATACATGGTAGTAGTTACTTACATTTTATCAGTATTTAGTCAATATATGTTAGTGATTGCTCACTATTTGTCCGCAATTAGTCTATATGTTAGTAATTGCTCACTATTTGTCAGCAATTATTCAATATATATATATATATATATATATATATATATATATCAGTAACTACTCACAATTTGTCAGCAATTAGTCATTATACGTCAGTATTTACTCACAATTTGTCAGCAATTATCAATACATGTCACTATTTACTCATAATCTGTCAGCAATAGTCAATATATAACAGAGAAATAGCCATTGATTCAATTGTGCATCCTGTCTTGACTGGTATTTGTCAAAATATGTCAGTATCTATGGACTATTTGTCAGCAATTAGTTAATATGTTAGTAATTATTCACTATTTGTCAGCAATTACATGGTAGTAGTTACTTACATTTTATCAGTATTTAGTCAATATATGTTAGTAACTGCTCACTATTTGTCAGCAATTAGTCTATATGTTTGTAATTGCTCACTATTTGTCAGCAATTATTCAATATATATTAGTAATTACTCACTATTTGTTAGCTATAAGTCAATATATGTCAGTACTTAGTCACTCTATAACAGCAATTATCAATACATGTCAGTATTTACTCACAATCTGTCAGCAATTAGTCAATATATAAAAGAGAAATAGCCATTGATTCAATTGTGCATCCTGCCTTGACTGGTATGTGTCAAAGTATGTCAGTATCTATGGACTATTTGTCCGCTATTAGTCAATACATGGTAGTAGTTACTTACATTTTATCAGCATTTAGTCAATATATGTTAGTAACTGCTCACTATTTGTCAGCAATCATTCAATATATATTAGTAATTACTCCCTTTTTGTCAGCAATTAGTCGATATATGTCAGTAATTGCTCACAATTTATCAGAAATGAGTCAATATATGTCAGTAATTACTCACTCTTTTTCAGCAATTAGTCAATATATGTCAGTAATTATTCACTATTTATCAGAAATAGTCAATATGTCAGGAATTACTCTCTTTGTCAGCAATTATTCAATATATATTAGAAATTACTCACTTTTTGTCAGCAATTAGTCGATATATGTCAGTAATTGCTCACAATTTATCAGAAATTAGTCAATATATGTCAGTAATTACTCACTCTTTTTCAGCAATTTGTCAATATATGTCAGTAATTATTCACTATTTATCAGAAAAAGTCAATATATGTCAGTAATTACTCACTCTTTGTCAGCAATTATTCAGGATATGTCATTACCTAGTCACTAGATATCAGAAATTAGTCAACACATGTCAGTATTTACATACAATTTGTCAGCAATTAGTCAATATATGTCAGTATTTACTCACTTTTTGTCAGCATTCAGTCAATATATGCCAGTACCTCCTCCTATTAAGATAATAATGCAGTGTTTGTGAGCAACTTTTCAATATATGTCAGTAATTACTCACTATTTGTCAGCAATTAGTTAAAGCATAGTTTAGCATAGCACATAGAACACAGTTGCCCATAGATCATTTTAGGGCAATGCCCTATCCTTAGACATTTTGTAATCATTGGAAAAAGAGTTGTAACTAGCCCCAGGTCTACCAAATTCACAAATGCGTGGATGTTTCGGATTTGTAGCCATGAGACGGGACACACTCATCTAAGAGTCACTCCTATACTTGTATGTTGTTACTACCGGCACTGGACGAGAATGACTTTGATTGGGATCACTCAACTTTCGTCAATTTCAAGTATTGCCAAAAGCGTTTGTCAACTTTTTGAACTTGACAGAATGTTAGTGACTGGCACACATATGCCTGTCACTGGGTCCCTCATATGTTGAGGGAGGGGTCAGCCAAGGTTGTGCCTGTCAGAGCCATCAGATACATACTGCCACATTTGACATGGGGTGCGGGAATGAGAAGGGGAGTTAGAGGGGTCGGGGGGGGGCGCCCCCTCCAGTTTTTGGTCCCAACGGACATAAGTGGGCGGCTACAGACGACTCGTCGCTCCACCACCAGGACGCCCCAGTACTACTGGTGGTATGGTCTGTCCGTGCCTCTCAAGCCCTCATGTCATAGAAAACCTTTGCCGCATCTGCTTTTTTTTGTGAATGTGGAAAAGGAGCCGCTGGTTAGAAATGTGCTTGTGTAGCATGGATATTATGAACGGAGAGCTTCTTTTGACGAATAGTGGTATGTAGAAACAATATCTTATGGAGAGAAATCAAACAGCAAAAGGTCCTAAAATGTTCATGTTCACTTATTATAGTTGAAGTAGGTATACCAGAACTGTAAAGTACAAGAGTAAGAAATGTTAGTCCATAAGAGGTACACTTATTAATAATACACAGTATATAACAGGAGATAACTGACGTACTATAACCATTCCCCATGGAGGAGAACAGATAATGACTACCCCTATACACCCCAACCTCCCCATCGCCCTATGGGCCCTCTGGCGGTCCCAGCACGTACTATTTACCTTGGGGCTTATCGCTCCCACGATTCACCACCACAGGGCCAATGGCCGCCACTTTTCTGAGCCTCCTTTTGAAAAAGGGGTCGCTGAGACGCAGTTCCAAATTATGGGGGCGCGCCGACGCCATCTTCGAAAATATCTACCATCGGGAGATGACAAGCTTTGTGGGTCGTGGACAGGGTATGGTTAGCACCGCCACCCCACTCCTCACCTCTGGTAGCTTCTTTAACCCATTTACTGCCTTCTAATGCTTTATTTCACATCGTATTCTTGTCATCATATGAGCATGCACCACTGGCAAGACATTTGTTAGTGAATCATAATGACCCTTGCAAGTTGCATGACAGTTGATGCATGACCCAAAGGGTTAATTGCTATGATCCTGTCTATGATGCACCAGAACAATGTCTTTGAGGAAGTCCCGGGGTACTACATTGGTGCATTAGGGTAACAAATGGATAGGCCTATGACCATTTTAGGCATCTTGTCGCCCTTAAAGGGGTTGAAAAATAAGAGGTTGCTGTGCTCCAACCCTCGACCATCTCTTTTCTAATCCCGCCCCACCCCCTACACATTACAGCATAGGGTCCGCCCACCCCCTACAGTCACCCCTCCCACCTCACTATCTACCTACTGGTAGGCTGTACACAGGCTATTGTACCATTTAGAGTAGGAATTCAATTAGACAATTGAAATGTTTCCTTGGGGCTATATCCATAAATTTTCACCTCTTTCGATTACCTCTGTCAGGGCCAGATAATGCCTTTTGTTAAAGCTACATCTTTTTGCCATATTTTAAAAAGTCCCTTGTATCACCATGGTGAATGGATGCAGCCCCGCAGCCGTTGAGTCGGACGTATTCCTCAGTAGCAGGTTATCCCATGGGCGCAGCCATTGCTGGAGCTTGTTACCAGCAAGTTCTACTGATAACACCTATCAGATGGGTACCAGTTGGCCCCCCCAGAGGACTGCAGTGAATAGTTGGTGTCATTTCATTGGCTGATAACCAAACCAGCTAATTATAAGTCCGTATAGCTTGGCATGGAGTGCAGGAGTAAGACCATTGTCCCTCTCTTCGAATATTCCTCAAATTTTCTGAAATTCCATCATATATATATATATATATATATATATATATATATATATATATATATATATATATATATATATATATATATATATATATATATATATTCTTTTTCATATTTCTGACTCATGGGATACCACTGCCAGTGTTGAGTTCGATCCATCCCTGTCGTTTACCCAAGTTTAGGAGCCCACACCCGCTTATTTTCACCGCAAGATTGCGGCTGTATGGCCGGGGTGTGAGAACTGTGGGCTGTGTGGGGTTGGTGGGGGATGAGAGGAAGAGGGGCAGGGGGCAGAGGTGGCCCACTTTGGCTTGCTGACCACACGTTGTCAGCCCTCTGCTCTGTTATTAGGCCGTTATTAGTGCCTATTTGCCCCTGGTCGGATACCAAGAAAGGAAAGCCCGGAATGTCGGGGCAGACCGGGTGGCCGGTGTGTCCATTCAACCATGGTCCCTATGGACCTAACACATAGGGAACATGGCTGACCCCATCTCCTGCCTACCGTATTGACCTGTAAAATCGCTTGGCCGAGAGATACTAAAACGAGCTGGTCTTATAAGCACTGGTCGGGCATACATACATGCATGCAAGTGGCATGCCACTAATAACATTAGCAGGAATACCATGACGGTGGCATGCAAGAAGGTAACCGAAAGCAAAAAATTCCTTCCATTTCTTTTTAGATTCAATTTACTCAATTTTGATTTTCATCTACTTACACCAGGAAGCTAGTTGCTGGAAGCCCAAGGGGCATCTCTGGTCAGGGCTATATTTCCTTGTTCGCCCAAAGAGGCTATAACTGTGAAGAGAAACGATTGGGGACTTGAATAAACAACTCCCTAGACACTTAGCGGGTAGATAGACACATCAATACGGTAGTACTTCCCCCCCCCCCTCCCCGTCTGTGTATCTCTATGCACCATCAGTATTCGCTCACTTCTCACAGTTTGCAGCCGGTCAGGGACCTTTCACACAGAACAGGGTCAGCAGCACACCAATGGTCCTACACAGTACTTCCAAATGTATAGAAGCCACTCCCATGGGCACCTATAGAAGGGCAATATCAATGTGTATTTATAGAGTTTCTTTCTGCTGCCCCACCCTAACCCTTGAATGGCCGCATAGTGATGTCATGGTGCATTATGTACCCCTCCTGGGCTACATTTATGCATCATGATGACCCTACAGGGTGATACATTACCAAAGGACCAGCATGATGCACAAATGCAGCCTTGGTGGGTGCCCACATAGAGGCCTGTATTCATAAACCATCATCACAAACACGCAGCACCTGAAGGGTTAGCTAGATCTGCCGTCTTTGTGCGTCTTGGTGTCGGCCACTTCTATAGACCCTTATAGATATGTAATGAAAAAATAATATAGAAAGTGCCAGGTACTGCAGAAGCTGTGTGGAGTATTTGTGGAATTTGTCATCCTGTCATGTGCCAGGGCTGTACCGTATTGAATATGAAAGCTGTATTATGTTGTGGTATGTGTTTAAGTTATAGAGATGTCTTGGATAACTCAAAATCCTATATTCTATTTGCCATCAAGGCACTCAAACCAGTTAAATGCTGAAGGAAAGAGGAGACGTAGACAGATTTTGGGTCACATGCAATGATATAAAGTAAGAAGTAACGGAGATAACATGTATGGATCTAATAGATCCATCACAAAAACACGTATCTAGGGCTGTGTATTGTAAGTCTAATGTAGAAACACCCGACCTCCCACCACCTCTACTACTCCTTTAGAATTGAGACATGCATGGCTCTGAATGGCAAACGAGAACGCCTGGTCATAAATTACACGGCACCATTCTGAGTATGGTTATGTTTTACACATAGATCAGGTACCCCGCATCCACTCTATACACAACATGTCTTCTACAAACTGAATACTGTTGTTGTCCTCCTTTACCCTGTAAAGGCTGCATAGAGCGTTAATGAAGGGCATGGTACCCATATAGGCCTCTCCTTCATTGTCCAGTTGGCGAATCGATTGCTGAAGTTGGAACTGGGAAGATGAGGACTGATTAAAGCCATCACGATTGGTTCCAGTTAACACCCTAAAATACTGCAGCAAATGGAGGGAATGATTTCATTGGTGTAAAATCGAGCACGCCGAACAGTACAGGTGAGTAGACTCATCTGATGGATCGACTGGTCGAAACAACATATAGCATAATATTATAGATACCCTGCCCATAAACAACATATAGCATAATATTATAGATACCCTGCCCATAAACAACATATAGCATAATATTATAGATACCCTGCCCATAAGCAACATATAGCATAATATTATAGGTACCCTGCCCATAAACAACATATAGCATAATATTATAGATACCCTGCCCATAAACAACATATAGCATAATATTATAGATATCCTGTCCATAAACAACATATAGCATAATATTATAGATACCCTGCCTATAAACAACATATAGCATAATACCGTAATCTCCCGCGTATAAGACGTGCCTCTAAGCCAAACAAAATGCTGGGGGGTTTTATAGGATTTTTTCAAGTTGTGGGTGCGTCTTATACGAGGGGTAATTTTACTATAGAAATGTACTGAATTTACAAAATTGGTACCTAAGAGGTGCGTCTTATACGTGAAAATGCATGTGCTAAGTTTGGGGTGCGTCTTATATGCGCAGCGCGTCTTCTACGCGGGAGATTACGGTAGTATAGATACCCTGCCCATAAACAACATATAGCATAATATGATAAATATCCTGCCCATAAACAACATATAGCATAATATGATAGATATCCTGCCCATAAAGGGTTACCTCAAGTCGTGTACCCGCCCTCAGTGTAAGACCTTGTGAGGTGTGGAAGCAGTCTGTGTCTGCACCTGTCTCTTTAGTGGCAGCCTCATCATACAATGCGCCATGCCCAGGCACCATGCACTTTGATTGCGGCATGGTGGAATATCCGGCTGATGCACAACTGGCCAGTGATCCAGGGTCTGATGCACCTGTGAGGGTTAACGTTTATAGGGATGATACACTAAAGCAGTGCTTAGGAGTCTCTTAATGGTCGTATGTGTGCATCATAGGCAGCGTTCAACAATTACGTCACTGCTTAGGGGTGGGGGGTCTTTGGGTTTCTCTATATGTTCCATACAAAATCAGTGACAAGGGGGGTGGGTCCTAAAAAATGCCTTAATACCGGGTCACGTAATTGTTGAACGTCCCCTTACTATATTAGAAATGAGCATCACCCCTGAGCATCACCCCCCTCACTCATCCCCTTAATGACCTCTTGTATCTACCCCCCCCCCTCACTCATCCCCTTAATGACTCCCTGTATCTATCCCCCCTCACTCATCCCCTTAATGACTCCCTGTATCTATCCCCCCTCACTCATCCCCTTAATGACTCCCTGTATCTATCCCCCCTCACTCATCCCCTTAATGACTCCCTGTATCTATCCCCCCTCACTCATCCCCTTAATGACTCCCTGTATCTATCCCCCCTCACTCATCCCCTTAATAACTCCCTGTATCTATCCCCCCTCACTCATCCCCTTAATGACTCCCTGTATCTATCCCCCCTCACTCATTCCCTTAATGACTCCCTGTATCTATCCCCCCTCACTCATTCCCCACTATATACCCCACCAATGTACACCGTTGCAGACCCTTCAGTGACGGATACATCCACATTTTCACCCTTTTCTGCTTCTCCCCTCAAGCGTTCACCCCAGTCATGGCCCCGTCCCTTTGTGAGGCTCCGTCCCAGGCTGTTTTCTGGGGTAGAGAGCTCTCAGAGTAATTTGACAACCAAAAGGGGAGAAATCCGTGAAAGGTGGAACTGTAATGGAGCGGATGGAATGGCCCATGGACCATTTGTTGGTTGGTATGATAAACACGGTCTGTGTGAGACCATAATAGTGCTATTTCACCTGGACCCATGGAGGGTGAAATAGGAGTCTGTCATAGGGTCACAACCTCCATGGGACCAGATTATGAAGCCCAGAGGAGCTAGCTTGATGTGAAAAATAAAGTGTTGTTATGCTTGCCCTTTTGGTCGTCATGAGTACACAGTCCAGTTTCAGTAAACTTACCAGCCTAGTAAAGAATCGTCTTGAATCATACCGATCCTGATTAACGCTCAGATTGTCATTTGATGCCCAAATGGGCCCAAATGCGGATACACCGTAGCAGTCTGCACCGACGCATAGTGCGACGTCATAGTACGTGAGAACTACACTGCACGAGGTGCTACCGACATAGGGGACGGGGGAGTGGAGCGGTGAAAGCCAGGGGAAAAAGATGGAGGAAATAAAGATTAAAAAAAAAAATAGTGTAGAAGTGTAGGTTGGGGTCGGTGTGAAGAGTGGTGGTGACGGGGCGGTGCGGGGTACAGCAGGGTCATGGTAAGTCACGGTATGCGGGGCCATGTCATGTGCTGATGGACAAATAGCCATGGTAGACACGGTATGGGAAAACATGAAATACCCGCCTCACGGTGAGAATAGTGGAGGGGCATTTAATAGTCTTACATGGACGCAGATTACTGAGAACACAAATCCTGTCTTATATCTTGACCACAAAGTATGCTGTCAAAAAGCATCTTCACTGTGAAGACCATTTATTGTACCAAGAGATATGAAAGCATGCACATTAAATGATGCTTGTACCAATACATGAATAGTGTTGTGAGGCGCTTGTGTCATGTATAAGGTGCTACACTATATACTTGTGGTGACAGTGTTAGAGTGGGGGTGTAACCTGATACACTATGTAGTGTGTCTTGGTGACTAACTTCATGTTGTCTAACTCAGGGGATGTTCTCTATGTTTGTGTAATACAACCAGGTTTTTGTACTATCAGCTTTAACACACATATAATAATAACAACAGGTTCACTATAGGAGTTAGATCTCAAAAATCACAACAAAATATGCAAATAGAAGCTTTTGCCATACATAATTCCATCAAGATACATGTCAGACTAGACAAAATGCCCTCTGTAGGTCCCATAAGGGCAGGAAAATCACCATGCTGATAAATGTCTTCATCTTTTTCAAGATCAAATATCTGAAGACCTAAACAATATCAACAGGTTCATGGTGCAAAACCCTTTCGTTTCGATCAAATTTCATCATCAAATTTCATAATCAAGTGTTGTTTGGCCTGATGACCCATTGAAAACCATATTGAAATGCTATTAGAACCCCATATTAGGCATGTGAGGCCTATCATGATACACTATCGAGCTATTTAGCAGTAAATAGCAACAAAAGCATTGTTGGCACCATGGACTAGAATCATGAGATGTGCCTCATTGTTCTCACACTTATTTTATCACAGGGATATTTCACATGCCTCTAAAGATGATCAAGTTGAATACAAAAATGGATAATTTTGATATCACTGGGTGATCGCCTCTACATATATGGTGATCTATGTGGTCCAGCATCAAAAACCAAGCAAAAGTTATGCTGAAAATCCCAGTTTTTGGAAACAAACAAAAATCACATGTCTCCCATAGTGTAACAAGCCTACCTAGTGGTAGGGAAATAAAGCATACTCATTTATAAACTTGATGGACCACTCTAATGAACTATCTATGAAAAAGTGATGGTTAGAATGATTTTTCTCATAATATATAGGGCCAAACTTTGAAAAACAGCAAGTTTTTTAATCTAATGATTTTCAAATTTACAATTTGTACTTCAGTGGCAAACTGTCCGCAAACATGAATGTAAAGACATCTACCCTGGCCTGAAAGCTGTGAGTCTCAGCTTTTATTTGCTGCAAATATTGTGTAAATTGGATTATTTTTGGCTAAACTACAGCAATTCTTAGGGAAAATTCAGGAAAAACTAAGTTTTAGGTTCCCAACTTGCTGCATCGAGCTATAGATACTCATGGGTCATATCATGTAGCATGTGGGGCTAGATACTCATGGGTCATATCATGTAGCATGTGGGGCTAGATACTCATGGGTCATATCATGTAGCATGTGGGGCTAGATACTCATGGGTCATATCATGTAGCATGTGGGGCTAGATGAGTCGAGTCTGATTCAGTGCTAGCCTTTTACTTATCTATGCAATGTATACATTGCTGCTTCGTTGCAGAATGTAAACTTTGATATTCATAAGAATGACATTTATATTTTCTAATCACAAATATATAGGACTTTGTGTGCATAAACACCCCATAAACTACAAGTCCAAGACTCCTACTCATGGGGAATATACCTATCTGAGCTGCTCTAAAAAAGCACCCACTCCCACCCTGTACCCAGAAGTGTATCTAAAACCCAGTGTGCTGTGTCGGTACAGTGTGTAGGGTGCCAGTCTCCAGTTTCCTCCAGCACTTACCTTAACCATTTACTGGTCACAAGGTGCCTCCAGCCTCATGTTTACTTGAGGCAATGGTGCCTTTGATGTACCAATACATTGCCAGTATCAACCTCGTCAGGTTGGCACAAAGTATGGATAGTGCCCTAGTGAGTAACTCATGTTGACACATAGGCATATTGACTCATGATCTATGATGACAATGAGTACATGAGGCCATGGTAGGGTTTAGGCATCAGACTGATAAGTTGATAAGACACCAGGACAGGATCGAGTTACCCTCAGCTCCAATTGTCAGACATGTTCCCAATCTGGCGGGCCCTCGAACGTCCGATGCAGTCGTACCAGTGACGTCCCAAAGGAGATTGACATGTTCCAGCTGTTAGACGACTGCTGATTGGCTGATGGAGAAGTAGGTCAGAGGTCAGCGTGTGTCGGGGTCAGGAGAAGGTTGACCCATGAGTGAGGTCACATGAATGTTCTTTTATATTTATTCCACATCTAAAGTTAGAATATACATGTAGTATATGCCGCGAATTTCCCTCGTCAAACACCTAAAGCTAGTAAGTGCCACCAATTATTCTCATGAAACACTTCAAAATGCAAAATAAAGAAAAGCAAATATCACTATTAAAAAGTGGTAAACGTGGCGCCGTAAACGTGAGGACAAGTGACAGCACGAAACATATTCTTTTGATGCACCAAGAAGTGCCCCAAGTAGCACACCAATACTCAAAAAGTGCCCCAAGTAGCACACCAATACTCAAGAAGTGCCCCAAGTAGCACACCAATACTCAAGAAGTGCCCCAAGTAGCACACCAATACTCAAGAAGTGCCCCAAGTAGCACACCAATACTCAAGAAGTGCCCCAAGTAGCACACCAATACTCAAGAAGTGCCCCAAGTAGCACACCAATACTCAAGAAGTGTCCCAAGTAGCACACCAATACTCAAGAAGTGCCCCAAGTAGCACACCAATACTCAAGAAGTGCCCCAAGTAGCACACCAATACTCAAGAAGTGCCCCAAGTAGCACACCAATACTCAAGAAGTGTCCCAAGTAGCACACCAATACTCAAGAAGTGCCCCAAGTAGCACACCAATACTCAAGAAGTGCCCCAAGTAGCACACCAATACTCAAGAAGTGTCCCAAGTAGCACACCAATACTCAAGAAGTGCCCCAAGTAGCACACCAATACTCAAGAAGTGCCCCAAGTAGCACACCAATACTCAAGAAGTGTCCCAAGTAGCACACCAATACTCAAGAAGTGCCCCAAGTAGCACACCAATACTCAAGAAGTGTCCCAAGTAGTACACCAATACTCAAGAAGTGCACCAAGTAGCACACCAATACTCAAGAAGTGTCCCAAGTAGCACACCAATACTCAAGAAGTGCCCCAAGTAGCACACCAATACTCAAGAAGTGTCCCAAGTAGCACACCAATACTCAAGAAGTGCCCCAAGTAGCACACCAATACTCAAGAAGTGCCCCAAGTAGCACACCAATACTCAAAGAACTAAACTCATCCTGCATCACACTGTCACAATGCTGTTCTTACAGTCAGGCTTTTACCTCACAGATTGGTTCTCAGACACCTGTCAACGACTGACAAGGTGAAGAGGAAATGTCGTCTGCTACTTTCATAACATGCAAAGCGCACCAATTCCTCAGTGAAAAATCTAATTGGCTCTTCATTAAGGCTGCGTCTCTTAAAAGGGAAATTCAGACTGTTTTGATTGGCATCCTTGTTTGAATGTCGTCTTGTTGATTGGAGTTTTTTTTCTTCTTGTGCAGTGATTGAAATGAAACAATTGAAAAGTACAGGCAAATGCTCGCAGTAGTGCTTCATAAATTTGTATCAATTTGAAACTCTCGTCCTGCCTGTATTAATGAAAAAGTCGCTGATGGTTTTCTAGATGAGAATAAAGATATTGTTTTAAACTTTCATCTGCAACAACTGATTAGAAAAAAAAAATAACGTGGGCAACTATTTGATTTCAAAGAAAGTTGGGACTTTATCATATGACAGCAGCTGAAGAAAGAGTAGAGACATCAGAGAAAAAGAACTTAGAGGAAGGAACTCAAAGTAATGAAGGCTGTTTGAAGTCAAATTAGGCATATCATTACCAGGGAAAGGTTGGTTTGGTTGAACAGACAGACTTTGGATCACGAACCATATCAGATGCTATGTTGTTGCTCCCAAGAAAATATTGAGAAGTCAAGAAGTCCTTAGGGGAAGGAGAGAGATGGGGGAGAGGTTGGCAAATCCAACACCCTCTTATCGAGTTGGAGAATCTCTCTATGACTCACTCTTCAATCTCTATCCCGTTTTCCTTCCTCTCACTCTCCACGCATATTACCAAATCCCTGGATAAGTACTCCTATCTCCTTATAGTCCACTCAACCATTATGGATCTCAATAAGTTCCAAATATTTATAGTAGAAATTTTCTGCAGGTTTCGAATGCTCCATGGCTCATCCAGCCAGCCTTTGATAGGAAGGTTCCTTTAACAAGCAGATGCCAAGAGAATTTCCCCTTAGCATAGTTGGGCGAGCCCGACTACATGGCCCAACTCACTCTACATGTACTCTACATGTGAGACGATCCGTAAGTAAGGAAGTTTCTTTAACTATTCACAGGGTAAGCAGTGGCATCAATATTCTGAATAAAGATACACCATAACTTGACTTGAAACGATGTGCTGTACGGCAGAGATAGATGTGATGAAATAAGAGGCGAGCTGTGGCAGAGATGCACACGTTGATGGCCACAGTGACGTAAAGAACTTGGTGAGTTGATTCCTGCGTCCCCACACACTCAGCCCCCAACCCCTTGACTTCCTTCATTGGACACTCCCCGTGTCCCAATCTGTAAACCCTCCTTTGAAGGGCTAAATCAAGACCCCCTCCCCGTAAGAACTCTCCACCATAAGGAGGCGGGGAAGTGTCAAGAGTTTGCTCTGACTCAGCGTCCGTTAACCCTTTGGAAACGACTGAGTGCTCGAAAAATCTAATAAAATGCCCATTTTAATTTTATGTCGAAGGAATCAGCTTTGCTGAGTAATTCATCACGACTGCATTAATGCATCATGCCAACCCTGCAGAATTGATACACCACTTTAGATTGGCATGATGCAACAGTGCAGTGCTGGCGAGTTACTGACGGCTGATAAACATGAAGATTTGCCTTTTGAGTCATCACACGGGTTAAATATTTGGAGGGCGGTGAGTTTTGGGGCCTGTCGTCTGCTGCTAATTCCCGACCACAAAGTGCGAGATGTGCGTGAAAGGCTTTCAGTTTGAATGTCGTCTGCTGGATTAGTTTGACTAGGGTTTGGAGGGAAGTGGAGATGCTGGTATTTACAACTGACGCCCACCTCTAATGGTCTAAGTGCCCCGTCAGGTGGTAAGTGGGGAACGGGAAGACAGGGATAGTGGAGGGTTGCGGCAGGGTTACAAAGATTATGATACTTTTTCTGAAAATATATGAGACAAGTACAACGTGCAACCTGTGAATCCAGTTTTGATGTGGAGGTTGGATGAAGACATGCCTTGGCATTACTGATAATATTTGACCTTTGATTCACATGTATTGAGCTGATTGAATATCCTCATGATCTAAAGTGGGGTAGTGTCTGAAGACTGGAAATTGGTCAAAGCCTTTGGGTGAAATGATAGCCTGGGTTAGAATTAGACTTTCAGTGACTTTGGTCCTTATCAGCATGGTTATCAACTGAGGTGAGGCTGAAATTACAACAGCAGGCACTAAAATACAGGATATGGCCAGAGTTAGTGACAAGAAACAAAAGAGGTCTCAACCTCTTGTTTGGTCTATTCTCTCGGTTGACCCAGGTTGTTTTCTAAGGAATTTTATTGTGCTAGAAAAACATGATTTGAATAGAAACTGCGCTACTCTTTGTTTGTTATTTGGAACCATTCTCCTTTCCATCTTCCACAAACGTTTGGGTTAGTCACCTTGCACAACTTAGGAATGGTTCCAAATAATAACCTGAGTTTTGCAACACTGCTTTCCCCATTTCAATGCCACTATTTCTTGAGGTGATAAGCAGAATTCTGTCACATGGCAGGGACTAGAGGATGTTGGTCTGAGTGTAGACTTCTGGGTAACAAGCCTGGGCTAAAGCTTGGGAGGTTCAGTCCTGGGGGTTCAGTGCATTATAGCTACACAGAATGAAATTGTTGCCTCCTTCGAATTTCCTGGTGGATCTGATGGTGAATTCTTTGAACTGGGAATTTCCTATCAAAATGTCTCTACCATCTTCTAAGGTCTAGTATAACCCAGTAGCATGCCCTGGTGTGAACGGTTCTCGATGCATTGTATGTGGCATGCAGGTTCCTATGGAGGCAGCAGAAGCAGGGCCCAGTGTAGATGTAGATAGAAATGGTGTTGGCGCCAGTCTCACTAAGTCTGCCCCCTTAGACACCCACTTCTTGTACCTCCTGTCTGCACCCCCACTCCTCACCCTCCTGGTAGAACACCCCAACTCCCAACCCCTCCTGTTAACTCACCATTACCACAGGCCTGACCCTTCATTGTTTGCATGATGCATATATAATAATCTATATACTGATTTGTTTTCATGTTGCTCTGATACAATGGTGCCTAATGTCAGACTTTGGCACAGACTTATGAACCATGCAATAGGAAATGTCTGTTAAAAAGATCTGAGAAGGTGATTCCATATGTTTTATAACATGAAAGACGTGAGGGCTTAAGATCTGCATATTAATTACCATTAACATTTTATTGATGTTTGTCTGTTTCTGTCTGTTGCAGGTAAGATATCAGAATCAGCTGCTGCACAGAAATGACCTCTGACCCTTAGCATGACGGGATTTACGACGATATGGTGTGGATTTGTTTTAAGGGTCCTGGAGATCATTAGTGTTAACCTAGTGTATCAGTAAGTAGTTTTGGTATCCTTGACAACAACGTTTTCTTTAGAAAAGGGAGAAGAAATATGTTCATCCAGGCAATTTTCTGTTCGATTGAGTCCAGTACTAAAGGTGTTTTATTTCACCTTTGATGTGCTGATTATCTCAAAACCATGCAATGCAGGAGGAGAAATCTTTCTCTTGAAAATCCCCTCCCAGATGCTGAAGTAATCGTCATTCTGGTGTACAATGCAAACAAAAATTATGAGATTTCCCTCCTTTTTATTGTCCGAAAATTCACATACCCAGGCCTAGGTCAGTCGTTTGTGAAACCTCCCCAGGCGGGGAGGGTGATGTGGACAGAGGCAGTGGGGCTCTAACCCTCTGGGTAATAGCAAGTGAGAGATGAATTTCTCAGTCACAAAACCATTGATAAGATGAAGGAAAATTTGTAGACAATCTAAAACAAATCAGGAATTTAAAATTAAAAAATATAGAAAAAAAATTAGCCTCTTTACTAATATAAATTACCTCTTAAAGAAAAATAGAGAGATTTGTAAATCAGGGGCCAGGAGTAGAAGGCCTCAATTGGACCCTTATCTTATCTCTTATCTCCGATTTTCTCAGAATTACTCCCGACTGACCACCAACTGATACCGATCTACCATGGCTGCATAAAAGAGCAGTTACAATAATCACATATTGGTCACCTGATTTGTCGATATGACATTGAGAGTGGAGAGGATTTGAGTGTGGTATATTCCACTTCTTCCACCACACCTCACATATCTTTATAAAGTCCCTTTCTCCTTTTAGATAAAAAGCCCAAAACCTCCATCATTCCATATGGACTGTTGCATACAGCATAGCTGGCCCCTGGGCAGGCAGGTGAATTGCTATAAAAGTGGCATGTCCTCATAAGTCATGATATAGCCTATAGAGATATGCCGCTCCTGTTATGGAGACAGACAGTGATTGACCGTCTGGAGTCTGTCTAGCATACAGATACCGACAACTCCCAGTGTCTAAATGGTGATAGAAGAGGGACGTGTTGAATATGTATACACTAAGACTGAAGTAAGGGGTTTCAGCTCTCAGAGGTAGACCTTTAAGTCTATGTGACTCTTGGCTGGAATAAAGTCCTTTCTTGAACAGATTTCTGGAAGTCTCCTTTTCCATTATGAGAGCTTTTATTTATCTAGTATCCCTGAATATTCAGGGGCGTAGGAAAGGGGGGGCAGACATAACCAAAAAAAAGAAAAATTTTACCAAGAAGTCATAATGAAATGTAAAAGCAGCTAAAACTTTCATCCCAAATTAGATTAATGTGTTAAAGGGATAGGGAAAATGGAGCCCTGAGTCTCAAATCAGATCTAAAATTCACCAAAAATACTTTTCTATTAAATTCTAATATGGGTATGTATAGGCATCATCACGCTCAAGCCGATATTTCAAGGTGTTCAAATTGGGTCCCCGCTGGGCCCCCCTCCCCAATGAAGATTTGCTTCCTGATATTTCATCAGAAAATAGGTGATATCATTTCCCATTTCTGTGGACCAGAAACTAGCAATATAGTTGAAACTTACGAAATGATCTACAGTTAAATCTTAGTGTCAATGCTGGGTTTGCGGTGAGCAATGATGGCATACAGGTTGTACATGTATTGTCTTTACTGGGCTTCCCCTGGCAGATGTACCCCTTACTAACCCATATTGTGCAGTGATTTAACACTGTGTTAAGGCCCAAAAAAAGATAATGTGTTTCTGGTTGGGGCGTGACTTTCATATAAGTAAGTCTCTAGGGCAAACCTGGGGGTTGATTGTAAGCTGTCCTAATAAAATTTAAATTCAGTTATATCCCACATATAAGGTGCACCCTAGGTTCAGGGACATCCTAGAGGGCACATATATGGGCTTGGGTTTCCAGTTAAAGCTGTGGCTCATGTTTCGGGGCCCTGTGTACAATCGACAAGTTGACTCTTCTCATGCAAAAGGCCAATGGTAGAGTGACACTGTGTATATATATAAAATCTTGACACCTTATAGAGTGTCTTACACTCCATCCTAACAGAGATCTGGTTGAGGAGGAATAACTACCCTACATTCTTGCTTGAAGGCTACACCTGCATAATTATAATCCACACCATGAGTGGAAGGAACTATAAGCCATGACTTGGGCATACAAATCAAAAGTTTAGAGTGCTGTTCTAATATGTTAGATACCCATCCTTAAGCCACAGCCTTTGTTTGGAGCGTTCCTATAGGCCATTTACATAGAATCACCATAAATTCTCTCGTATAAGCCTCAGCTAGTACCAGAACGCAACCCACGAGGATAGAGCAAGGGTGGGGGCAGGGGTAAGGTATGACATATACCCTATATTTTCCCAATTGTTCCAGCACCATAGAGGAATATGGAGGCCCCCTAGGTTCCCATAGCTTTTTGAATTTTGAAGATCCATTCATAAGGAAAAATGTACCATTTTCAATTTTTTCCCACGGAACTTAGGGGATGGCTCATACAAGGGTGCGGCTTATACAAGGGAATTTACAGTACTTAGATTATGGATCTGACAGTGAGATTTTTGGTATTTTCTACAATTTTTTTCTTATTTTCTTGGTGATGGCCAATGGGATTAACAAGATATAAAGCTGAAAATAAATTTTTCTCTGCAAGGGACCTGCAGCTTGGCTGTGAAACCCTGCAATCCAATTATTCAGATTAAAATGGCCGAAGCCCCACCTTGACATTTGAGCCATTGTTTATATGCTAGAGTTTATACCAAGTGTACAAGCAGTATTCAGTAAGGCATTGTTACCATTGCAGAAAACAGAGCGTATTCCCAATCTTTAACAAAGAACAATGGGATGATTGATGATTGTCAATGAATGCTGTTTAGGGGTTATTCTGGAAGCACTCTAATAGGCCTAGTTTGTACAATTAATCAGACACTGCTACTGGGTACTGTGAAATGACTTCCATACACTTTTAACTTCCATTTCCCTTTATTTGAGCTCAGTCATATTTAGATGCTCATTGTAAGATCGCCCTATTAAAGTACAGATCAAAATCGTGTGTGGACTAAGTTTTAAAAAAAAAAGAAGAAAAAAAAAGTACAAATATGAAAAAAAATGTCTAGGTAGGGTGAATTTCTCAAATTAGGTAGGGCAACAAGAAACACAAGTTTGTTTTTTTTAGGCCTAAACGTCCCACTAGCTAGGACCATCTCCTACATTGGGGAGGTGCTTCTCTACACTAAAAGACCATTCTCGATGATTTGTCATGTCAGGACCAGGCAGCATAATCGCCATCTTTGGTAGCAGTCAGCACAATTGGTGTTGAGGAAACAGTGAAAGTTCACGGAATAATGGTCTAGGCAGAAAATATGAAAACTGGCCAGAAATCAATTGTGCTCTGCTCTGCTTTAAAAGTTCTAGTCATGACCTCGCTTAGTTAGGATTGTCAGAAAAACGAATCACTACGTCATTTCTCGATTCTATATAGAATATCAGTAAAGGTCTTGTTGGGGACCTTCCCTGGTCCTGAGTGTTCAAGACCATGCAGGTGTAGGGTGGGTAGGAGATACGTGTGTCTGGAGGCATCTCCGGCTGCACTATACACCCATCTGTGCTTGTTGAGGTGACATAAGAGAACCTATGGGGTGTTGGGGCCCACCTGCAGGGCTTTGGTTCTTCTTAAACATCACAGATAGGGTCATATAGGGGGACTTAGGAAAGGCTTGACTGCATTTTGCCTTTTGGTTCTCATAACATCCAGTCCTGGTGAGTAACTAACCAGCGCTTTTGCACTGCATCATCATGGCCATCCTCTGGCATCTTGATATACTCCATATCAAAGAGTATCATCAATGGAGCACAAGTAAAGTGCTACCCATACACCCTGTATGTTATATACAAGTAAAGTGCTACCCATACACCCTGTATGTTATATACAAGTAAGGTGCTACCCATACACCCTGTAAGTTATATACAAGTAAGGTGCTACCCATACACCCTGTATGTTATATACAAGTAAGGTGCTACCCATACACCCTGTATGTTATATACAAGTAAGGTGCTACCCATACACCCTGTATGTTATATACAAGTAAGGTGCTACCCATACACCCTGTATGTTATATACAAGTAAGGTGCTACCCATACACCCTGTATGTTATATACAAGTAAGGTGCTACCCATACACCCTGTATGTTATATACAAGTAAGGTGCTACCCATACACCCTGTATGTTATATACAAGTAAAGTGCTACCCATACACCCTGTATGTTATATACAAGTAAGGTGCTACCCATACACCCTGTATGTTATATACAAGTAAGGTGCTACCCATACACCCTGTATGTTATATACAAGTAAAGTGCTACCCATACACCCTGTATGTTATATACAAGTAAAGTGCTACCCATACACCCTGTATGTTATATACAAGTAAAGTGCTACCCATACACCCTGTATGTTATATACAAGTAAAGTGCTACCCATACACCCTGTATGTTATATACAAGTAAAGTGCTACCCATACACCCTGTATGTTATATACAAGTAAGGTGCTACCCATACACCCTGTATGTTATATACAAGTAAAGTGCTACCCATACACCCTGTATGTTATATACAAGTAAAGTGCTACCCATACACCCTGTATGTTATAAGTGAATCAGATTAACCAATGATCAAGTTATCACTGTCCCTGACATCTGTCATGTAAAACCATAACAATTACCTGGTGTTGTCAACAGAGAAATTGTTTTATGTTAAGGCTTCTTTGATACAATTTCTGAACTATATCACAAGTCTGTCATGAATTAAATCATATGTTATAGAATCATGGTACTGTCGTGTCCTGCTGACAACTGCAATACATTGTAGAATATAATGTTTGAAATCTACAACAAACGGACGTGGAGTCAATATATGTTTCGTTACATACATCAGCTTTAGAGATTAAATACCTCCCTTTCTTTCCATCCGCACTTTGTGATCTTATCTACCTACTGCTACGACCTGCAGTCTGTCTGTATCTGTCTCTCTCTGTCTCTGTCTCTGTCTCTCTCTCTGTCTCTGTCTCTCTCTCTGTCTCTTTCTCTCTCTCTCTCTTCCTTTCTCTCTGTGGCTCTGCGCTGTGGTCCCTCCCTTTGTCGCATTCTCTCCCTGATTTTCTCTGTGCCCCCTGTGCCTCTTAGCCTCTCTCGTCTCGTTTCCCTCTTGCCTTTACTATTTCCATCCCCCATCCCTCCCCGACTCCCACCCCTCCCCATATACCAGCCTCCAATCACTGAGCCCCAGTAAACAATGCCTTTGTTGACTATGTTTACATTTATCAACCCTACCATTAAGAACCCTTTACTGACATGCAGCATACAGTATTAATGCACCGTGCTGTGTTGTCGTCATGATGCATGAATGTGGCCTGCCCATTCATTCACAAATGCTGCATTCACGCATCATGTTGACCAACCATGTTGACACTCCTGAAAGATCACCTGGATGTTGCAAAACTCTGTGCTTTTTTTTTCATTATGATAGTAGTTGAACAGGATCGTTATTAAAGGTTATCCTCAGCCCAGATGGACAAATTACACACATTGTGTCAGCGTCCAAACCAATCACATTGTGCAGGCAGGATAGGCCGCCTTGTGATTGTCCCAAAGTTAACATGCTTACTGCAATGTGTACCCATGACAACTCCACTCCAGATTGATGCTCAGCTCATGCCGCCATGTTCTTGTCCATTTCAACATAGTCAGACGACTTTTGGCACTGGATTTGGCGCCATTTAATGTCGGCGATAGCTGTGTTGGTTCATTTACTGTCTGTCGGGAGATGTGGATTTAGGTTCAATTTCAATTTGAAGGGTTGGCATCTTGAACAAAACTACTGCAGCTATACTACCAATCACTGAATACAACTATGTCTACATCTTAATAAAGTATGGGATTGATTACTAAAAGACGCATTTATAAGTCTAGATAAGGGAGGAAGCGCAACACCAATGCATGAAACTGATAAACGTCAGGGGCTGAGAGCTTTATCAAACAAATATACACCCATTAACAATTCCACCTACTAGGTTTTTTTGCGAACCACCTACCTATAGCAATAAAATGATATTTCCATAATATGGGCCTGCATATGGATTAAGCTATACTGCGGTAACTACATGTCCATAAAGGGAAACCCACCCTTAGGGAGTGGTCATTATTTATCAACAGGGTGGGGGGTGCTGGGTTTGAGGGGGCTGGCGTAAAATTTTCAGACCCCTCCCGAGGGGGGGGGCTAAAAATATTTTGGCCCCTCTTGAAGGGGGGGGGGCTAAAAAAATTCACCTTCTTTTTAGCAAAAAAGCCAGCGTGCTACTATAGATCAAAGAGGGGCGCAAAAACTCTCCGCGCCTCTGGCACAGGGGATGCGCAGAAAATTTTGACTGCCGTCGAGGGGGGGGCCTAAAAAATTTCCATGTGGCCGCGCGAAAAACCACCACCCCCCTCTGTTGATAAATAATGACCACTCCCTTATATGGGTGCGCCCCTAGAGTATTCCTATTGGGCGCCATTTTAGGCACTAGCCACCTTTGTCATTGTCAGGGGTTTAGGAATCATGGTGGCTTCAAACGAGGCAATGTTATTCTTTACGAGTGCGTTCCCAAACAAAAAGGGCCGAGTAATGATAGCATGTAGCGTCCCATGAAATAGGAAAATGGACACTTTGGGAGCAACTGACGACCGTGCACTCTGATTGGCTGATTTTAGGCCGTCACGTGACATTTCCCCCTCGACGCTGCTGAAAGCCCGCCAAAAAGAACATCAGTTAGCAAATGGTCATTTATTAACAACAGGGAGGGGGTATTTTCGGGGTTAGAGAAGCTCTTTATATAAGATCCCTACTAGGTTGCAACTGGAAACCATTTCACCCATTCAAATGATGGGTGAAATAAATATTGCACTACTTCATGTAAAAAAAAAAGAAAAGAAAAAAAAAATGAAATGATCACTCCCTTCACACTTGCCAAATCAAACCTGCAAAATGGCAAATCGTGGTGGTGCTCTTTTTGTGCAATAATTCCAGTGCTCAGGTACACCCGAGAGGGAAAAGGGTAATGGAAAATATAAAAATGGTAAGCAAGGTGATTTTGTTACAGGAGATGAAAAGATTTGTATGAGTTCAGCTGCAACATTAGCTTTCAATGATGATAGAGCTCCTGTAACTGCTCGGAACACTACCGAGTTGGCAGATTGTCCAATGGACATGGCCATTGCTAAAGCTAGTTACCAGCTTTGATCACTGATAACAGTAATGAGATCGGTACCAACTGTCCCCCGACAGGCCCGCAGTGAATGGTTGGGATTATTTCATTGGCTAATAATTTATCCTGCTAAGTCGGTATACAAGGTGGCACAGTTCATGAGGATGCTACGTGCCTTCCGATTCTTTTTCCTTTGTCATCAATATGCACCAATGCAGAGCTGGTGAGCCTACTTACTATTTGTCATCAATATGCACCAATGCAGAGCTGGTGGGCCTACTTACTCTTTGTCATGAATATGCACCAATGCAGAGCTGGTGAGCCTACTTACTATTTGACATCAATATGCACCAATGCAGAGCTGGTGAGCCAACTTACTATTTGTCATCAATATGCACCAATGCAGAGCTGGTGAGCCTACTTACTATTTGTCATCAATATGTACCAATGCAGAGCTGGTGAGCCTACTTACTCTTTGTCATTAATATGCACCAATGCAGAGCTGGTGAGCCTACTTACTCTTTGTCATCAATATGCACCAATGCAGAGCTGGTGAGCCTACTTACTCTTTGTCATCAATATGCACCAATGCAGAGCTGGTGAGCCTACTTACTCTTTGTCATCAATATGCACCAATGCAGAGCTGGTGAGCCTACTTACTATTTGTCATCAATATGTACCAATGCAGAGCTGGTGAGCCTACTTACTCTTTGTCATCAATATGCACCAATGCAGAGCTGGTGAGCCTACTTACTCTTTGTCATCAATATGTACCAATGCAGAGCTGGTGAGCCTACTTGCTATTTGTCATCAATATGTACCAATGCAGAGCTGGTGAGCCTACCTACTCTTCACGAGGTCCCAGCCTCATGGTCACTGAACATTGCAGTCACCTGGATTACATACATCGTGACAACCAAAGGACATTATTCCTTGATGTACGATGCAGTCTTCAAATGGCAGAATAAATTTGGGGAGATTGGTTTGAACTGACTAACATCAAGACTTCGAGTATTCGTCTTCATGACGCATCAGTGCAGTGCTATCCTGATCTGTAAATGCAGCACTGGCAAGTTAGTTTCTGGGTCAGCAGTCATGCATCATACTGAAAGACAATATGTGTCCCTTAAAGGGCTAAACACACACACTATAGACCAGATAAACACACAGATCTCCATGGTGAAGAAGAGGACATAGAGTGGGTACTCAGAGCCTGTTAAGCCACTTGGCATCATGCCAACCGACAAAAGAGCAGTGGATGGGTTCCCATTCAAATTGATATTGATTTTCTATCGGTAAACCCGTCAGTGGCGTCCGCCTGCGTTTTCCCGATCTTTTTGCCAGAAGTCGTCTGCTTGCTGCAGAAAACACCAAATAAGTGAAAGAAAAAAAGGGAAGAAAAATGTTGCGAAGGTTGTAACCCTTAAATGGCAGCGTAGTGTTCTGATGAACCATGTCTTTAGTTGTCATGGTGGACGTTGATAGGTCTTTCTCAGTTTATGAAGGGCTCACAGAGCTCGCGGTGGGTTACTCACCAGGACTTTTGTGGTGAATCGTGAGAAACAAATGACCATGAACATATGAGGTTTGTGCAAGCTTTAATGGTTAAGTATGAAGTATGTATGAATGGGAGGCAGGGGCTGGAGTTAACGTATGAATGGGAGGCAGGGGTTGGAGTTAAAGTATGAATGGGAGGCAGGGGCTGGAGTTAACGTATGAATGGGAGGCAGGGGCTGGAGTTAACGTATGAATGGGAGGCAGGGGCTGGAGTTAACGTATGAATGGGAGGCAGGGGCTGGAGTTAACGTATGAATGGGAGGCAGGGGCTGGAGTTAACGTATGAATGGGAGGCAGGGGCTGGAGTTAACGTATGAATGGGAGGCAGGGGCTGGAGTTAACGTATGAATGGGAGGCAGGGGCTGGAGTTAACGTATGAATGGGAGGCAGGGGCTGGAGTTAACGTATGAATGGGAGGCAGGGGCTGGAGTTAACGTATGAATGGGAGGCAGGGGCTGGAGTTAACGTATGAATGGGAGGCAGGGGCTGGAGTTAACGTATGAATGGGAGGCAGGGGCTGGAGTTAACGTATGAATGGGAGGCAGGGGCTGGAGTTAACATATGAATGGGAGGCAGGGGCTGGAGTTAACGTATGAATGGGAGGCAGGGGCTGGAGTTAACATATGAATGGGAGGCAGGGGCTGGAGTTAACGTATGAATGGGAGGCAGGGGCTGGAGTTAACGTATGAATGGGAGGCAGGGGCTGGAGTTAACGTATGAATGGGAGGCAGGGGCTGGAGTTAACGTATGAATGGGAGGCAGGGGCTGGAGTTAACGTATGAATGGGAGGCAGGGGCTGGAGTTAACGTATGAATGGGAGGCAGGGGCTGGAGTTAACGTATGAATGGGAGGCAGGGGCTGGAGTTAACGTATGAATGGGAGGCAGGGGCTGGAGTTAACGTATGAATGGGAGGCAGGGGCTGGAGTTAACGTATGAATGGGAGGCAGGGGCTGGAGTTAACGTATGAATGGGAGGCAGGGGCTGGAGTTAACGTATGAATGGGAGGCAGGGGCTGGAGTTAACGTATGAATGGGAGGCAGGGGCTGGAGTTAACGTATGAATGGGAGGCAGGGGCTGGAGTTAACGTATGAATGGGAGGCAGGGGCTGGAGTTAACGTATGAATGGGAGGCAGGGGCTGGAGTTAACGTATGAATGGGAGGCAGGGGCTGGAGTTAACGTATGAATGGGAGGCAGGGGCTGGAGTTAACGTATGAATGGGAGGCAGGGGCTGGAGTTAACGTATGAATGGGAGGCAGGGGCTGGAGTTAACATATGAATGGGAGGCAGGGGCTGGAGTTAACATATATGAATGGGAGGCAGGGGCTGGAGTTAACATATGAATGGGAGGCAGGGGCTGGAGTTAACATATGAATGGGAGGCAGGGGCTGGAGTTAACACTTCAAGGGCTGCATAGTGCAATAAAGTATCATTGCAAAACATGGCTCATTAGTCGTCATGACTTTAAGCATTAATGCAGCCCAGTGATGCATTCAACCATGCATTCATACGTCATGTCGCCCCCTATAGGGCTTGATACATCCCTGAAGGTACTGTAAGCATACTTTATTTTGTACATTTTTTTTTTCGTGAATTTCCCGGTAATCAAAAATTCGCGAATTTAAGTACATCATGAATATTTGTCATTTGCAGATGTTCTGGAAGACTATTTATAAGTCAAATGATTATTAGGTATTGATAATTTTGTGAAATGATCTGAATAGGGCCATAAAGAAAGCCTTTGACAGAGCTGCCGAGTTGCCTGTAGTGAAAGTCTTAATTCTAAGGCCAAAAATCGCAATTCTCTGTGCCATTTTGTAACAATAGAAATCTGCCCCGAATTAGGCACACATATAGATTTAAATCTAGATATTGTCAAATATATTCGGATGCGAGGATATTTTCAACTATTCTTCTGCTGACATATACTCAAAGTATAACATCCTTTCTCATACAAAGAATGTTAACGCTGGAGCAGCTACAAATTGTGATTTTGGCACCCTAAATTTTAAACACTATAATAGGGGTAAAAATTCGTACCACTTACAACAAAAGCGTAACACTTGGCAGCTCTGCTCTGAGAATTACTTGCAACAGAAAGGAACATTCTCTGTATAAAATAATCATGTCAGGAGTCATTTTCAGACAAGCTGGGGATTTATGAAATCGGAAATTCGCAAGTTTAAATACACACGAAAAGGTCTTTTTATGCAAATTCGCGAAAATTTATACACGCGAAAATATGTACGCTTACAGTATGACGATACAGTGGCAAGTAGGTAAGTAGACGGTGGTACGTAGACTCACGAGCACTGCATTGGTGCATCATGACAACTAAGTGAGGTGAAGCTGGGGCCGGCATGTGGCTTAAAGGCTTTAAGGATGGAAGAGAAAGGCTGGGTGGAAGAGGACGGCTGTAGATAGGACATGGTGCAGGTGGGAGGCGGGGATGCCGTGAGTGGTACGGCGCAGTCTACCAGAAGTAGTAGGGGATCTACAGCACGGCCAGGCATTCTGCTACTGTAGGTCATCTTTCAGCCTCCTGGAACTGCTCCTGGTGGGTGAGATATAGACTGTGGTACAGCCATATTGGTGGAATTTCCCAATAACATTATGACTTTTTTCAGCCTTTTAGGACACCCTACTGAGACATTTGGAACAGATTCAAAGTGTTCACTCTCCTAAGTGCCGAGCCTCTAAAAACCAACTGTTTTAAAGGCACAATAGAGTAGATCAGTGTATAAAGAAGTAATCTTTGATAGTTGCTGTCTCCGGGTATAGTACTGTGCCGATGGCGCTGTTCCTTATTATTCCGGGCTTCCCTAACCCACTTAAAAGGGTCTATTTCTCCTCTTTCCTATCCCCTCGGGATGTGTGTGGTGCACGTATGCGTGGGCACTGACACATTCCCCTGTGAAATTGTGTAATGTAGTTCTCAGCTGTCGAAATGGCGTTAAACATCTATTACTCAATTACTCACAACTTATTATTCAGTGACTTAAGTCACTGTATAGTTGAATGTACGGAGGAACAACGAATCTCTACGACATGCTTCTGGGTCTTAGAACTATTTTGGTTTTGTGGCCCATAGGCTTAACCACTGCAGTAAAAAATCAAGTCTACCCTATCTCTCATGGCACCCTGGTCCATTGCCTCTTTGATTACGTATTAGTTAATCCACAGTTGTGTAGTGTTACAAGGTATAACCAGTGCCTCAAGTGGGCAATCCAAGGTATCAGAAATTAGTCAACATATGTCAGTATATTTTAGCATGTTGCATTGTATATAGCACATTGGACATAGAATGTCACTGAAAGCCTCAGGCTTAGCCTGTGACCTTAGCCATTTGATGTATATACTTGTAGGCCATTTCAGTATTTCACTAACCTCCAAGTCAGTCCCCAAATTGTGGATGATAGTAGGGTCGTGGTTAATCTTTCTTGTGCGTGGAAGAACACCCAAATTACATGCTGAACACCATCAGACGTCAGTAAATATCCACTCAAATAAGGACCCTTACCCTCAATCTGTACCAGGTCTGGTGAGTGGACTGGCGGCCTGGTCTGATAGAGGAGCACCCTGGAGGAGGTACATGGATGGCAGGTGAGGCTACTGAGGGTTTATCGATCATGTGATTGATAGGGCTATGTAGGTGGTGGCTAGGTGGGTGGGTGGGAGGTACTGAAGGCCAGATCTGCCCCTACTATATTCCTACTAGTATACAAGGGGGGGTACTAGGCCAATCGTGGGACACTACTGGTGAGCTGGTATCAGCCTGGGTCTAGCATTGGCAGATCCAGCACCAGGAGAAAAAAATAGTGCACTATTCATCTATTTTGGGGGAGGATTTAGGGATTCAAAGCTGCCGATAAACTCCTAACTATTAAAGAGACATAAAGTCGTCTAGATCCGGCACCGTCTGGTGTGGTCCTTGTCATATTCTCGTGTGCTGCTATACTCAGCTGAGTCACTGTGGGGAAAGTGATGTCCGTAAAGCGCTTTACAGATCTCGATTTGGTTGAACGACTTTGGACCTCCTATACTTTAGCATTGCAACCGATGTACCGTAAATCAATTTGCCAGAATTGGCTAGGATCACCGTAAAGCATTTAAAAGATCTCCATAACACGAGTGATAAACTGGCTATAACTCCTTTTCTACCCCTTAAATTGAAAATTTTGTGGTTTGAGACAACATGTTTACACTGTGGGAACTATTTTTATTGTGATATTGATGCATCGATTGAAAAAAAAATGGAAATGCCCTACTTAAAAAAAGTGGTCTTCGTATAGTGCATGCATACATAGGCCCCACTCATAGTGTCACCTAATATATCATATCTGCTATAATCAGGACAGGGTGATAAATTGAAATCCAATCAGGGCAGAGAGTTTTGGTGGGAACAGGGATCCAAGAGATTCCTGGGTAATTTTCTCTACATATAAACAAGAACAGTCCTGACCTCTGAAATCTTCAATCCTCGCAGTAGTCAAGACTTTGAACAGCACATCTACATATATCATGTATCAAAATGAATGGACTGGTATAGTTCCTATCCAATTGGCTCCTGAACTTCAGGCTGAAGTAGTTTCCTCCATATTGAGAAAGCCTCATGATTGTAACTGTCAATGAAGTGGTGTAGCAAATCTGTGACATTCTCTTCTGAATATGTACAGTAAAAGCATATATATGCCATCCCTATAATAGAAAAAGTCAGTCAAGATATATTTTACAAATGGTGAGTGAGTAATAGATGCTTAATGCCATTTTGACAGCCAAGGTCATATTCATGTTGATTATTTCCTTTGTCTTCAACAAAGGAAGTTAAATCTCAACGAGTGATAGAGAGTGAGGTTTCGCGGCTCTATCCCGGGCCGCAAAATGTTCCAGCCGCGCATCTGGGCAGGTGGCGGAGCAGGCAGTATGCCCTCTAGGAGCTGACCCAGATAAGAACGTGGCACACTGGCCCCATCTCGTAGTCTACCGATTATGTCACTGGTAATCAGGCATGCTGGGAGGTACTACTTTTCTTTGCTGGTGACTGGTGAACATAATTATGCTTGACAGATGAGTACAAGCAGTTGCTGGTTTCTGGTGCACCCTCTACACCTGGTTGAAGGACTGGGTGACACCAGGGGTGTATGAATACAGCAATTTTTTGGTCAAAATGGTACCCTAGGGGAGAAGGCTTAGTTTGCCCACCAAACTAGGTCGCCGGAGAAGTTGAAGAACATGGTAAACATGGCGCCCATGCGGTAACGGACACTTCTGAGTGTACCACATTTTGGTCTTAAACAGACAAATAAAAGATAATCCAAAGAATATATGATTGCAGGCATGTTGACCACCATGCTCGCTGGGTGAAATTCCTTTCCATTGGTTGCCTGATACAAAACGCGTCCGCTGACGACGGGATTCGAAACCGCGCGGCTGGAATGTGCAATGGAAGGTACGGATCAGTCGTCCCAACACCTCCGCAAGCCATTGTTAGCAGTGCAGGTATGATTTGACTTAAGATTTGTTTAAGATCGTCTTAAGCCATCACCAATTACATTTAGATGTAGAGACAAAGGCTAGAGCTTGCTCTACATCCTCGAACTCGTATTATATGATTCAACAGGTTTGCACCACACACATAGAGGGGACAGAAAAAATGGGACTTAGACCCTTTTCAGTTAACTAGGGAACCCTTCACAAATGCCTATTTACACCATATTTATAAATGTATGCTTACAGTGATAAATAATTTCAATGTAACAAGGAGAAATTATATTTCTGTTTAAGTACATTTATACTTTGCATAGCCATAACAAATGTCTTACTGATAGCAACAGCTTCCATATTGAAGATAAATCATGTCCAAGTACACAGAGGTCTCTTGTGTTGAATCATCTAGGGTCAAAGGGGAAGACACCATTCATTATCATATCATTGTATTTGGCCTAGCAGGATATACAGAAAACAATCAAAACAGAAACATATGCCTATCACTATGTACAGTTATTGTTCTACAAAGTACAAGGGAAATACAAAATCATGTAAAAGTCAGTTGGATTTCTACAACAATCCATAACACATTGTATATGATTGTATTCAGTGATGCATATCCAACAAATAGAAAGGATGTTTACAGAGCCCTTGATTAGTTACAAGCTTCTGACGTTTTATGGAGATCACCTGAAAGCAATATAGTTAGCACATTGTGAAAGTACGCTTTACAGTATATCAATAGACAATACATGCATTTAGTGCTCTAAGCGTGTATATGACAATGTTATGATATGGGAAGCATTACTACTTGGTCTAATCACAAGTTTCATGAAAATTGACAATGCATGATGCACATAGTAAAGGCAGAAACTCACCAAAATGCTCCTCTCCTGGTAGACCTGTAGGCTGTGTTCCTGGAATGTGCAGGTAAAACCTTGGACAATTTGACCGCTTCACGGAGATCATCAGTAAAAATAGCCTTTCGCTTTACCGTACATTGCAGAAATGCTTTACTGTACATCAGTTTTCCCCCTCAACCCTCCTCATAGATTCGGTCATTCATCTCATAGATTCGGTCATCCATAGATGCGCTCACTGCTGTGTCGGCAAGCAGCATAATAGACACCTGTCTAGCTGTTTGGGACAAGCAGCTTTTAAATATCTGTCCCAAATGAGGAAGATAGGACTTGATGTCCGATCAAACCACAGAACTGTCTGCTAACTTTTAATAACTATTAGTGGACGTACAATCTACCAAACCAAACCAAACTTCAGTTGCAATCGAGATCCATAAAGCGCTTTACGGACATCACGACTGACATTGTATGCTGCTAGTTCTTTATGTCTGGTAGCCATGTCTGTGAACCGAAACCATGAGAGATCAGAGCCAACATTGCAATCTTCATAAAGTTACAAGGTCTTGAAGCATGCATATAGCAGATATTTGATCCATCATCAACCCCAGTTTCACCCTCGTCTGACTTACCATACACCGTGCACAGGGGGCAGCACGTGACAAGGGTTCTGCTGTCCCACATTCACAGCACAAATGTAACCAGTACCATAGCTATGCTGGTGGAATGTGGGGTGGGGAGGGGGTGTCAGCGGCGGTTACATTTTCTCCCTTTTCTTACTTAGAAACTTTTTCCCCTGAAACCTTATTTTGAATATTATTCTGTGTCAGTCCTCAGATTTCCACTTTCAGAACACTAAGGAAACTCTTGAAATCTTCAAGAAAGACATGTTCCTCTGTTAATGAGGATCAACATCGCACAGACCTGGTCTTAGCTTGTCAGAAATCATTTAGCATGATTGGTTTAAGTTCTAAAATGGTTGCTTATTATAACACCATATAAAGTGCACACATTGTGTGTGCAACAAAAGGCAAAAGGTGCCAATGTGTACCCCAGGCTAGTTTTCCTGCTTTGAAGTGGGCTTCCCTAGCCCACTTAAAAGGGTCTATGTCTCCTCTTTCCTATCTCCTGGGATGTGTGTGGTGCACATATGCGTGGGCACTGACACATTCCTCCTTGAAATTGTGTAATGTAGTTCTCGCCATGAATATGACCTCAGCTGTCGAAATGGTGTTAAACATCTATTACTCACTCACTCCTGAAGACGTAGTGGCTGTGATGGATGTGTATTGTGACAGTAACTGATAGAAAAAATAGATAAAAGGAGACGACCAAGTATTTTAAAGCCATCACCTTTAGTAACATGGGACGTTGAGTACCTTATTATCCCAGCGTGTTTTAATGATGCAATACCCAGCTTAATCCTTTCTGGTCTGCAGCGTGTTTTAATGATGCAAAACCTACCTTAATCCTTTCTGGTCTGCAGTGTGTTTTAATGATGCAAAACCTAGCTTGACCCTTTCTGGTCTGCAGCGTGTTTTAATGATGCAATACCCAGCTTGACCCTTTCTGGTCTGCAGCGTGTTTTAATGATGCAATACCCAGCTTGACCCTTTCTGGTCTGCAGCGTGTTTTAATGATGCAATACCCAGCTTGACCCTTTCTGGTCTGCAGCGTGTTTTAATGACGCAATACCCAGCTTGACCCTTTCTGGTCTGCAGCGTGTTTTAATGATGCAATACCCAGCTTGACCCTTTCTGGTCTGCAGCGTGTTTTAATGATGCAATACCCAGCTTGACCCTTTCTGGTCTGCAGATGACTAGACTCACTGCTTGCCCCATCAGAGCATTTTCTATGATACATTAAAGAAGGAACTTGCAGCTGCACGAGTGCATCACGCTAGCCCTGTGCTATTGTATCAACCTCATAGGAAAGTCCTTGTGTCAACTTAGGCCAATGCCACTGACTTACCTTGCCATTGGGAGTATATGCATTGTATTCATGTGATACGATGAAGTAACGACTAGAGGACATCGTGCATTAAGGTTAGAAGTAGGATTAATACATAGCATGATTTGTATACCAGTCGACAGAATTCATGAAAAAATGGAATGGAAATACAAAGTCAAGGGAGGGTTGTTCTTCTAGCGCCAAACAGTAGACCCTGATGGATGGATCACCCTGCAGTGGTCCACAGTGGTAGTTTGAATCCCACCCCCACCCCCGCTTTAAGACAAATAGTGTTCCCTTGGGAACCGGAAATCAATCATACCGGAAATCGTTTATACCGGAAGTCGTTCATATGAGTCTCCGTTTGCGCATGCGCTGTGCCCACAGTGAGTTATATTGGTGAAAGACCGTGGTAGTAGTGGTGTAGTAGGCACGGGGTCAGAGGGGGGGGGGTCATACATCACAGGCTCAGGCTGCTGCTCGATATATTTATTGCTGTGTATTATTCATTACCCGAGAAACCTGGCCAAAGTCAAAGAATGAATTCTTACAATTTTGAATGGGGATGGGATTTCTCATGGGAAAATGAAGCAGATTTTCTAAACTTCAACCCAAATATTAGCACGTCCAGGCAAATATTGGGAAATAGCCAGATATGAAAGGCATGCATTTGTGTGTTTTTGTTGTTGTTTTTCGAGTCATACAGCGATCAGATCTTAGTACGTCAGTATACACGTATGTACATGGGTTTTGTAGGAGATGTAACTGGACTACAAAAACAAATGGGTGTACTGTCCTCCATGCCAGAATGATGGTGATTTGGAAACTGATGGGTGGGTAGGTAGGGGTGGGGGTTAAATACCCATCACTAAATCCCAGCTTAGACTTTGCCAGGCTTCATTCGATTAGTTAGATCGGCTCAGTGTGGGTTGGTGTAAACGGGGTGGGACGGACACTGATTTATCCTTGTCTTCTCACCCTGCTTACTGCTTACCATTTAAGGACTGTGTAGTCGATAGATAATGTGGGCCTCCTGAATCCAGGCGAAACATGGCGAGTTATTCACTAGGACTCCGACTGTGCACTCGTATGGCTTTACATTTGTACGTCATACTGATTCTGGGGTGAACCAAAGCTGTACTGCAGGTTTGGCATGGCACGAATTCTAAAACGTGTAAAGGGTTAAAGAGGTTAATACCTATTTACACAAACTGCACCCAGACCTAATCCTGCCACCTGAGGGACATCGTTCAATGTAGCTATGGGGTATGGAAGACCTGGGGGACATCGTTCGGTGCAGCTGTGAGGTATGGAAGACCTGAGGGACATCATTTGGTGCAGCTGTGAGGTATGGAAGACCTGAGGGACATCGTTCAGTGCAGCTGTGAGGTATGGAAGACCTGAGGACATCATTTGGTGCAGCTGTGAGGTATGGAAGACCTGAGGGACATCGTTCAGTGCAGCTGTGAGGTATGGAAGACCTGAGGGACATCGTTCGGTGCAGCTGTGAGGTATGGAAGACCTGAGGGACATCATTTGGTGCAGCAGTGAGGTATGGAAGACCTGAGGGACATCATTTGGTGCAGCTGTGAGGTATGGAAGACCTGAGGGACATCATTTGGTGCAGCAGTGAGGTATGGAAGACCTGAGGGACATCATTTGGTGCAGCTGTGAGGTATGGAAGACCTGAGGGACATCATTTGGTGCAGCTGTGAGGTATGGAAGACCTGAGGGACATCATTTGGTGCAGCTGTGAGGTATGGAAGACCTGAGGGACATCATTTGGTGCAGCTGTGAGGTATGGAAGACCTGAGGGACATCGTTCAGTGCAGCTGTGAGGTATGGAAGACCTGAGGACATCGTTCAGTGCAGCTGTGAGGTATGGAAGACCTGAGGACATCGTTCGGTGCAGCTGTGAGGTATGGAAGAAGACCTGAGGGATGTCGAACAGTGTAGGCCTAGCGGATGACGACCAGTGCAGCTGTGAGGTATGGAAGAAGGCCTGAGGGATGTCGGACAGTGTAGGCCTAGCGGATGACGACCAGTGCAGCTGTGAGGTATGGAAGAAGACCTGAGGGATGTCGAACAGTGTAGGCCTAGCGGATGACGACCAGTGCAGCTGTGAGGTATGGAAGAAGACCTGAGGGATGTCGGACAGTGTAGGCCTAGCGGATGACGACCAGTGCAGCTGTGAGGTATGGAAGAAGACCTGAGGGATGTCGGACAGTGTAGGCCTAGCGGATGACGACCAGTGCAGCTGTGAGGTATGGAAGGCTGGACAGGCGCGTTTTGTTTCACTGCGATGTGATTTTCTCAAATTAATCATTATTGATCTAGAGGATGTTCTGCTGTCAGCCTCCCTTGTCAGTGTGCGAGGTTTACCAGTCGGACACCAATTCTCCCTGCTGTAACATGACATCGATGTTCATCTGTAGTGGTGCTTGGGGTCAGGGTTTGGCAAAAGATTGAAAGAGGATATTGCTAAGCTTTTTTCATACGTTTTCTTTGCTTCACCATTAGATTTGTGTTGGGATTTTTAGGGGATTGGCCAAACACTGTGAATGTCTGCTAAACAGGTTTTACCCATTATAACAGTATTTAGAATAGTACACCTTGTTACATTGGCCAAACAGCGATCAGTTCACATTGTTAGGATAAGAACGTAGAAGAAATATAGGCAGAATTCAGCCCCATTGTGAATAGAATAGATGCCCTCTGGTGGGCTCATGTAGAAACACCAGATTGGGGTCAGGCCTCCTGCGCGTGCCTCCCAAGTTGAAATGGCCCTCCGAGACCAGGCAAAATGGCCACTGAGACTGGCCAATAGCACCTTTGGTCTGCCTAATAATACTGATCCACGTGTTGCTATTGACAACCAAGGGACGCCATGATGGATTGGGCGTTACCATGGCAACTGGTTGTAGAGGATGCAGATGTGTGCAGATAACGACACGGACAGAGACTGGGTGGGTGGAGGAGGGGGGTGTAGTGTCCTATGGCAGAGGGAGCATCCATTGTGGCGAGCTGACAGAGTGTGGGGGAGGGGTTATTGTAGGGAGTTGACAGAGCGTCGTGCTGTCAGGCAGTAGTCATGAAGTGTGGATCTGTATGGGGTTTTACTCAATACGCCTTCCCCGGCACCCACACCGTTGGGTACAGTCAGTATACTATTGCCACGCCAACCTTTAACTCTTCTACCATAGAGGTTGGAAATACAAAACTCGTTCACTCTACACCTCGGACAGTCCAAGCTCCAGACTCCAGAGACGTTACATTCTACAAATGTCATAGGGGTTTGTGGGAAATATTTCAGCACAAGAATGAAAGAGGAGAAACAAACTTGCAAAATGTAGAATGTTGATTTCTTAGATCGCTTCAAGCTAGACTCAATATGAAACATAAAATTTGGAATGTTTTTATAGAGACAAATTTATTCCGACATATATTAAATGCTACTTTGAAATCATTGATTTGTCTTCAGGGAGAAATATAAAACAAAACCCTGGACTCAATTTCTGTTCAAATGATTAGGCGTTTAGTCAATGCAATTCGTCATATACATTTACATGAATAATAACTGATGGCGTTGGTCATTTGAGTGCTTGTTGTACACATACCATACACTGTATGACTCCTCCTGACTGGAAACCTTTGTTTTCTGATGGCGTGGCATTTTGTGAGGTATGTCCATTTCGCACACACAACAATAACAGCTATATGCACTTGACCTTATGGAAACTCGAGAAACGAACGTTTGACATTCAAATGCATATACATATACTTGTCAGGAAAGCATGACACGAGAATTCAGGCGTTGGGAGTAGACTTTGCAGGGTTATGTTCATTTATCATGACAACAATTTGATAGGGGGTATACAGTCATTTATAAATGGTTCGAGTACTTATTCAATAATGAATGGAAGTTTGAAATGATATCCCTTAAGATGAGAATCATTCACTTGGAATATCATTCCGTCACTCTGCATAGGAATCCGCCAGACGAGGTCATAGTACACCATACAAGGTCAGCATGCATGGAGCCTGACAGTGGTACACTATACCTGTTATACCATGGTTATCACGTTCTTGAATGATTTTACGGTGCCGACAGCTGATAAGGAAGTTCGAATAGTACGCGCTAAATGAACCCATGCTGACACTTGAGATGAGACTATGTGACAGCAAATTGACATCAAAGATTTAATTCGATATTAAAAAAACTATAGCATCAGAAGCTTAATGGCTACACATGATGAATCTTGACATCATATTCTATCACCTACCTTTAATTTGCCATGATTTGAACTGTATATGTAACATGATTGAAGATGGAAAAAATCGAATCAAGCAAAATTTTGGCTGTCATGTTGACTGTGTAGCAGACGGATTGTTTACCGCGGCGAGACACCAGTTGTCACATTGGCATATGCTCTAAGGGTATTCTGGCCATCGCGCGCACTCCTTACCAGCGTTAGCTCTATAAAAATGCCTGTAGGACATAAGCCGACCAAACACTTTGTATCCAGTCAATCTTGTCGTCTCGCCGAGAAACCAAGATAGCGGAAGACAGATTACATCGACTCGCAACAAATAACATTGATTTTCATGGCTTTTTAAGGTAAAAATAATTATTTTAATGGTGGAAACCACGGTATAAACACCATAGATAACAAATAGAGGTGCACACGGTGATTCTAGGGGCCTACGGCCTCGTGCTTCTTATCTGCCCCTAGAATCACCTAGTGCACCTCTATTTGTTATAAATGCCCTTAATATCACCCAAACTGTTTAACACCATACAGGGACAGCAAGCATGGAGCCTGACAGTGGTAGACTTTGACCTGATATCACCCAAACTGTTTAACACCATACAAGGACGGCATGCATGAAGCCTGACAGTGGTACACTATAACCTGATATCACCTAAACCTGACAGTGGTACACTATAACCTGATATCACCCAAACCTGACAGTGGTACACTATAACCTGATATCACCCAAACCTGACAGTGGTACACTATAACCTGATATCACCCAAACTGTCTCCCTGTCTTCCCTTTTTACCCCGTCTATTGTCAACCTCTCAACCACACCCCATTTAAAAACTATTTACAGCCAAGAAATAGATGTACTCTTAGTCACATTTCTTTGTCTGCGCCACCCATATTTTCTAATTAGTCCTCGGGGAATCAATCAAAAGAAGCTCGCTACACGTGATAGGATCAACACTGGGGGAGCTAATCTAATGAACAATGAGATAAAAAAGTATATTAACTTTATAAAGACAACATGTTCATTATCTTGATGCACTGAAATGGTGAAGTGAGTAACTCACCAAGACTGCAGGCATGTATCATGCTGATGACGGGTCGTGTCGGCATGATACATGGTTTAGCTACTCACCAGGGCTGCAGGCATGTATCATGCTGATGACGGGTCGTGTCGGCATGATACATGGTTTAGCTACTCACCAGTACTGCAGGCATGTATCATGCTGATGACGGGTAGTGTCGGCATGATACATGGTTTAGCTACTCACCAGTACTGCAGGCATGTATCATGCTGATGACGGGTAGTGTCGGCATGATACATGGTTTAGCTACTCACCAGGGCTGCAGGCATGTATCATGCTGATGACGGGTAGTGTCGGCATGATACATGGTTTAGCTACTCACCAGTACTGCAGGCATGTATCATGCTGATGACGGGTAGTGTCGGCATGACACATGGTTTAGCTACTCACCAGTACTGCAGGCATGTATCATGCTGATGACGGGTAGTGTCGGCATGATACATGGTTTAGCTACTCACCAGGGCTGCAGGCATGTATCATGCTGATGACGGGTAGTGTCGGCATGATACATGGTTTAGCTACTCACCATGGCTGCAGGCATCTGCCATGGTAGCCAAATGTGGCACAAAAAAGCATGATGCCAATTGGTAAATAAAAAATGCATGTGTCAAACCTCTGTGGCATGGGGGTGCGGTCTCCAAGTAGATCCTTTGATTGTATTGATTGGTTGAAAGCAACTCGGATTGTGCTTGGGGATTATTCTATGGGCTGTGGTATGTTTTTACTATGAACTCTCCCCCCTCCCTTTTCCTTAGTATCAAAAACAATGGGACTGGAAATGCTGGTTAGGAAAGCCGGGTAGGAAAGCCTCTGGGGGAGGAGGGGGTGTTACATTACTGGAGGGATATTGTTATTTTTGTTAGGTTAGGGAGTGTAGTGGGATGGGGATGTAACGAGATATATATATATATGGTTTGGCATGTGTCAGATGCATACTGCCAATTATACCATGTTTTCAGTCTCCTGAAAAAAATAAATTAAAAAATGTTAAAACAAATAAGAGACAAGAATGAAGACAATATCTGCCACAGACATCCCCTCGTGATAAGATTTATCAGAATGAGCAGTTTCTTTACTTTGATAAGATCTAAAACTGCAGTGAAAAATAAAATTAAAATTCACCGGAGAAGCTCCTCGGGATGTCCCAGGAAGCTGGGTGGGCCGGGAGAGGAGGACGTGAGCTGAGGGAAGGGGGCGGGGCAAGCTGGGCGTGAGCGCAGTGTCAGCGTCTCCGTGACACCAATTAAGCCATGTCCGATATCGTCTGCTTTTTTAGCGTAGAAAAACCTGTGTCCCAGGTTATTGACGACGGGCGTCCGATGGTCTGACAGGGGTGTTCATTTCTGGCATTGTTTACTTTTTAATATGTCGCCCCGGGCACCAGGGTCAGGTCTAAGGGTAGAACCTCTTGCTGTGTGGGGCTGGCTAATTAGCAGGCTACACGCTCCTTACATGATGCGATATTGAAGAGTTATTTAATCCAATTCACAAATTCCTGAAGGGCACGATGTTGACACTCACATTTCTTCACAGTGCCATCCTATATCTTACGTTAATGTACTCTGATGTCCATGTTGTGGAAGCAGTGACCTCAACCTAGACATATATGATATATATGCTCGAGCCTTCAATCACTTTAGACCCCAAAAATCGAATTTCTTTAATCGACAGAGGGACATGATTAGAGGGGAATCTAGTACCACTTCTCGGACATTTCATAAGAAACAATGTGGGGGGGGGGTGTTGGGTGGGTGCCCCCCCCCCGCAATGGGCCTTCTAGTCCACTGTATGAGTGGAATTGAAGGATATACCGAGGTAGCGCATTGTCCAATGGGCGCAGCCATTGCTGAAGCTGGTTCCCAGCTGTTATCACTGATAGCAGTAATCTGATGGGATGGGTACCACTGCTCCCGACAGGACCGCACTGAATGACCGGGATTATTTCATTGGCTGATATTCAATCCAGGCTACCCTTTACTCTGAACATAAGAGTGTGGACACTCTATGCTCTGAAAGATCAGTAGTTGCTGTCTATAAAGGTGATGTTGATACCCAGGGTGTTGATACCACTTTGCAGACTGCACTAAAAGGGTTATCATTGATAATGTCCACACCTGCACCGTTCTGTGGCCCATTCTACACACTGTCAGACCCTATACCTGGACGTATTCACCCACCATTCAGCTCTCTGTGGGTCTAAACAGACAGCATCGATAAATATCACCACACGCTTCAGCTGAAAATGCTACATTTTAACCCTCCGTAGTGCTTTACAGGCATTAACGACCATACACAGTCGTCATTATGCATGAATGCAGCCCTGCGAATCTACATAGCAACCCACTTGGCATAAAAACGGTTTTTTTTTTCGTTAAAAAGCGTTTTTATTGGTTTCCCTATTGGTTTGTTGGTTGAAAATTGGGTTAAAAAAATGTTTAAAAACTTTTTTTTTGCCAGGTGGGAAGGCTGTCCTTGTTCATTGGGCTAATCATAATGATTGATACACTCCTGTAGGGTCAGCTTAATGCGCCAAAATGGTGCTAACTAAAGAAAATGGGCCTGGGGGGGGGTTATGTAGGGCTTAGAGAGATAAACGCTGCAGTGTAAAGTTTGATCTGAAACCTACATAATGGATCAAACCTGACCTTGACAGTGGTGGGAGGCTTTCAAACAGGCACATCTCGGCAAGTTTTAACCCATTGAGCACGGCCCTGACCCCATAAATCCCACTTCAGTATAAAGGATATACGCCTCTAATGATACCCCACAAAGGGGTTTGGATTCATCCGATTCAGTCAAGGAGAGTTTACCCTTTAAGAGCAGCATAATGTACATTACTCTTTGTGATGCATGAATACAAGTCAGCCTCAGCGACTCTGTATGCCGGGCTATATTCATTCATATAGTGCCAAACCTATACCGCTCACTCCTGTCCCGGTAGAACATTAAAACAATCTTTCAAGACCAAACTGGTTCCCGCGAGCACCATTTGCATGCTGACAGAAGGGCTTCCAGTTCTCATCTGCAACCACACTTGTTCCTGGCATGTCATGCAGCTTGGAACTATGGTACCTACCTAAATATCGCTATAGATTCCGAGATCAGAACTGTCATTGCCATGCGTACTGAACCTCCTCAGTCAGCGCTATGGGCACACTCACGATTGATCAGCCCAATGCAGAGCAGGTGGACAGACTCACCAAGAGCATGAACCAGAGGAACAGTATGGTCCATAAGGGGTTATTACAGTTGGGACAAAGTGGTCTCCACTTTGAATTTCCTCAGTTCACAGTCGGTGTCGCCACTCTTAATACTAGAGCATGCGCACTGCCTTTTTACATAGATCATCATCAACGAGGGAGCTATGATGCTGTAAATGGTGTACATAGGGAGGTAGCGCCGTATTTCTGCAAATCCCTGGGAAGATGGTCATCATTACATACATCATATTTTGATGTTCTCACTCTTATCATTTGAGTTACTTGCATCCTACTTAAAATAGGATAACAATTTCACCTAGGAATTATTAACACCATATGGTCCAGTCTGTCAGTTACCATCAATAAATGCCTGGCGTAACCTGGCAGGATGGGAGGGGGGGGGGGCAGCCTTGTCAGACTGATATCAGGCTCTCTTCCCAGGGTCTCTTCTTTTTCCAAATAGATTCTGGAATGAGGGCGCTTTCTGGGCCTGATACTGTCGGGACCTTTGTCTATTTGTGTCCAGTATGAGAAATGAAGCAGAATGTGACTCTCCATGGACCACCAGGCCCGAATAAAGAGGTCACTGTGACCTAATTTAATCAGTCCCAGGCCCATCACTTCCGGCTTTGTGTGGCTGTCGCCGGTAGAGGGCGGCACCTGATGCCTCCTTGGGGCGGGTCTTTGCAGCCCCTTGTGTGGCAATGGGGACATGGTGGGGGGAATAAGGACTATTTTACACACGGCAAAGGACGTGTTGATCTATTACAACTAGGTACTTCTACTGGCAGTCTGTAGGCACTTGGGACACGAGTTGCTCACAGCATCGTCCATGAATATTCTTCATCTCTCAGGTCAATATTGGGAAATTCTGGATCTGTAGATCATTTGGCAGAAAGGTTAGGCGGGTGTGGAGGAGCGTGGTGAAATAATCCAAGTGGAGGCAAGCACATTGAAGATATCAGCTAGTAGAGGTATACAGAATGTTCTTTTATTGCTTTACTTTTTGTCCCAACCTAAGTGAAATCCTCAGCAACTAGACTAGAATAGACAATGAAATGCACCCTTCATTTTGGTAAATCATTTCACTTGTAGCGTGCCTTAACACCTGACACCTGTAGTACTGTGTACATGTATAGAAGACATACAAGGGCGTGGTTGACGTACATGTAACTCGCTTATAGCTAGAGTGTATAAGTCCCAGGGACCCTCAGGGTAGAATCTAAGACGTCTCATGTGAAGTATCAGCAGAATCTTCACATTTCATTGCAGTAATGTCCTGGGTGTAAATGCAATTCGTAGATGCATATCCTTGCATTACATGTTCATAAGTCATTCGATTAAAAACTGACCACTCACCTCGATTGCATTAGTTGAATAGAACTCTAGCAGTGTCACTCGAAACAACTCCATTTTACTGTAATATTTGAGTAATGTCACATCATGCACTTGCAGTATTGCAGTGTGTAAAGAGTAAGTTGTGTCTATTTCTGTCTGTTCCAGGTAAGATATCGGTTCTACACCGGCAGCTGTACAGGTGTACAGGTGATACTTCTGATAAACTACCACAGGAAGTTGAAATTATATTTTATGATGTACTCCAAACATCATGAAAAGGAAGTTCTGGCAATAACTATTCCCCGCCCATATGTGTCAGTAAGCTGAATATATTGTTTCTAGAAATAAATCATGAACTCCTGTTAAATACCTTTGCAAAGAAATACTGCATTGTTATGTTAGGAGCGCCATAACTATAAAGCTTTAGAGTGCACTAAAGCTGACACTGCCTAGGTTATAGTTGTGACGTCTACGACACCGTTTCTGTTGCAAAGCTGCCATATCCACGCAACTAAACATATCTTAAACTCGCTATATTGAACGGATAAAAACATTGTAGATGTCAATAATTGTAGATCTATGTTTGAAATGATGACAGTGACTTGAAGGGACAGTGGGTACAATATGAATTTTTGTAACATTCACAATATTGAAGCCCTCATATAACTTTTTGTTGTCGTTAGAATGACCACTTACTTAGAGCCACATGATAACCCAGGTCCATGTTCCATTGTCGTCATGATGCACCTGTATGTCATGATGCACTAGTACATAATGATGTACCTGTACGTCATGATGCACCTGTATGTCATGATGCACCTGTATGTCATGATGCACCAGTACAACATGATGCACCAGTACATCATGATGCACCTGTACGACATGATGCACCTGTATGTCATGATGCACCTGTATGTCATGATGCACCTGTATGTCATGATGCACCTGTATGTCATGATGCACTAGTACATAATGATGTACCTGTATGTCATGATGCACCTGTATGTCATGATGCACCTGTATGTCATGATGCACCTGTATGTCATGATGCACCTGTATGTCATGATGCACCAGCACAACATTTTGGATATGACTTTCCCATTCTCCCTATGACATCAACATAATAATCTAATTTGAGATGTAAAGTTTTAGCTTCTTTTCCATTGTGTTAATGAGTTCTTGGAAAATATTGGGGGGGCCCAGACATATTCAGGCCCCACCTCCTTCATGATTGGGGGGGGCAGGCCCCCCTGGCCCCCCTTTTCCTACGCCCCTGTAACATTGTGGGAGTAATTCTCCAACACAAAGTCTGCAAAGATCCGACACACCAGCCGCCATGTACCCTGGGAACCAGGCGTAGACGTCATCACTCTCCACTCACATTTCCCGTTCAACCCGCTATGAGATCCCATTTTTCATGTCTCATGTTACCTGCTTGGAGAGCGCTAGGTGTGGCTATAAGTGACGTCAGACACGTGGCGTGGGAACTCTCCAGTTGTTCACGTTAAGGAGGTACAAAACGCCGCCTGTCATCCCTTCCTCCGAGGGTGGAGAGGTATAGATCGGCCTCTATAAGGGCTTGGCTATAGTAGTACAGTATTCCTCCACCAGGGTCAGCTATCACTGCCCGTATATGAGGTCTCCTATACACGACAGCCATTTTGTACAAAGCCCCCCCTCCCCGGAAGTGACATCACAACAATCTTCCTCACATTCTGGCACACATATGTGTTTTATGAGGTGTGTCATATATCATCACTCACTTCTCCAGGATGTACCTTCGCCTGAAATCGCACTTAGAACACGATGGTTGTAAAACTGGGCAGCAGTTGAGGGCATCTATATGCTGTAGAAACCTGGGTCATAAGGGAGTGATCATTTTTTAACAACAGGGGGGGCTGGTGGGTTTGCGCGCAGACGCGCGAAAAAAAATTCGACCCCCCCCCTCTCGAGGGGGTAAAATTTTTTCAACCCCCCCCATAAGGGACAAAAATCGCGTGCGAACGTCCCCTTTTAGCCGTTAGTAAAGCGCGGGGGTTTCCACTGAAAACAGGTGAAATTATTTTGACTCCCCCCATCAGAGGTATTGAAAAAATTTTGACCCCCCCTGGTCAAGGGGTTGAAAAAATTCTGACCCCCCCCTCAAACCCACCAGCCCCCCCCCTGTTGTTAAAAAATGATCACTCCCTAAAATCCTCGTATTCTAAGTAGGTAAGACCACCTTAACCCAATGTCTACAGGGTTATTATATAGTCCCCTCCTTCGTCGGGTACTATAAAACCCTGTAGACACTGGGTTAAGGTGGTCTAACCCACACATAGACTCACAGCACATCATGGCCGACTTTTACGTCAACTAAAATTGTAAAGAGTTTACTGATTGGCTACTCTGCTTCTTGTTGGGTGCCAAGCTAGCCCATAACTAGAACAATCATTGTACAATGCACTGACTTGTTTCTGGCGGTTTGCTAGTTCAGGTACAACCTATCTGAACATACGATTTCAGTGGGATATCCTGAGAGTCGAGTTGGTTTGCATTCTTTTAACATCAGGACCCTTACTTAGTTGTGACAGGGGTCGTAGTAGGACTAAGCGTACTACCGTCAGGTACCATCAGGACCATTACTTAAATGAAACATTAGTCTCAGCAGGATTTCTGTGAAGCAGTGTTTCTAAGCGGATAGCATGCCAATATAGCACACTACAAGTCTTTAAAATATCTTCACAGAAAAGACGTCCATTTTCACGAAGATATCGTGACCACCCCGATATGCACAAAAAACCTTTGTTAAGTTTATTTCACAAGGTTCAGAGCTGTGCAGAAGGTATGGCTAAGTAGCACGCGGGCGTTGGCGTTATGCGTGCATCCTTACCTTTGATACCTAGTAGGGTTTTTGTAATAGGAACTTTTTTGTAATGGGAGGTTTGTAAAGATCAAGTAAATATACTACATGAAATGCATCATGAGGTGACAAATAGCACATCATTGAATATGTGACAACTAATTTGAACCCATCCAGTACAAATTTAATAACATTGGTGACTGTTCAATTAACCTATTGAATCCTACCATTTTCTCGGTAATTATAATATTTCCCATTTGATATCATACACAACTGAATATCAGAGATGAATGTAGAAAATGTAGAATCCTTTGGTTAACATGAATTCCCAGGGCCACAGTAAAACTTTTGTCAGTCGGGGAAGTCAAATAGAAGTGTACCAAGGGTTATCTTCACCATGGCTCAAGTCTTCAATATTTCCCTGTGGAGATTCTAACATAAAGACAGATTCCCCTGTGGACATTGTATTATAGATGAGTATCACCCTACTGCTGATACTGTCACAGGGGCTAACCCTGCATGGACACAAAGTGGTTTAATGCCCTTACAGGTTTTAACCCTTTATGGACACATAGTGGTTTAATGCACCCTGCCCTTACAGGTTTAAACCCTTTATGGACACAAAGTGGTTTAATGCACCCTGCCCTTACAGGTTTAAACCCTTTATGGATACATAGTGGTTTAATGCACCCTGCCCTTACAGGTTTAAACCCTTTATGGACACATAGTGGTTTAATGCACCCTGCCCTTACAGGTTTAAACCCTGCATTGACACACAGTGGTTTAATGCACCCTGCCCTTACAGGTTTAAACCCTTTATGGACACACAGTGGTTTAATGCACCCTGCCCTTACAGGTTTAAACCCTGCATTGACACATAGTGGTTTAATGCACCCTGCCCTTACAGGTTTAAACCCTTTATGGACACATAGTGGTTTAATGCACCCTGCCCTTACAGGTTTAAACCCTTTATGGACACATAGTGGTTTAATGCACCCTGCCCTTACAGGTTTAAACCCTGCATTGACACACAGTGGTTTAATGCACCCTGCCCTTACAGGTTTAAACCCTTTATGGACACATAGTGGTTTAATGCACCCTGCCCTTACAGGTTTAAACCCTGCATTGACACATAGTGGTTTGATGCACTCATGTCGTCATGATGCACGCATGTCATCATGATGCACTTGTCATGATGCACACATGTCGTCATGATGCAGTCATGTCGTCATGATGCAGTCATGTCGTCATGATGCACTCATGTCGTCATGATGCATTAAGATTACAAAGGGTTTTAAGGTAGCATGCTGCATTCAGAGTGCCAAGCTATATAGGCAGGGCGTCCAAGTGTGAAAGGGATTGCATGCGTGTGGAAAATGAAATCTCTATAGTGAAAAGCCCATCTCCACACACATACTACTCTCCTGTCACAGTGTGTCAAAGACAAGGTCATAGCAATGTAAAAATGAAGTGTAGCATTGTGGAAATATGGGTTTGTGAACCCTTGTAGGGCTGAATACTGCAGTGCACCTGTCCTCATAATGGTCCATGAATGTAGTTCGAAGTGAACAACTCAAATCCTTGACTTGTGAGTCAAATCCCCCCCCCCCCCACCACGCCCCAAACCCGAATAGAATGAATGGATAGACCAGCCTAAACACAAAGGGAATCCTTGCTAAGCTTCGAATCAGAGAAGGCTAAATCATAGCATTTTTTTGAAGGAAAAGAGAATTCACCTGAGAGGGATTCCTACTTTGGAGTATGGTGGTATTGTGAGACAGCTGGCACCTCTGTAGGTCTGTCTTTGGAGTATGGTGGTATTGTGAGACAGCTGGCACCTCTGTAGGTCTGTCTTTGGAGTATGGTGATATTGTGAGACAGTCGTACCTCTGTAGGTCTGTCTTTGGAGTATGGTGTTATTGTGAGACAGTCGTACCTCTGTAGGTCTGTCTTTGGAGTATGGTGATATTGTGAGACAGTCGTACCTCTGTAGGTCTGTCTTTGGAGTATGGTGTTATTGTGAGACAGTCGTACCTCTGTAGGTCTGTCTTTGGAGTATGGTGATATTGTGAGACAGTCGTACCTCAGTAGGTCTGTCTTTGGAGTATGGTGATATTGTGAGACAGTCGTACCTCTGTAGGTCTGTCTTTGGAGTATGGTGTTATTGTGAGACAGTCGTACCTCTGTAGGTCTGTCTTTGGAGTATGGTGATATTGTGAGACAGTCGTACCTCTGTAGGTCTGTCTTTGGAGTATGGTGATATTGTGAGACAGTCGAACCTCTGTAGGTCTGTCACAGAGAAACGAACTACACCCCACCTCATCCGGGGTTAAGTAAAATGAATGGAACAATAAAGGAAATATATTTGTGTCAATGAAGACAAGGGGCTGTAATGGACCTTATTCATGATTTAGCTAAGATTTACGAGACAACAAAGACAAGTTATTGCAAAGCAGTATAAATTGTATTTATGGCGCCAAGAGGCAGTTAACAAATTCAGCGCACTTTTCTCCCTCTGCAGGATTCATCTTGGGTTTTACTTACCTGACATATGGGGGAGCTCCCTTCTTACAACTCAGGTGTCGCCCTTGTCAATACAAGACCCGGACGTGACGTCATTACGTCATGTATTACGTCATCACTTCAAGGTGAACCTGAATGGTACTCAGTAACAACAGAAGTAAGAATAGAACCTAATTAAATACGACATACCAAACAGCTACACAACTACCCCCCACAACTACCACCCCTCACAAGAGTCCCATGACTTGCACGTTTGTATTGTTGTGCGCATGCGCCGCAGGTGGCGCCCTCTCAGTGTTATTCCATCACTACTGCTTCTTTTGTCGTCCTTTTGGGGCTGGTTGCAGAAGGTGGCAGTGAAATAAAGGGTTATACTAGTCGGTTCAATAGCAGGAAATGGCCTTAACTCAACCCCATCTCTCCCTCCCTCCCCCCGCCTCTGTGTTAGGCAAAGAGAAATAGCCTTTCCGATATGCAACTGAAAGAAGCTGGTGCTCAACTTTGACTATCCTTTTAGGATAAAGGTAGATATCTATAAGAAACCAGCGTTGTTGAAATGTCTTTTGGTACCTAGGCTACTAGGTCATTGTCCTTCGATACCTTGCACCAGTACAATACCATTAAATCACATTTTACTGTTCTGATACAGCAATGACAACAAAAATGTAAACCTGAGGGATAATTCTGCCTACAAATTCATATCGGGGGTACGCTAGATTTCCCTGAAATGTTAAATGAAACACATCCTTCTCTTTGATTCCTGCCCACAGGCTATACTATACTGACAGCTTCTATACGTGCCCTCAGGGGGGCTGGAGAGGGAGCGATTGTTACACCTCTAGACCCCCAGGTGGTGCAGAGAATGGGCATCCCGCCCATGTATTACGGGTATAGAAAAGGGCTCTCCACTCCTTTGTGTTTTAATCAGGTGCAGTGTTAGTTTTGTTTTAAGGTTGGGTTTAGGACTGTTCGTGTTGAGGCCCGTGCAGGTAGAGTGATGGGGCCCATGCGTGCTGCGTTCTGTTAGCACGTTAACCCTTTAAAGGCGGCACGATACATAGAGATTGTGTGTTGTTATGATGATGCATCAATGCAGTGCTGGTAAGTATGGAGGGTATTAACTCTAGATGCTCAGCATAATGCAAATGGATGTAGCCCTGACCAGTTACTCGCCAGTGCTACACCCATACATCATACTTACCAAAGGGCACAGTGGAATACAGCACTTACCAGAGCCAAGGGCTGCTCTTGATCTTTATGACACTGGAGCAACAAATCAAGGGGTTCTTCAGGCTCTATAATAACCGTGCATGGTCCTTTAATAGAACCAGGAATTAGGAGAATCACGCCATCCCCCAATATAGGCCTATAATTATATCTGCCCTGGTAGTAATGGTTCAGATCATAAAATTTCAATTTAAGAACTAAGCATGAAACGTATGTCCGATCATCCACACCTGAAATAATCTTGGTTAGAGTTTTATTATCGATTTAAGGAGGCTTAACCAACCTAACCATACCCAACAAGTACACCAGGTGGTCGTTCTCACCGGTTTGGCCAAATTTTGACGGTAGCTGACGGTAAATGTAGCATGTCATGTTGCTTCTTTTTTGGAGTTGCTTGCCTCGTAGCGGCCGGGAGCGCAGCGACCGTAGCAACTTCATTATGTTTTCAGTTTGTCAGTGACGTCACGGTCACCTTGTGACGCAATTTGTGACGTCATACGTCAGTCGTGACATCACACGTCGGCCGCAGAGTGGTAACTCCTAGCTGTGGTCCTTGCAACATTTTTCTTGTTGCCATCTAACATTCACATGATAACCAACATCTCGACAACGTCGAGAATATCATTCACCTGTCTGATGTATTTATGTATTTCTTATAAGATTTCACATCAAGTAATGTGCAGTGATGAAATGACGCTGTAGGTTGAGGGAGAGGTTTTGGCCAAGCTATTGGAATCGGATCACACACACACACACACACACACACACACACACACACACACACACACACACACACACACACATATATATATATATATATATATATATATATATATATATATATATATATATATATGGCGCCATATATCTATCTATCTATCTATCTATCTATCTATCTATATCTATATATATTCTCTCTCTCTCTATATATATATATATATATATATATATATATATATATATTTAAACCATGGTCACACCTTGGAACAAAAGAACCTCACCCTGAATATATCACGTAACCTGGTGTATAGAAATGTATACAGTCAGGGGAAGTTTTCCTTCTATATTCAGGATAACTTATATAATATTTAAAAGGTATCCAGTAGCCAAATAGACTTATTTCCATATCATATCGTGACCAATGTGTTGTGTTTTAGCTATCCAATATTGGCAATAGAAGTAGATGTCATTGATTCATAAAGATTAACAGGTCAATCTGTGCTCCCCATGCAGTCTACATGGAACACTACTGACATGCAACGGATAGCAACGCTCTGCTTAAATACCCCAGCCAAATACTACATAAGGGCCGCATGGTGCTCTGATTCAGTGTGCCATGTTCTAAATGCCACATATGGGCTGCATGGTGCTCTGATTCAGTGTGCCATGTTCTAAATGCCACATAAGGGCCGCATGGTGCTCTGATTCAGTGTGCCATGTTCTAAATGCCACATAAGGGCCGCATGGTGCTCTGATTCAGTGTGCCATGTTCTAAATGCCACATATGGGCTGCATGGTGCTCTGATTCAGTGTGCCATGTTCTAAATACCACATGGTGCTCTGATTCAGTGTGCCATGTTCTAAATGCCACATATGGGCTGCATGGTGCTCTGATTCAGTATGCCATGTTCTAAATGCCACATAAGGGCCGCATGGTGCTCTGATTCAGTGTGCCATGTTCTAAATGCCACATAAGGGCCGCATGGTGCTCTGATTCAGTGTGCCATGTTCTAAATGCCACATATGGGCTGCATGGTGCTCTGATTCAGTATGCCATGTTCTAAATGCCACATAAGGGCCGCATGGTGCTCTGATTCAGTGTGCCATGTTCTAAATGCCACATAAGGGCCGCATGGTGCTCTGATTCAGTGTGCCATGTTCTAAATACCACATAAGGGCCGCTTGGTGCTCTGATTCAGTGTGCCATGTGCTAAATGCCACATAAGGGCCGCATGGTGCTCTGATTTAGTGTGCCATGCACATCAGATAGAATGGAAGCAGCCTAGACAGGTGCACTGTCTATCGTGCATACGGAGTATATAAGCCAGAGGTGTCAGAAGAGAAGTGATTCGGCAGAGGTTACAAGAACTTTACGAACATTTTAAACATGGCTTTATTAATGTGAAGGTGAACTTGTCAGAATATTACCAGCTTCAGTGTTTAAGTTTCCTGGTTTCCAGAAATAGGACCTTACTAGGACTCAACTCGACTACTGCTGTACGGTCCTGTTCTATAAATTCTTTATTGAGTTATAATGACAATGCTATCATTTCATCTGGCAATGTGAATTATAGATGACTTGTAAATTGTTTCCGACTGTACAGGTGCAGCAGCGAAACTAAGGGATGCAGTATCTCTATGTATAGTTCTTAAATTCAGGGGCGTAGGAAAAGGGGGGCAGGGGGGCCCAGCCCCCCACCCCCCAATCACAAAGGAATTGGGGCCTGAGTATGTCTGGGCCCCCCAAAATTTGCCAAAAATTCATAATAGATTGGATAAGCAGCTAAAATTGTGTATCTCAAATAAGATTAATATGGTAATGGAATAGGGAAAATGGGGCATGAGCCTCAAATCATGTCTAAAATTCCCCAAAATTACTATTCTATAAAATTCTATCTACGTATGTATAGGCGTCATCATGCTTAAGCCGACAATTCAGTGTGGTTGTGGTCGGGCCCCCACTGCCCCCCCCCCAATGAAGATTTGCTTCCTACGCCTCTGTAAATGGAGTCTCCTTGGAACAGGGAAGCAGTAACTCGTATTTATGCATCATGACATATGTAGAGGTGATAGAGTCCTGCATGTACAGACAGCAAATAAGTGATACAATCTATCCACCCTAGACAGTAGACTGGACAAGAAGAAGCAGACCTACAGCAGGGATACAGGCTGGATATCCTCTTAGTAGCCCCTGTAGTTAACCCTTTTATCAGTGGCGGATTTTTTTTTTGGGGCGGGGGGGAGAGGGTTGCATTATTAGAATATGTCGTCCCTACAGGAGCCTATATTTATCTGATGTCATATTGTATGACTGCAACACTGGCGGGAACACTTACTACATGTACATGGCTCAATTTGATTGATTGGTTGATTGATTAATCTGAAATACTATGTAGCATTTGATAAGGTTAAAACACAGCGTTCATCTCTAACCTAACTCTACCTAGGGACACTATGTGACTCTGAAAGCGATAAGACTTAAATCCAGCCCCCAGTATACGTCTGTTGCCTACCTATGTTATATACATTGACGCAGTCTGTGGCCCTAAAAGAGTCAATACTTAAATCCAGCCCCCAGTATACGTCTATTACCTACCTATAGAGGAGCTGGCAGGCAGAATCTGGCTGGAGATGGCATCAAAAGACTCTCACGACTTGGCGCAGACTTTTAGGACTATTGATTTTTTACAGCTTACTTCCATTAAAGCAGCTTAGATCACAAGATCAAAAAAGTAGCAGGAGTAGGCTGGGGAGGGGGTGAGTTGACGGGTTGGCGTGTTAGCCATTAGGGCTGTAGCACGCACAGGTCCATATGTCTTAAGGCCTGGGTAACGTAGGGAATAGCAGGAGGAGCACCTTAATGGAATCATTCTCAGGATAGCTGAAGATTGTGTGATCCCAATGCTTTATCCTGCCCCCCGAGTCTGGACTGTCAGTGTAACATAACATAAAGACTAGCCTAACTAGACTATAAGGCAACATTGTCCAGGTTCTGGAGTTTATGCTCCGTAAGAGTTCAGTCTTATCAGCAACTTTGAGTCTGGGATATTATCCCTTCATTATATCAAATCTGCAACCTAGATCCTAGACTGAGTCTACTTTCCTAGAACAGGCCCATCGTTAATGGTGGTTCCCTGTTTGTCTCACATTAAGCACGTCTTGGCACCACACCTGTGAGACGTCTACCTGAGTCTGTCATATTTTACATCTTGTATCATATTCACTCTTGAACTTTAAAGGTGGAATGGTGGTATTGTCATTGTTCATAGCGATGTATGGACTAACTCACTACCCTCATCATGCCCACCCTACATAATTGACACACTCCTGAAGGGTTTCCATTCTTGTCATTGGAGTACTGGTGAGTAGACGTGCTAGCACTTCATGGGAGGATTTAGAGGGGGCAGGGGGGGCGCCCCCCCTTTTCCCAGTACTTAAGTGTTTAACTACATATTTTGGACCCCAAAATCCGCCCAAAAATATGGGGTGCGCCCCCTCCTTTTTCAAATTCTGGATCCGTCACTTTTGGTGCATCATGACAACTAGGGAACATAAACCTTAATTCACCATGCAGCCATTACAGTGTTCAAGTTACAAAGAGACACGGGCCTGTTCCTTAATTCACCATGCAGCCATTACAGTATTCAAGTTACAAAGAGACACGGGCCTGTTCCTTAATTCACCATGAAGCCATTACAGTGTTCAAGTTACAAAGAGACCTGGGCCTGTTCCTTAATTCACAATGCAGCCATTACAGTGTTCAAGTTACAAAAAGACAAGGGCCTGTTCCTTAATTCACCATGCAGCCATTACAGTGTTCAAGTTACAAAGAGACCTGGGCCTGTTCCTTAATTCACAATGCAGCCATTACAGTGTTCAAGTTACAAAGAGACCTGGGCCTGTTCCTTAATTCACCATGCAGCCATTACAGTATTCAAGTTACAAAGAGACACGGGCCTGTTCCTTAATTCACCATGAAGCCATTACAGTGTTCAAGTTACAAAGAGACCTGGGCCTGTTCCTTAATTCACAATGCAGCCATTACAGTGTTCAAGTTACAAAAAGACAAGGGCCTGTTCCTTAATTCACCATGCAGCCATTACAGTGTTCAAGTTACAAAGAGACCTGGGCCTGTTCCTTAATTCACAATGCAGCCATTACAGTGTTCAAGTTACAAAGAGACCTGGGCCTGTTCCTTAATTCACCATGCAGCCATTACAGTGTTCAAGTTACAAAGAGACCTGGGCCTGTTCCTTAATTCACCATGCAGCCATTACAGTGTTCAAGTTACAAAGAGACCTGGGCCTGTTCCTTAATTCACAATGCAGCCATTACAGTGTTCAAGTTACAAAGAGACCTGGGCCTGTTCCTTAATTCACCATGCAGCCATTACAGTGTTCAAGTTACAAAGAGACCTGGGCCTGTTCCTTAATTCACCATGCAGCCATTACAGTGTTCAAGTTACAAAGACACAGGCCTGTCCCTTAATTCACCATGCAGCCATTACAGTGTTCAAGTTACAAAGAGACCTGGGCCTGTTCCTTAATTCACCATGCAGCCATTACAGTGTTCAAGTTACAAAGAGACCTGGGCCTGTTCCTTAATTCACCATGCAGCCATTACAGTGTTCAAGTTACAAAAAGACAAGGGCCTGTTCCTTAATTCACCATGCAGCCATTACAGTGTTCAAGTTACAAAGAGACCTGGGCCTGTTCCTTAATTCACCATGCAGCCATTACAGTGTTCAAGTTACAAAGAGACCTGGGCCTGTTCCTTAATTCACCATGCAGCCATTACAGTGTTCAAGTTACAAAGAGACCTGGGCCTGTTCCTTAATTCACCATGCAGCCATTACAGTGTTCAAGTTACAAAGAGACCTGGGCCTGTTCCTTAATTCACCATGCAGCCATTACAGTGTTCAAGTTACAAAGAGACCTGGGCCTGTTCCTTAATTCACCATGCAGCCATTACAGTGTTCAAGTTACAAACAGACACGAGCCTGTTCCTTAATTCACCATGCAGCCATTACAGTGTTCAAGTTACAAAGAGACACGGGCCTGTTCCTTAATTCACCATGCAGCCATTACAGTGTTCAAGTTACAAACAGACACGGGCCTGTTCCTTAATTCACCATGCAGCCATTACAGTGTTCAAGTTACAAAGAGACACGGGCCTGTTCCTTAATTCACCATGCAGCCATTACAGTGTTCAAGTTACAAAGAGACATGGGCCTGTTCCTTAATTCACCATGCAGCCATTACAGTGTTCAAGTTACAAAGAGACCTGGGCCTGTTCCTTAATTCACCATGCAGCCATTACAGTGTTCACGTTACAAAGAGACCTGGGCCTGTTCCTTAATTCACCATGCAGCCATTACAGTGTTCAAGTTACAAAGAGACCTGGGCCTGTTCCTTAATTCACCATGCAGCCATTACAGTGTTCAAGTTACAAAGAGACCTGGGCCTGTTCCTTAATTCACCATGCAGCCATTACAGTGTTCAAGTTACAAAGAGACACGGGCCTGTTCCTTAATTCACCATGCAGCCATTACAGTGTTCAAGTTACAAAGAGACACGGGCCTGTTGCATGCAGAAAGTATTTAGCCGGGTGTAGAATTACTACTCATATGTTAGAGCAAGATGAGAATCACGGAGGGATTCTTACAGATAAGAGGTTACCTGATCCTTCTGATAGGAATTTTAATTGATAAAGCATTTTGCTGCGTGAATGCAGGCTTGGTGAGAATACTGGTTTCCATGTATGCTCCATGATGAGAGTACCAAGGCATAACGATGCTATGTGGCACTTCCAAGATCCATTATACAAAAAACAGGAAGTGGGTCAGCTATGAAATGTCTCGTACAGAGGGCATACTTGGACTTCATAAAAGATAAAGTTTGTTTTTACAAAGCTGACAAATCACTAAGTATTGTCTTTTTGTTTGTTAACACTTTATAGGCTGTATGCTGCCTCCAGGTTCGTGTTTATATATTCCCTTGCCCCCCCATAATACACCGATACAACGCTGGGAGGTAACAGGTCAGGGCTGAATTAGGGCTCCAGTAGGAGTGTATCAGATATTGACCTAGTAGGAGTGTATCAGATATTGACCTAGTAGGAGTGTATCAGATATTGACCTAGTAGGAGTGTATCAGATATTGACCTAGTAGGAGTGTATCAGATATTGACCTAGTAGGAGTGTATCAGATATTGACCTAGTAGGAGTGTATCAGATATTGACCTAGTAGGAGTGTATCAGATATTGACCTAGTAGGAGTGTATCAGATATTGACCTAGTAGGAGTGTATCAGATATTGACCAAGTAGGAGTGTATCAGATATTGACCTAGTAGGAGTGTATCAGATATTGACCTAGTAGGAGTGTATCAGATATTGACCTAGTAGGAGTGTATCAGATATTGACCTAGTAGGAGTGTATCAGATATTGACCTAGTAGGAGTGTATCAGATATTGACCTAGTAGGAGTGTATCAGATATTGACCAAGTAGGAGTGTATCATATATTGACCTAGTAGGAGTGTATCAGATATTGACCTAGTAGGAGTGTATCAGATATTGACCTAGTAGGAGTGTATCAGATATTGACCTAGTAGGAGTGTATCATATATTGACCTAGTAGGAGTGTATCAGATATTGACCTAGTAGGAGTGTATCAGGCCTGTATTAATGGCTATAATAATGCATGAATGCAGCAACGAGCTCACCAAGGTCACATTCATTTGTGGGCCTCAAATGGCAAAGGGACTGTTGGGGTTGGGTGTTAAAGGATGGATGGAGTTCCATGGAGTGAGGGGGAGGTTGGGAGGATTGCGAATTCATGTTCACATGACTTTAACAGCCCCCCATGATGTGACATGGAAGGGGACGGTTGAGTACATGATTTTGATCATGTCAGTCCAAGCATATTGCCTCCTTCATGCTGGATGCTGATAACGCCCTTTATGTTCCCTCATCTTCGTTTTTTTACCTCATCCTCCGTGTCTCCACCCTATAGTGCCCCAGCCCTTGGGCTATAGTCTTACCTCACAACCACAACCCTAGAATACACAGACCATATTCCTCCACATCCACTCCTACACTGCAAAAATGGTGTTTAGATCATAACATAATTCTACACATATTCTTGTCACGTTTTTTTCTGAACACAATATATCCCTTAACACATTAAAAGCATTTAGAAAAAATGACATGTTTAAATAATTAATGTGTTTATGATATAAAGTGTTTAGGATTATACTGTTTTCTTTTCTGATTTGAAGAATCTTGCTTAGATATTTGATTTGCTTCTATATGCATACTATGATATTGTATTTGGGGATTGTCTTATGAATGCATTTAGGTTGAGGACCCTATATATCATTCATGCCCACTTTCTGAAGGGGATCAATGCACCTTCATCTACAGGGACAGCTTTATTGTCCAAGCATTTCATCTATACCATATTGAACCCATAGCACATTAGTACCAGGGCCCCATTGTCAAATACAACAGAGACACAGAAAGGATTTTGCCTTATATATTTTCTTAATTCACAAAATGCATGTCTAGGCACTAGTTGCTTCCCCCTGGTGCACTAGTAGCAATGCGATAGGGTGTAATTACATAGCCTCTTATAATATACATACTGTATTAGGTAAAACTGTGATTTAGGAGAATACTGCAACATAATTGTAACCAAGCAATAACAGATGACTGCATATAGAAGGTCAACTATAGATTAGAGCTGCCATCTGGTGTATATTTTTTGTCTAAACACCAAGAAATATTAGTGTTTAAAAGCCAAATGCCTAGTTGTCTGTCTGTTTACAGTCTACACATGTAAACATGTTTCATGTAACCGTTTAGGTGTTTAGAATTTAATGTTTAAATCCTAAACACATGTTTGGCTAAACATCTATTGAAACAAAATGTTTAGATTTTGAACATGTTTAGACATAAACATGTTTAAAGTCTAAACGCCATTTTTGCAGTGTACTGTGTCAACTTCATGCTCTTTTGGGGCATATAACAGAAGGCATATAGGTGAGGCAATAATATAGCATGTCACTAAGTATCTTTGCATACTGGTAATTATCTATTTGCCATATATTCTTACAGCTGTACATGTATATCCTTAAAATGGGTTTTCATTGAATACGGATCTGCATTCAATTTCAAGTCTTTTTATTTTTAATGCTTGCTATGACGATTCATCGTTGTTAATCCCTTGTCCAATCCATAATTTCTACCCTACCTTTTCACAAGTACTAACATATTTAATAATTCATGGTCGGCGTTTTGGTAAATACACCTAAATGATATTAGGTTCGTGGATGTGGTTCAAATTGTTTTTCCAACTGTCATTAATCTGTCCCTCTCTATTGGACTCAGAATGAGGCTGTGTGAACATAACAGCACTCTGGTGGCTGAAAGGCGAATTACCAACTCACATCCCACGGATCAACGCCTGGCTCTGTGTGGTGCTTTGTGTGTTGTATCTCTGCAACAAGCTTTCTCATCTCTGCCCATACGTAACCTCATTTTTGTAACAATCCTTCAAATCTCTCCCCAATCTCCACACAATCCTCTCTGCCCCCATTACTACACCAACTTCACTCATCTCTGCCCCCATTTCCACGCCATCCTCTCTCATCTCTGTCCCCATTTCTACACCAACCCCTCTCATCTCTGCCTCAATCTCTACGCCATCCTCTCTCATCTCTGTCCCCATTTCTACACCAACCCCTCTCATCTCTGCCTCAATCTCTACGCCATCCTCTCTCATCTCTGCCCCCCCCCCCATTTCTACACCAACCTCACTCATCTCTGCCCCAATCTCTACGCCATCCTCTCTCATCTCTGTCCCCATTTCTACACCATCTTCTATCATCTCTGCCCCAATCTCTACGCCATCCTCTCTCATCTCTGTCTCTATTTCTACATTAATCTCTGCGCCAACTTGCCCTATTGTTTTGCAAATCTCTCCCCATTACTACACCAATATATCTCATCTGTAAACTGATGATGGAAAGGATTGTCTTAAGTGCTTAAAGGACAGTGCCATAAGGAGCCTAGGCAGACAGTATACTTTGTGAGATATCAGAACGAAGCAAAGGGCTGAAAGAGAGCTTATCTGGTTTGAAGTCTCTTAGTACTAAAAGCAATATCCAATACTACAGCTTAGGCAGTTGGTGAATACAAAGACATGTAAGAAGAGTGCGTCTCACGGACCCCGACAAACAAGATGGCGGTGTCTAGTGCGGAGCCTCTAGTGCGTCCCCCTGCGTTCATCAACGGATACAAAGGGAGTTAGGACCGTTAGGGCCTCCCTGCCCCCATTGTTCTTCCGAGTTAAGCCGTCTTTGTAGCTTCATTTGCCGTCAACACGACGACAGCAGTTAAATGAATTTAGTGTCAATTGCCAGTGACCAGAAAAAGAGGAAGGAGGGCCTGCAGGCTGCAGCTCAAAGGCTGCCTGTTTGTGATTCTAAACGTATAACGACTGCAGGGCACCTAATGCATTACACTCATTATTCGCCATGGTGCATAAGTGCAGCCCTAGTGTGTGACTCACCAGTCCAATTAGTGCTGCAAAAGTGCAGCCCTAGTGAGTGAATCACCAGTCCAATTAGCGCTGCAAAAGTGCAGCCCTAATGAGTGACTCACCAGTCCAATTAGTGCTGCAAAAGTGCAGCCCTAATGAGTGACTCACCAGTCCAATTAGTGCTGCATAAGTGCAGCCCTAGTGTGTGACTCACCAGTCCAATTAGTGCTGCATAAGTGCAGCCCTAGTGAGTGACTCACCAGTCCAATTAGTGCTGCAAAGGTGCAGCCCTAGTGAGTGACTCACCAGTCCAATTAGTGCTGTAAAAGTGCAGCCCTAGTGAGTGACTCACCAGTCCAATTAGTGCTGCAAAAGTGCAGCCCTAGTGAGTGACTCACCAGTCCAATTAGTGCTGCGTGCATTTATCATCACCACCTTATAGTGAGTGACTCACCAGTCCAATTAGTCCTGCAAAAGTGCAGCTCTAGTAAGTGACTCACCAGTCCAATTAGTGCTGCATGCATTTATCATCACCACCTTATAGTGAGTGACTCACCAGTCCAATTAGTGCTGCATAAGTGCAGCCCTAATGAGTGACTCACCAGTCCAATTAGTGCTGCATAAGTGCAGCCCTAGTGAGTGACTCACCAGTCCAATTAGTCCTGCAAAAGTGCAGCTCTAGTGAGTGACTCACCAGTCCAATTAGTGCTGCGTGCATTTATCATCACCACCTTATAGTGAGTGACTCACCAGTCCAATTAGTGCTGCATAAGTGCAGCCCTAATGAGTGACTCACCAGTCCAATTAGTGCTGCATAAGTGCAGCCCTAGTGAGTGACTCACCAGTCCAATTAGTGCTGCAAAAGTTCAGCCCTAGTGAGTGACTCACCAGTCCAATTAGTGCTGCGTGCATTTATCATCACCACCTTATAGTGAGTGAATCACCAGTCCAATTAGTGCTGCATAAGTGCAGCCCTAATGAGTGACTCACCAGTCCAATTAGTGCTGCATAAGTGCAGCCCTAGTGAGTGACTCACCAGTCCAATTAGTGCTGCAAAAGTTCAGCCCTAGTGAGTGACTCACCAGTCCAATTAGTGCTGCGTGCATTTATCATCACCACCTTATAGTGAGTGAATCACTAGTCCAATTAGTGCTGCATTCATGTATCATAATACACTCCGAAAGAGTCGGCATGATGCACTAATAAAAGCAACACTAGAGTCGCTATAAGTTACTCTCGCATTACTCGGCAGCACTGTATCAGTGTATGGGTGCGCCATAACAACAAAGGATCGTGAACATGGAGGACCTAAAATGATTGCGGATGTTCCTCATGTTGCCTCCTTGAATAAAAGGTGGCTGATAATGATTAAAGGTGGTAAAGCATTAACGATGTTGTTGGTGATGGTAGGACCATTTAACCCTTTAGGTACCCTTTATGTTGTTGGAGTACTACATAGGTGCTCAACACTTAACCCTTTACAGACCACCTAAAACCAATCGTTACCATGCTGGTTCTCCGTGGGTGTGGGTGTATGTATGAACTCACAGTGTCAGAACCATCTGTGAATACAGCTCTGATTTGTCACTCACCAGCTCTTCATAGGTCTACAGTGAATACCCAGTGAAAAATCAACATCTATTGAGGTAAAGATTTTATCAAGATGCTCATGCAAGGCTCATCGATAAGGAATCTCAAGCAACTGTCAGTATCTGCTTTAATGTTTCTGGTTACTTTTGAAGAATATATATATATATATATATATATATATATATATATATATATATATATATATATATATATATATCAATTTGGATTAAAGAATTCCCTCAAACGCATGTTCATGTACTTTAGATCAATATGATGAGGTTTACCAAAGACTTGTCCTGTGGATGTCCACAGGTCCACATTGTAGCATCCCAGTCCTCCCTCATCCCACAGCAAACCCGACACCACCCCTCCTCACCAGGCACGGACCTGTTATATCAAATATGGCTATTATAAGTCTCTCTATTGGACAATCTATACATGCAGCAGTAGCTTGCAGCATGTGCTCAAAGGTCCTGCACCAATCCTTTTTGAAGGACACAGTTCTATTCCCCCTACGGGCTGGGACTCATCAGATATTTATTGCATATAAATTAGTTATTAGGCTGCATGTGGACCATGTGGAGGGGATATATTGGGGCGTAGTGACCTGTACAAGCAGGGTGGAGAACCCGTAATGAGTACCTAGTCAGTAACCCTGGCTCCACCTGGTGGCCAATTCATTAACTAGTGAGTCACGTATACCATATTCAGAGCTAAAGGTTGGATTTGGAAATCGGACTTCATGCAAGGAATAACAGAATCCAACCTCAAAATGAAAAATCATCAAGAGTAGTTCCTGCAGGACCCCTGTCATGATTTCTATTTTGATCTTTACTAAGAATAGCTATTATACAGACATTTGAAATAGTAGAAGCCCTTTTCCACCCACACCGTAGCATATACCGGTATGCATATTATCGTAAAACCCTGCGTGTGAGCCACACCCTTGTACACTCATTGAGTTTATGGCTTGGCTATAAGCCGCACTTTAGGCCTGGAGAGGTCGTTGTTCCTTATTGGGTTCTATATGTGAAACCTGCGTTTAAACTGCAGTCAAAATGTCTGAAATGTTCTTTAAGTCATGACTTGTGTGTTTGGTTTTACAATGAATTATTTATTTTATTCATTTTGCCATACTCACCATAATGCATTAGGAGAAGGGGAATGGCATATAACAGTCTCATTAGAGCATACTTAAAGATAGACAGTTTCTAGTTCCATGATGATGGTGCCCCAGTGTGCCCCATTGTAGGTGGGTCTGTTGACAGGTGGTGAATCAAAAATGTAACCTAGGTTTGTAAAACCACCGCTCTTTGCCACTGACACACCAGGGGTGAAATAAATGTGATTATTATGTAGATTTTATGTTGCTGATTACCATTGCCCTGTTACACCCCACCCACCACTTCATTTACATTGACCTGGGTGGTCCTGTTACACCCCACCCACCACTTCATTTACACTGACCTGGGTGGTCCTGTTACACCCCACCCACCACTTCATTTACACTGACCTGGGTGGTCCTGTTACACCCCACCCACCACTTCATTTACACTGACCTGGGTGGTCCTGTTACACCCCACCCACCACTTCATTTACACTGACCTGGGTGGTCCTGTTACACCCCACCCACCACTTCATTTACACTCACCTGGGTGGCCCTGTTACACCCCACCCACCACTTCATTTACACTGACCTGGGTGGTCCTGTTACACCCCACCCACCACTTCATTTACACTCACCTGGGTGGCCCTGTTACACCCCACCCACCACTTCATTTACACTGACCTGGGTGGTCCTGTTACACCCCACCCACCACTTCATTTACACTGACCTGGGTGGTCCTGTTACACCCCACCCACCACTTCATTTACACTGACCTGGGTGGTCGTGTTACACCCCACCCACCACTTCATTTACACTGACCTGGGTGGTCCTGTTACACCCCACCCACCACTTCATTTACACTGACCTGGGTGGCCCTGTTACACCCCACCCACCACTTCATTTACACTGACCTGGGTGGTCCTGTTACACCCCACCCACCACTTCATTTACACTGACCTGGGTGGTCGTGTTACACCCCACCCACCACTTCATTTACACTCACCTGGGTGGCCCTGTTACACCCCACCCACCACTTCATTTACACTGACCTGGGTGGTCCTGTTACACCCCACCCACCACTTCATTTACACTGACCTGGGTGGTCCTGTTACACCCCACCCACCACTTCATTTACACTGACCTGGGTGGTCGTGTTACACCCCACCCACCACTTCATTTACACTGACCTGGGTGGTCCTGTTACACCCCACCCACCACTTCATTTACACTGACCTGGGTGGCCCTGTTACACCCCACCCACCACTTCATTTACACTGACCTGGGTGGTCCTGTTACACCCCACCCACCACTTCATTTACACTGACCTGGGTGGTCGTGTTACACCCCACCCACCACTTCATTTACACTCACCTGGGTGGCCCTGTTACACCCCACCCACCACTTCATTTACACTGACCTGGGTGGTCCTGTTACACCCCACCCACCACTTCATTTACACTGACCTGGGTGGTCGTGTTACACCCCACCCACCACTTCATTTACACTGACCTGGGTGGTCCTGTTACACCCCACCCACCACTTCATTTACACTGACCTGGGTGGCCCTGTTACACCCCACCCACCACTTCATTTACACTGACCTGGGTGGTCCTGTTACACCCCACCCACCACTTCATTTACACTGACCTGGGTGGTCGTGTTACACCCCACCCACCACTTCATTTACACTGACCTGGGTGGCCCTGTTACACCCCACCCACCACTTCATTTACACTGACCTGGGTGGCCCTGTTACACCCCACCTACCACTTCATTTACACTGACCTGGGTGGTCGTGTTACACCCCACCCACCACTTCATTTACACTGACCTGGGTGGTCCTGTTACACCCCACCCACCACTTCATTTACACTGACCTGGGTGGCCCTGTTACACCCCACCCACCACTTCATTTACACTGACCTGGGTGGCCCTGTTACACCCCACCCACCACTTCATTTACACTGACCTGGGTGGCCCTGTTACACCCCACCCACCACTTCATTTACACTGACCTGGGTGGCCCTGTTACACCCCACCCACCACTTCATTTACACTCACCTGGTTGGCCCTGTTACACCCCACCCACCACTTCATTTACACTGACCTGGGTGGCCCTGTAACACCCCACCCACCACTTCATTTACACTGACCTGGGTGGTCCTGTTACACCCCACCCACCACTTCATTTACACTGACCTGGTGGTCGGTTAAGGGGCATAATGCACCATTGGTGGACATGATGCATGAAGGCAGGTCAGGTGAGTACCGTAAATTCCCTTGTATAAGCCGCACCCCTCGTATAAGCCGCACCCTGAGTTAGAGGGGAAGATGCATTTAAGGGATGAAAATTGAAGTTTTAGTACTGTGCTATAGGGTAAAATACCCCCATAAGCCACACCAGGACTTTGAGCACATCCTATAAGCCTCGTTTTGATTTGGGTTATGGTATAAGCTGCCGGCTTATACAAGAGAATTTACGGTAACATCAGGGGTGTATCCATGTATCATGGCGATCCTTTAGGCTCGATACACTCACAAGTAGTCCCTAAGGCGCACCGATACAGTCAGACATTCATAAAGTACTTACCAGTGCTGAGGTTAGTGCATCATGGCGACAAATTATTATAATTACCATCATGCCGCCCTTCAATGGATAATAAGTGTGACATATTGGTGGTGAAGGGCGGGTGAGGGGAGAATAGGCTGCAAGTGGGGAGGCAAAGGTCTTACACTAAATTAGTTCTAATCTAACCTGTGATGAAATTTGCATATCTAGGTTACCGAAATATTATCTCCTTGATTTGAAAATTATAACTGTTTGGAACACTATGTTTAAGACTGGTGGTATATAGTGTACAGCCTCGTGTATGTGTGTGTGGGGGGGCGGTGCTGGTAGCGGGCGATAGTTGGGATGGAGCAGGAATGAGGCCAAATGGGGTTAAATGGTGAACATGGTTAGGTGTTAATATTATATGAGGTCCTACTGGGACATGTATCCCCTGCACCTCCCTCACACGTATCCCCTACTCACACCCCTATCCATTCATACAGTTACCATGCCATCCATCCCTTAGCTCATTCAATCTGAGTGTGTATTGCCTCAGGTTTGTTATTTAAGGGGCTAATATGTCAGCCATTGCCATTATTAGTCAGGCTAGATAGAAACAAGATAATGCCATAACGTCACCTCCGGCAAGCTAACTTATTGATAAACATAAAACCATAAATTACTATAAGTAATACCGATGCAGTGTGTCCCATGTGATAATGGTAGAGAGCAGTATTAGATGGCAATTGTGTCATGCAGCGTCCAGTGAGTGACAGAGCCATAGGATCATATGAGGTTAATAGCTTTATACATTTATCATCATTTATCAATACCTAACCAGTCCTGTCAATAAGTAATAGTCTGTATGGCACGGTGCCTGCCTCCTGGCAGTCCCTCTATTGTGTCATCTGCCGCCACACGCTGTTAATATCACCACTAAACATGTCACGGCAGCATCCTGCATTACTGTAGGCTGGACGAATGTCTTTATGATGCTAGATAATGCGGCTTGGGTGAGTAAGTTGACTTTGCTGCAGTCATGCACCATATAGGGCCCCATGTAGATACCAACTGCCTGGTGTTGATACAGTGTGTTGTAAGTCAGTATTGATGCACTGATTTATGTAGCACTGGTCAGTTACTTACTGCGTTGATGCATCATGACAGGTCAACTTGCGGCAGTATATCAGCACCACTTACAGCATAGTAAAACCAGAATACATAATGACATTGATCATGTCATGATGCCATCAGCAGCAGCAGCCACAGGTGGGTGTTCACCTGGTATAACTATAAGGGATCCTGTACTCAGGTCAGGGCCGCATGGACTGCCCATGATTTGGATACCGACTGCAGCCTAGATTTCCTAGAGATCCGAAAAAGGTAGGGTGGCGGCTTTCTATGAAGTCCCTAATAGCAGGGTGGTGAATTTCCATCAGAGTGTATTGTTTATACACCATACATATGAGGGCATAAAATGCCATAAAAAACACAATAACAATAAAAATAATTCTGAATCATACAAATGGATGAGGACAAAAGCTTGGTTAAGGATAGAGGCTTGGAGGGGTGTGCGGTTCAGGCACTATTTGGGATTGTTGAAAAAGGAGGGCGGTCAAAGTACGTCTTTCCCACTCAAGTAGGGCGGTCAGATTTCAAGATTACTGAGAGATAGGGCGGTAGGGCGGCAGTTGAGGGTGACCTACAAAGAGGCAGTGCCCCCCCCCCCCCGGGGGACTGCCACGTCTACATAAGAGGTGCTTAGATAAGTCTACAAAGAGTTGAGTGCATTAGATTTCCCTATAAATAAAGTTAAAATATCCCCTACCTCCTTTCACAGGTAAGTATCTTTAGTCATATTCTTTGTTAGATAAGATGAGCAAATAATAAAACGACGGGAGTGTAAAGAGAACGTCACAAAGATAATCAGGAAAATTCAATAATGGATTCTCTACTTCCTACACTGAGGAATGAAGACATAACGGAACATATTATCGGTACTAGTATTCAAATGTTAGGTCGGCATATATGGTACATGATATTAGTCTCTAGGGGTCAATTTATGCATCTAGAGCTTTCCTGGACTATCTTAGAATAACCTTCATCTTTTCTATTCAGCCCCCCCCCCTATATGTGTCTCACTGCATCACAAAGATAAACAAAAGGACCCTGCAGTAAAGCACCATATTAATACACCCCTATATTCCCAAGTTACACTGCATGTAGCATTTAGAGCTCGTTAGTACGGTCATTTTAGATGGCTATCAGTATGTGTCAGTAGCATTGTGGGTGGTTTCCCTGTCTGAAAAAGTACACGGAGAATGGATTAAACCAGCTTTTGTTCTTTATTTTTGGTCCGTGAAGCCCACAGTGGATTGTATTGTTCATTTTGTATGTGTTTAAAACAAACAGATGAATAAAACTGCTGCACATATGCACGGGCACTGACACATTCCTCTGTGAAATTTTGTAATGTAGTTATCGCCATGAATATGACCTTAGATGTCGAAATGGCGTTAAACATCTATTACTCACTCACTCATGAATAAAACTGTAATGTGAAGTGGATTTCATGTACTTTCATCAATATTAGAAGCAGGCATGCGACAGAAAATATCAAGAGGAAATCATAAATATCTTGTCAGCTTTCTTTAGTACCGGTTTTTGAATAAACACCACTCCTGTATAAGCACTGGGAGTTAGGGATTAAGGTTGCTATAAGTAATTTTTTTTTTTTGGGGGGGGGGGTGATATTGCCACACTTACCACTGCAAACCCTGAACTTGAATTCATACAACTTTAATGGATTGTCATAAATGGGGCAGTATGGTTCGTAACTATAGCTGCAGTAAAACAAGTCATATTGCACAAATCCCACACTAGTGACATCATAAACCAGAATGATAACACCAGGCACCCACCTCACGGAACTCTCTAAAGACAACATTATGCCTCAGCCTTCTTGTTGAATTGTCAAAATTCTACGAAGTATTGATTGATGGGTATGAAGTCAGCACTGCGGTTGTGATGAAAGGTGATCCTGTAGGTATCACCCCCCCCCCCCCACCCCATATTGAATAGTGTGCATGCTGCGTGAATACGGCCCAGGTGAATTATTCACCTGCGGCCAAGTTACATTTAGGCACCATAAGGACAGAATGACATGTGTGCACTCTGCAGTACTTAAAGGGTGAAGGACAGAATGACATGTGTGCGCTCTGCAGTACTTAAAGGGTGAAGGACAGAATGACATGTGTGCGCTCTGCAGTACTTAAAGGGTGAAGGACAGAATGACATGTGTGCGCTCTGCAGTACTTAAAGGGTGAAGGACAGAATGACATGTGTGCGCTCTGCAGTACTTAAAGGGTGAAGGACAGAATGACATGTGTGCGCTCTGCAGTACTTAAAGGGTGAAGGACAGAATGACATGTGTGCGCTCTGCAGTACTTAAAGGGTGAAGGACAGAATGACATGTGTGCGCTCTGCAGTACTTAAAGGGTGAAGGACAGAATGACATGTGTGCACTCTGTAGTACAGGGCTGTAGTACTTAAAGGGTTAACCTGAATGGTCATGTCAGGGATCCTAGGCATATTGTATTATTCAGGACAATAAATGATCTACAGAATAACAGACAATGTTTACCCACTTGGTAACCAATTCAATTATAACAGAAATTACAGGCAGTAAATTTGTGAATAGTTGAGTGGATGACAATGAAGAAACAAGATGGAGCATAGGGTTAAAAAATGTATGCAAATCAGCATTTTAAGGATAGCATGATTATACATCAATATAGCATTGGCTAGTTACCCGCCAAACACTCCCCTGATGCTTGAATGCAATGCTGCCATTGCTGCTACATCATTGCAAGATCGTAGAATCAGAGCTTAGGCCATTTTATTCTAATAACTTGGATTACGGATCCGGCGACGAGATTCTTGGGAAAATCAAAAAAAAAAAAATTTTTTTTTTTTTTTTTACCTCTGGCCGATGAGGTTTTTCAACATTTAGGGGTAAAAAAATTATAAAATGTCGATGGAGATGAACAAATATAAAGTTTTAACCTTTACATGTGACATACAATTGTCAAAATCAACCTTTTCTTGGCTGAAATGTACATTTGGTGTCCCAAAACATGACTTAACATGGGCCTTTTTTTTTTTTTTTTTTTTCCTCTGGCCGATGGGATTTTTGGGCTCTAATTTCGGAATTTTTTTTTTTTTTTTTTCCTCTATCCGACCAAAGTTGAGGGTGAAAAATCCCGTAATCCAAGTTATCAAATTTAGGTGGCCTAATACAAGGATAGTGACCAGGAAATAAGTGAACAGGTCAATCGAAGCACAAGAAGTAGATCTACAGAAACACTACACATAAGCTACAAGTTTGCTATATAACAATGCCATACTTATATTAATTATATGTATCCATGGCCTCCCTATGTGAGGCCTGGATGGGGCTGATGTTGTGGTCAGGCTGGTTATAGCCTGTGTATTATGTATGAGACGTGGGACGGCAGCAAGCAGCATCGTCACGCACCACTGCACACATACACGGACAGAGGCAGTTAGTGGAAGACCAGTCATCTAGAACAGTTAGCCTCAGTCATATTGATGCGTTTGCCTCATTTATTAAGCCAATGGTCCTTAGACCATAGGCTTTTACTACAGAGGGTATGGGATGCTATCCAAAAAATCACCAGATGCCCTCTTCAAGGAAACCCTAGTTTAGGGTTCGATGGGGGGGGGGACAGATTTTTTTCCAGTCTGAAGAGTCTATGGCCTAGAGTTAGTTACCCCAAAGGAATTTCCATTGTCAAATATGCCATGAGTGCACAGAGCATGGAAGATACAGGGCCATTTTATTGGAATACCCCATGGGCGTTCATTACATATAGTCATCAGATGACCCATACATATAATATACAGTCCGTAGTGGCTCTACATACATGTTTGTAACACTTATTCTGCCCTAGAATACCACCCATAACAAACACTGCCCCCTCCCCCCACCCACCCAACCACCAAATAATCCGCTGACACCTCGTATTTAGGCCGCCTTGCAATGCCTTTTCTATAATTTACCAATCTGGTCAGATGCCTCTGAAGGTGCCTAGCCTGGCCACAGTGCATGTATAAAGCCTCCCAATTGATTTTGTCTCACCTATGATGGTCAGGTACCTGTCACGGCGCCTGGCCTGGCCACAGTGCGTGTATAAAGCGTCCCAATTGTGTTTGTCTCACCTATGATTGTCAGGTACCTATCCTGGCGCCATTGACATTGAAGCTTTGTGTGCAACAACAAACCCTTAACCGCTATAGACCATTGGCCTTACAACTTCGTTGTATAATACTGTTCCATTGCCCCCTCGGATTACTCTACTATGGTCCATATACGGTGTGTATGATGATAAAGGTAAGCCAATGAGAATGGTCAGCAATGTTGTCCTCTTCATTCTGTCACACTCACAGCGTTACTCACCAGCTGCATCACAATGACATGTTAAACAAAGGATCGTAGCAGGCTTAAACAGTTAATGTTGTTCTATCATCATACCGTATAGATGCAGGCTGGGTGAGTTCTATCATTACCATATAGATGCAGGCCTGGTGAGTTCTATCATCATACCCTATAGATGCAGGCCTGGTGAGTTCTATCATCATACTGTATGGATGCAAGCCTGGTGAGTTCTATCATCATACTGTATAGATGCAGGCCTGGTGAGTTCTATCATCATACCATATAGATGCAGGCCTGGTGAGTTCTATCATCATACTGTATAGATGCAGGCCTGGTGAGTTCTATCATCATACCATATAGATGCAGGCCTGGTGAGTTCTATTATCATACTGTATAGATGCAGGCCTAGTGAGTTCTATCATCATACCGTATAGATGCAGGCCTGGTGAGTTCTATCATCATACTGTATAGATGCAGGCCTGGTGAGTTCTATCATCATACCGTATAGATGCAGGCTGGGTGAGTTCTATCATTACTGTATAGATGCAGGCCTGGTGAGTTCTATCATCATACTGTATAGATGCAGGCCTGGTGAGTTCTATCATCATACTGTATAGATGCAGGCCTGGTGAGTTCTATCATCATACCGTATAGATGCAGGCTGGGTGAGTTCTATCATTACTGTATAGATGCAAGCCTGGTGAGTTCTATCATCATACTGTATAGATGCAGGCCTGGTGAGTTCTATCATCATACCATATAGCTGCAGGCCTGGTGAGTTCTATCATCATACTGTATAGATGCAGGCCTGGTGAGTTCTATCATCATACCATATAGATGCAGGCCTGGTGAGTTCTATCATCATACTGTATAGATGCAGGCCTGGTGAGTTCTATCATCATACCATATAGATGCAGGCCTGGTGAGTTCTATCATCATACTGTATAGATGCAGGCCTGGTGAGTTCTATCATCATACTGTATAGATGCAGGCCTGGTGAGTTCTATCATCATACTGTATAGATGCAGGCCTGGTGAGTTCTATCATCATACCGTATAGATGCAGGCTGGGTGAGTTCTATCATTACTGTATAGATGCAGGCCTGGTGAGTTCTATCATCATACTGTATAGATGCAGGCCTGGTGAGTTCTATCATCATACTGTATAGATGCAGGCCTGGTGAGTTCTATCATCATACCGTATAGATGCAGGCTGGGTGAGTTCTATCATTACTGTATAGATGCAGGCCTGGTGAGTTCTATCATCATACTGTATAGATGCAGGCTGGGTGAGTTCTATCATTATCGTATAGATGCAGGCCTGGTGAGTTCTATCATCATACCCTATAGATGCAGGCTGGGTGAGTTCTATCATTACCGTATAGATGCAGGCCTGGTGAGTTCTATCATCATACTGTATAGATGCAGGCTGGGTGAGTTCTATCATTACCATATAGATGCAGGCCTGGTGAGTTCTATCATCATACCCTATAGATGCAGGCCTGGTGAGTTCTATCATCATACCGTATAGATGCAGGCCTGGTGAGTTCTATCATTACCGTATAGATGCAGGCTGGGTGAGTAGCCCTGTAGTGCTGCATCAACACATCATGCTGACTATACAGTGTACACATTGGAAGGCTCCTCATAATGCAACAATTTTACTTCCCAGTACTTGTCATTTGGTGCCTGGTGTGTGACAAAAAGTAGCCTACAACCTTGGTTTGTCACAAGTGGTTATCATTGCTGTACTAGCAGGACAATAGTGACATACCCCACCCCATCCATACCAGCACACAGTTTCACCGTCATCTCAGATTAGGACAAAATTACATTAGAATTTCAGATCGGGTAATGGCCAATACCATAGGGACCACATACGTATCTGAAATATTTATGAACCCGCTAGATGTCATTTCAGTGAATCGCGTCCTGCCTCTCTACGACCAGATTATGAAGGACATATTATTATGTTTATAATTACGTGGCAGGGGGTGGGGAATTATAGAAGTTAACTGGATGCAAAGGAGGGGGTTACCGGGGCCGAAGGGTAATTAGGAAGATGGAGGGAGTCGTTTTGGGGTGGTGAGGATGTCTCATGGGGTGAACTGTGTGAGGTGTAGACAGTCAACATTCAGGTTTGTATGGTGTAGATGTTGGCTACCATGTTTAGAGGACTAGTACATAGTGCCTCCATTCTGTACCTTTTTCCTACGGATGCTACACCTTCATCTTCTTCACCGGAGAAACATCATCAAAAATGTCAATTTCCACAGGTTTTTTCCAACTTCAGTTTCTTTTTTTGCACCACTGCCATCTTTGCTCTGTCATCTTTGGGCCCCAGGACCTTTACCATGATTGAAAGGTGAGACCAGCTTAGCATGCCCATAGTAGCTTTTATAAATGGCGGTAGTTGTTTGTCTACTTCGGCAGATAATCCAAGTGGAGTGGTGGGTTAATGAGATGATTTATAGTCACGGTGAATAGGGTGAAATTAAGCTGACAGCTCCACCTTGTAGTGTTCATTATCTAGATGAATAGCATGGTGTGTGGCCATACTATACCTTCATGTTCACCAACTCTTTAAGGACAGCATGCTGCCTCAAGGCTTCATGTTCATTTGTTATAAAAGTTATTAGTACCAATGTTAGTACCACATTGGTACACTTGATATAAAGCTTACATGTAGCAGCACCAGCTGTGGAGTGTGAAACTGTGTCAGTGTAGGCAGGCTGACTTTAGGGAAATATGAACCATCCTGCACCTATAGACTTATAGGGTGGCTAGCACGCTAAAGCTGCCCGCTTTAGCAAGTCACGTGACCACACCTTGACCAATTAGGGCGTAGGAATTTCTCCGCTGGTTCCTGCAGATTTGTGAACGATCTTTGGTCGGTACCCATATTGTTTTTTCCCATGCTAGACCCCCTTTAAATCACTTCTAAATAGATCCTGTGTAATTCAGATGGTAATTTGGTGAGAAAGTCGATTTCTATACATATTACGTCCAAATGGAACTACACGAACTTATGTCCATTACTTAGGTTCTAAAGGTTCGCCAAATACAGTTTTCTGTGCTTGAGGTCCTGTCTTGAATCCATTTCCTCAAACTAACTACCACGGGGTCAGCCTTGTTACGTTGGTAAGCAATCCCACCTGACTTTGTTGGCCAATCAGCTGCACCCGTTTTTGGTAGTACTAGAAGTCGGCTCTAGGCGGCAGCACACTGTAGGCACCGGGGATGGGCGATAAAGAGTGAGATTATCCTGTTTTATCGCTCATGGACGTGCGTTAATCGCCACTCCCAATGCAGTCTGCTTCATCTGGGAAATGAAACGTGCTGCAGATTAGACAGAAATGAATTCAAATAAAGTGGGGCTGCGTTGTGAAGTAGATAGAAATCAGGTTGAATAAAGTTGGGACACTGGACAGCAGATATTTTACAGTATAAACACCAGTATCTACCACTCAATTGCGACACTGCATCACCATCTAACCCTGTAAGAACCGCACACTTGCCACAACTGTTATGGAGCTGTTCACCCCAAATTGTATACGGGAAGACCACTTACAGTGGAAGATGTAATAAATGAATTTCAAATTCAAATTCAATTCAATCAAATAGGTTTGGAATGTTATGCTATGACATTTCCCAAGCAAAGGTCTGATGCAGCTTCAAAGTCTAATACCAATATCGATCAGAAACATTTGATATCCCAACTTTAAAAGTGAGTCGAAAGTCTGCATTGGTGATCCCTATATAGCAGAGAGTGGACACAATCCCTGTTTATCGCCCACCAGTGTTAGTAGCAGACACTAGGGGGACTTGCGTAAATAAGTCTGTAAATATCCGTTTAACCCCCTAATAACCGTGTGGTGCTTTAACACCTCATATTGGCACAGAGGTATTGACACTGACACTCCAGGACTGACCGGATGCACCACAACAGTTGTAGTGAATGAATTCGCTGGCACTGCAATGGTGTGCATCATGACTACCAAGGGACATGTATCTTGTGGCAAGTGTGCGGTCCTTACAGGGTTAGATGGTGATGCAGTATCGCAATAAACGGTGAATCCCTACTCTAGGGCAGGAAGCGGGATCCCAATGACGCCCATAGCTCTGTCCCTGACCAGGCAGCTGCACAGTCTGTCACGAGGTACACACAAACACCAGTGTAACGCCCAAGGTGCTGATCAACGTAGATACCAATACACTCTACTACAGAGAGGCTGCACCAAACATGTACCATCATAATCTAGCATCATAATATAGCAGTACACTCTACTACAGAGAGCCTGCACCAAACATGTACCATCATAATCTAGCATCAAAATGTAGCAGTACACTCTACTACAGAGAGCCTGCACCAAACATGTACCATCATAATCTAGCATCATAATATAGCTGTACACTCTACTACAGAGAGCCTGCACCAAACATGTACCATCATAATGTAGTATCATAATATAGCAGTACACTCTACTACAGAGAGCCTGCACCAAACATGTACCATCATAATCTAGCATCATAATATAGCAATACACTCTACTACAGAGAGCCTGCACCAAACATGTACCATCATAATCTAGCATCATAATGTAGCTGTACACTCTACTACAGAGAGCCTGCACCAAACATGTACCATCATAATCTAGCATCAAAATGTAGCAGTACACTCTACTACAGAGAGCCTGCACCAAACATGTACCATCATAATCTAGCATCATAATGTAGCTGTACACTCTACTACAGAGAGCCTGCACCAAACATGTACCATCATAATCTAGCATCATAATATAGCAGTACACTCTACTACAGAGAGCCTGCACCAAACATGTACCATCATAATCTAGCATCATAATGTAGCTGTACACTCTACTACAGAGAGCCTGCACCAAACATGTACCATCATAATCTAGCATCATAATATAGCAGTGCACTCCACTACAGAGAGCCTGCACCAAACATGTACCATCATAATCTAGCATCATAATATAGCTGTACACTCCACTACAGAGAGCCTGCACAAAACATGTACCATCATAATCTAGCATCATAATATAGCAATACACCCTACTCTGTAGTAGAGTGTACTTCTATATCATAATATAGCTTTCTTCAATGTACAAAATCGCATATTTATAGAAAAATATTAGGGTTCATTTAAAAAAAAAAGAGCATATCACTTTGGACATGTACCTTGTGGAATTCTTTGATATTGCTGATAAGAGTATACATGTCCAGATGTAGAAATATTCATGGAATCGCTACTTTACCATAACTGATACTGATACCCAGCAAGTGGTGGTAAATTGATGAAGTGATTAAGAAGTTCTTATATGTATTAGGATTGCAGTATCGATACAGATCCAACTGTCTCAGTTTCATGTGACTTTAAATATAGATACTTTTCTATATTTTTGTTTCTAGACTAGAGAAAAGTTATTGTTTACAATTTTCTATTTCTAACGATGTGTTTACAATGTAAGTTTTTCATGGTACAATTGTTTAAAAGTTGTTCTGCAGAAAGGACAATGAATAATAACATGGGTGAACATCGGCCATCAGCTTACACCTCCCCATTTCCAACCGTTACCTCTCCCTTCAGGCCACCCCTCAAGTACTGCACATTTATCCGATTTCTTTCTACATAATTACATTTCCACCCGCTTCTTCTTCTCTGCAGGAATCGAACGAGCGATGAGTTCCCCCAGGCGGATTTATACGTGTTGACGAACAAGTAGTGCGTCGCCGGAAGGAGTAGGACGCCACTATGTGTTTGGGATTACGTCATTTGGCTGCAGGGCCCACCCTTTGCGGTGCAAGGGGGGCTCAGGGGCGGCGTGGTGCCCCCTGGATCCTACCGTCGTCATGGATGCTTTTGGTGCTGGTCGCCGTTTCAGGGTTTACGTTAGCTGGTAAGTACCCTTTTCAGGGTTAACAATATTTCGTTGGCAGGAGCAGTGGTATCTCATGGGTTTAGGTGGGTTTCTTCAGTTTTCAGGTGACTTTACTGGAGAAGTGGCTAAATCGTGATGTTTGAACATTGGAGGTCGTTTTTAAGTGCCTCTACCAGAAACAAACTCGATCAAGAATTTCATACAGCTACGTGTCTAAGTTTTCTTTAAAATTGGCCTCTAATTGTCATGAATATTGTCATTTAGCCTAGACGGCATCTCTGCTGTCTACCAGGCAGCTACCAGAACAGAGTAGGCATGGTTCATGGGCCCGCCCTGCTCGTCACACGGGGCTTGTTGGCTGGAGCTCTTTGAAGTGCCTGGCTAACCCCAAAACAAAGCCACGTGGTCTGATCCCTGATAAAATGCTTTAAGAAAAACCTGTAAATGAGGAAAAAGTAGTCCCTTGAAATGGGTAACTTTAACAGAGAAACAAAAAGAAATGTTTCAATTATCACAATCAGCCTCAGAGACAATGGCCGATGTCACTCCGTTAGCGTTATCAAAGATGACGAACAAGTGGAACCCTGATTTTTGACAGATTTGGATTTTTGATGGTAGATTCCTGTGAACAAGTGAGCAAAGGCTGTAAATATTACAAGTTGAAGCTTTGAGGGGACTGATTTTGATGAAATGCTTTAAAATCTCCATGGTGATATAATACAGTCCACAGTTTGGTCACTATGATGCATTTACCATACACGGGCCATACACGGGCCAATGTGATGTGCCCATCTAATGCTGTCAACACCTGCAGTGTACATGGTGCATCTTGACAACAAAGGGACATGAACCCAGAACCTGGTGGGGGGGGGGTATCGTCTTTTGCTTAATGGGTGGACAATGGACAGAAATGAGGTGAGCAACCACACAATGAAAATGGTCCACCTTTCCTTGATACAGAACTCTTAATTTGACATATATGTAATCACTAAGGTGAGTGGCAGCCTCATATATATCCCATTGCTATGTAGGTAAATGCGCCCCTCATTGTTTTCCAATACCAGAGAGTATGATCTGCTATCATCCAAAGTACGAGCATTTCTAGTTTGTTATGAGCTTGTTGGCATATCCAAGCAGCATTTTAAATCTCCCTCTCTGTCTCACGCACCACCCACTCTACATTGCTGCCCACTCCCCTGCTACCCTCTCTGTCTCACACGCACCTCCCACTCTACATTGCTGCCCACTCCCCTGCTACCCTCTCTGTCTCACACACACCTCCCACTATACATTGCTGCCCACTCCTCTACTACCCTCTCTGTCTCACACACACCTCCCACTCTACATTGCTGCCCACTCCCCTGCTACCCTCTCTGTCTCACACACACCTCCCTCTCTACATTACTGCCCACTCCCCTGCTACCCTCTCTGTCTCACGCACCACCCACTCTACATTGCTGCCCACTCCCCTGCTACCCTCTCTGTCTCACGCACCTCCCACTCTACATTGCTGCCCACTCCCCTGCTACCCTCTTTGTCTCTCACACACACCTCCCACTCTACATTGATACCCACTCCCCTGCTACCCTCTCTGTCTCACACACACCTCCCACTCTACATTGCTGCCCACTCCCCTGCTACCCTCTCTCTCTCTATCTCACACACACCACCCACTCTACATTGCTGCCCACTCCGCTGCTACCTTTCTGTCTCACACACACCTCCCACTCTACATTGCTGCCCACTCCCCTGCTACCCTCTCTCTCTATCTCACACACATCACCCTCTCTACATTGCTGCCCACTCCCCTGCTACCCTCTCTGTCTCACACGCACCTTCCACTCTACATTGCTGCCCACTCCCCTGCTACCCTTTCTGTCTCACACGCAAATCGAATCGATGCTCAGCCCGCACCGGAAGTTAGTCATCGATTACTTCCGGTTCAGGAGGAGAAGGCCTTTTCTCGATCACATGGGGTGGCCTCGAGACCCAACGAGACTTTGAAGGTCAAAGTCACAGGGGATCGCCTTAGATCCCTCAGGGCTGGCAGTTGTTTGAGGTCGGGGGGGAGGAGTTCAGAACTTGGTCAACTTGGGGCGCAGGGTCGGACACTAGCCCTGCTTTTGAAAGTGTACTGCTATATTGGTAAAAGTCTGGAAAAGTTAATTATCTCCCCAAATTGTGAAAGGAATGAGTCAGTGATTCGCAGTAAATTAATGAGTGCCTCTATTTCCTATGGATTCTGCAGATCCCCGCTTATTTGCCAGGGTTTCAAAAGGAAATGAGGTGAGCAACCACACAATGAAAATGGTCCACCTTTCCTTGATACAGAACTCTTAATTTGACATATATGTAATCACTAAGGTGAGTGGCAGCCTCATATATATCCCATTGCTATGTAGGTAAATGTGCCCCTCATTGTTTTCCAATACCAGAGAGTATGATCTGCTATCATCCAAAGTACGAGCATTTCTAGTTTGTTATGAGCTTGTTGGCATATCCAAGCAGCATTTTAAATCTCCCTCCCAACCCCCACCCCCACCCCCACCCCCACACACACACCACCTACTCTACATTGATACCCACTCCCCTGCTACCCCCTCCGTCTCACACACACCACCCACTCTACATTGATACCCACTCCCCTGCTACCCTCTCCGTCTCACATACACCGCACTCTACATTGCTGCCCACTCCCCTGCTATCCTCTCTGTCTCACACACGCCTCCCACTCTACATTACTGCCCACTCCCCTGCTACCCTCTCTGTCTCACACACACCTCCCACTCTACATTGCTGCCCACTCCCCTGCTACCCTCTCTCTCTCTATCTCACACACACCACCCACTCTACATTGCTGCCCACTCCCCTGCTACCCTCTCTGTCTCACACACACCTCCCACTCTACATTACTGCCCACTCCCCTGCTACCCTCTCTGTCTCACGCAGCACCCACTCTACATTGCTGCCCACTCCCCTGCTACCCTCTCTGTCTCACACGCACCTCCCACTCTACATTGCTGCCCACTCCCCTGCTACCCTCTTTGTCTCTCACACACACCTCCCACTCTACATTGATACCCACTCCCCTGCTACCCTCTCTGTCTCACGCACCACCCACTCTACATTGCTGCCCACTCCCCTGCTACCCTCTTTGTCTCTCACACACACCTCCCACTCTACATTGATACCCACTCCCCTGCTACCCTCTCTGTCTCACACACACCTCCCACTCTACATTGCTGCCCACTCCCCTGCTACCCTCTCTCTCTCTATCTCACACACACCACCCACTCTACATTGCTGCCCACTCCGCTGCTACCTTTCTGTCTCACACACACCTCCCACTCTACATTACTGCCCACTCCCCTGCTACCCTCTCTGTCTCACGCAGCACCCACTCTACATTGCTGCCCACTCCCCTGCTACCCTCTCTGTCTCACACGCACCTCCCACTCTACATTGCTGCCCACTCCCCTGCTACCCTCTTTGTCTCTCACACACACCTCCCACTCTACATTGATACCCACTCCCCTGCTACCCTCTCTGTCTCACGCACCACCCACTCTACATTGCTGCCCACTCCCCTGCTACCCTCTTTGTCTCTCACACACACCTCCCACTCTACATTGATACCCACTCCCCTGCTACCCTCTCTGTCTCACACACACCTCCCACTCTACATTGCTGCCCACTCCCCTGCTACCCTCTCTCTCTCTATCTCACACACACCACCCACTCTACATTGCTGCCCACTCCGCTGCTACCTTTCTGTCTCACACACACCTCCCACTCTACATTGCTGCCCACTCCCCTGCTACCCTCTCTCTCTATCTCACACACATCACCCTCTCTACATTGCTGCCCACTCCCCTGCTACCCTCTCTGTCTCACACGCACCTTCCACTCTACATTGCTGCCCACTCCCCTGCTACCCTTTCTGTCTCACACGCAAATCGAATCGATGCTCAGCCCGCACCGGAAGTTAGTCATCGATTACTTCCGGTTCAGGAGGAGAAGGCCTTTTCTCGATCACATGGGGTGGCCTCGAGACCCAACGAGACTTTGAAGGTCAAAGTCACAGGGGATCGCCTTAGATCCCTCAGGGCTGGCAGTTGTTTGAGGTTGGGGGGGGAGGAGTTCAGAACTTGGTCAAATTGGGGCGCAGGGTCGGACACTAGCCCTGCTTTTGAAAGTGTACTGCTATATTGGTAAAAGTCTGGAAAAGTTAATTATCTCCCCAAATTGTGAAAGGAATGAGTCAGTGATTCGCAGTAAATTAATGAGTGCCTCTATTTCCTATGGATTCTGCAGATCCCCGCTTATTTGCCAGGGTTTGAAAAAGTATGGGTTTTACCACAAGGTAAGAACTCTGCCTGACAGTATTCCTTTTGAATTCCCATATGAACATATGCAGAGGTATATTAAAGAGTCGGGATTATCAGGTACACACAAGTGGTAACTTTCAAGTACTTGTAAACAGATGGCATTTAGTCCTTCTAGGGAAGTGATGACAGAAAAGGGTTTCAGATATTCTATGAACAAGGCTCCATTGGACGTGGCCTATGCTTTTCTTAGGCGATCAATCACTAACACTGTGTAGATGTTATTCCTCAGTAGCAGGTTGTCCCATGGGCGCAGCCATTGCTGGAGCTTGTTACCAGCAAGTTCTACTGACAACACCTATCAGATGAGTACCAGTTGGCCCCCGAGCGGACCTCAGTGAATAGTTGGTGTCATTTCATTGGCTGATAATCAAACCAGCTAAGTCCGTATAGAACATCTATGGGGCGGGTTGAAAGAATAAGAAGCAATTGATACACAAATACGTGGCATCACCAAAGGTCGGGGGCCTTCAAATATCTTCTGTTTGTCTCCTCAGTCTTCCTGTATACCTAAGGGGATGCACAGAATAGTATTGACCTCTAAGCTTTGAATAATTTGACCCCTTTTGCCGTGCTTTAGATGTCCTAACTACTGTATAGATGTGAAGGGAGAGGAGAGTCTTATATAGGAGTTGATACAAAGAAGGTGCACATAAGCGTTAAATTGGTGCACGATAAATGCAGAAAGGACTGGGACCTCAAAGAGTATAGTGTAGAGTAAGGTGTGGGTTATTAAGGTGCACATACATATGTAGACTTAGCTATCTTCTACACTGTGCTACACCACCATAAAGAGCAGATATCAAGTACTATACCATGAAGAGGGCCCTCTATCAAATAGATACACTTGCACCTAGTCCTCAATAGAATAATGTGGTTGATGTAGAAGTCCCCTATATATCTGTTCCCATTTGTATTCTTTGTATAGACAGATAGATGTCTCTTTTCCTTCTCAAACAGACTTTTGTCTGTATAAATCTATATCAACAATAGGAAATTGTGAGCTATTGAAAGCGATGAGTTCTGGCTAGATTCGACGGCTTTATCTTACTTATCTTAAAATTACCCATGTATAAGCCGCGGTCTTTAGACCATTTCAAGTCCGTGGTGCGGCTTTACTACGGAATGAGCACCATTTCAGGCCCCTGCTGCGGCTCATTCTCCCAAAGTCAGGATGTGGCTTATACGCTGGGTTTTACGGTATGACTATGAGACACTACTGTGTCGAAATCATGAACCTTTCCCATTTCCCTCCTACCGAGTTATCAAGCGCTAGTATTAGGTTATGAATGGTCCATTGCAGAAGAAGTTTCCTCCATTCATGAAGAGACGCCAATAGAGGAGCTCAACCACTTAGGGCTTGGAGAAAGCTAGGCTATGGGCCATGACCAACATTCTGACAGAAAAATAAATTCTAACAGCCCTTTTCCGACTCCTTGATGTTTGCGCTGTCAACCAATCAGCTTGCCCGTCTCTGAGCAGGCGCTGTGATTGGCCTGTCTCAGCCAATCAGATCAGTCGTGACTGGGGGTGAGGTGCTCTGCTTGGAGGTTATTGAGTTGAGTTGGCTCTAGTGCTCTGGTTCGAGGTTATATTGAGTTGACTGGTTCTCGGCAGGTTCAATTTACTGCCGCTGGTATCCGGCCTGAGGTAGCGTTCTTTGTGCTCACCGACAGAAACCAGCTCAGGGTGTCTCAAAGTCGCCTGCTTTGAAAAAGAAGAAAGGAAGAAAAACTGCACTGAAAACCTACAGGATCCAGAACTCGTCAATAGTGAGTGATAGCTCAAGTTGACAATACCTAAAGTCGTCACTATTGCTGTCCGTTATAACTATAAAGTCCTGTGTAGAAATTACATGTTATATGTATAGTATTGTCTTTCCCATTTTCCCAATATTATTTCTTCAATTACATCTCGTGATCTCATCCACCATTAAAGAGTTTACTGTGGGTATTCCCAACCCACTGTCATAGATTCAGTGAAACATTGTGATGTAGTATATTGTGAGTACACCCATCTACATGTATTATACATTGGACACACTCAAATAAGGGCTCATACTTTAGCAATATCTATCAGAGCGGTGTGAATTACCAGGATGACCCATCTTTTTCTACCCTTTCTACTTAGAAATTCCTATCTTTCTCAGGTACATTTGTATCAAACATTGCCCATATTCTCCTACTCATAGTAGACTATACAACAAGCGCAATGTAAAGATAAGGCTCAAAATATGCCCCAGGTCACATCATTTGTATCATAGAAATGCATAGTGGGGCCCTCTCATGGAACAATCCCAGACTAGCAGTAGAGCCAAGGTGGTCAGTATGACGACTTAGGGTCGTCATAATGACCTGACGACCCTCTGACTCGTCATATATGACGACTTACCAATAGCGGCGGGTTTTCAGTGTGTTTGAAGTCCACGAGGGAGCCTTTAAGACGTGAAATGGAAGTGGTTTAGATGTTTAAAGCAGTATATAAAGCTATATATATATATATATATATATATATATATATATATATATATATATATATATATAATATGCACTAAAATATTTAATTGAATATGCCATTGTAGAGGTCGGCGGAAAACGTCTTGGAGAAACCGGGAGTCGAACCCGGGACCCTCCAACCTGCAGGCGGAAGCTCTACCGCTGAGCTACTTCCCCGTCTGACATTCTCTACCTTCCACCTACATCTGGATCGGTATAATACACAAGGGGGGCAGCTTATACCAGCTGACCAGCCCCTGAGGGCTGGTGCAACCGGAACGGGGCAGATGGCCTACCGCCATGGACTTACAGCCAGAGCTGGCCCCTACACTCCTCCCAACCAGCTTCAACCATGGCCAACCAGCACCAAGCATTCCTCCCAACCAGATCGATTGGGCTTTATCAAGCAGTGTGAGGCACTCCTGACTTCCCAGTTGACCTACCAGTACACAGTACTGCCAGGGTCGAAGCGTATCTGTATTATACCGTTCCAGGCACCTACACCTGGACTGGTATGACACACACGTAGGGGGGAGCTACCACCGGATGCCAGCCCCTGGGGGCTGGGATCTCCAGAAACGGGGCTGCTGGCCTTACGGCAGAGCTGGCCCCTACACTCCTCCCTACCAGATTCAATATAGGGTTCAGTACCCTATAGGTACCAGATACCCGGGACTAGTACTGAGTTGTGCCCAACCACCAAGTCTCCTCCTAGCACTAGCAAATTGAATCGTCATTCGTGTCATACCAGCCCAGGTACCGAGTTCTCGTAGTCCCCCCTCACACGGGTCAGGACCAACTCGGTTTCTCCACCAGTGTAGAGGTCGGCGGAAAACGTCTTGGAGAAACCGGGAGTCGAACCCAGGACCCTCCAACCTGCAGGCGGAAGCTCTACTGCTGAGCTTCTTCCCCGTCTGACATTCTCTACCTTCCACCTACATCTGGATCGGTATAATACACAAGGGGGGCAGCTTATACCAGCTGACCAGCCCCTGAGGGCTGGTGCAACCGGAACGGGGCAGATGGCCTACCGCCATGGACTTACAGCCAGAGCTGGCCCCTACACCATTATCTAAGTTAGGTGCCGACAAACAACAGGGGCGTAGGAAAAGGTGGGAGGGGGGGCAAGGGGGGCCCGGTCCCCCCAATCCCAGAGGAGGTGGGGCCTGAATATGTCTGCCCCCCCCCCAATATTTGTCAAGACCCATGATAAAATGCAAAGATTTCCCCCAACTTTTTCACAAATTTTGTAGCACAATGGGAAAAGGGGGCCTGGGCTTAAAATCACAGGCAAAAGTCATCAAAGATATTTTAATACATATATCTTATGTACCCATGAATAAGTGTCAGCCCACTCTATCCAATGAATTACGATCGGTGCGACAGGGCCCCCCTGGGCTTGGCCCTGGGCCCCCCCAATCAAGAATTGGTTCCTACGCCTCTGAACAACCAGGCTTTTACACATCAGGGTTGTTGGCACATGATCCATGGGGCGCAATGTGATAAGATATATGTCTGGATATGCTGTCTAACATTATATGCTGACCGACAATTAGATACAGAAATAATTGAAACAATGAAAACAATGAATTAATGATAACCAGTTAAAAGCAACAAAGAAAAAAACGCACAGGGTGTATTAAGGATTTCGGATCATCAGCTTCATTTGTATTAGTGATTTGCTAGTGATTTTGTTTCATTTAATGATTACGATTATGGAGAAGGGTCAGAAGGGTTAACATCAGCATTAAGTACAGAAGAGTTGTCCCTTTACAGGAGGAAGCTGAAAGCTCAGGGTGGTGGAGAGGGAGGGAGGGGAGAGTAATTTCACTGAGAGAAAATTGGGGACAAATTTGGCGGGAAAGTGGTGAGGGCATTGTGCAGTTAAATGTCGTCAGGACGCAGGACAAATTGACCGGATTGATTTCCAATAGTCAGACGACCTTAGTTCTCGTCCACCGTTAACCTTTTAAGGACTGCTTTGTGCTTTAAGGCAACTATACATTATGCACCAAGTCAGCCCTGATGAGTATTTCGGCAGGACTACTTATCCATGCCATGTCGGCAGGACATATCGGGCAGTGTTTATACACCCTTAAAAGTTTGTGAAGCATGATACGTCTATAAATACTGTCTCGGAGAGTTACGTCATGACCCTGCAGTAGTACATTGAAGGGATGAGATGTTATGCTGTCCTCAAAGTGTAAGTTTAAACTAAAGAAGGCCCCCTCTCCACAATCCCGACTGTCCTGCCACTGGCGGCAATTTGAGGAAGTATTGTCTGCCAGAGCTCCTTCTGAAAATGTCGTCTGCCCTCTGAATTTACCGTTAGCCCTTGAAAGGCTGCATGATGTCTGCCGGTTCATGTTCCTTGGATGTCTTAATGCAAGCACTGCAGACATCATACTTCATCACTGTTCATGCCGCCACTTCACGAATATATCGATCTAAAAGAGTCTGAAAGAAACTTTTTTTTAAAAAATGATTTTCATTTTTATTTCGACCAAGCGGCTGAAAGTTCAATAGAAAGGCATTTTCACAGATAATGAGGGAAAGATCTATGAGTCGTTTAGGACAAAACCAAAAGTAGATCAATAAATTTATAAGAAGCTGAGCAAAAAAAGAACCCAAAGCTAAACAAAACATGCCAACAAGAAAACAAATACACAAGAAGATATCAGAGGCCATAGAAAGCAGAAGAAAATCACTAACATGTAGGCAAAAACAAAACATAACAGGCAAGTATTGAAAAGGTGTGTGATGCCTGAAAGTTCATACTTCTTGTTGTAAGCTGTCCCACCAATGGAACAAGAATCTCAGCCCCACTGCATTGGTATATCGGCCTGTACCTGGAAATCTACCATGCAGGGTAGGTGCTGCATTCATGCATTATGATGTCAGGTCAGCAAAATATATCAATACAAGATACGGCCCTTAAATGGTTACACCTTATTGTTGTGTCAGACTAGTCATCAGCTTCTTTTCTATGGATCTTACATTATCGTCTGGCTGGTCGACCTTCCCCAGAAGTGCCACATTGTTGTCCACAACATGTGTTTCATTATGGCACTGAAATAGTTCCGGTGAATAACTTACTCGGATCACATACACTTTGGGATGATGCACCTATGCATTTTGCAAACATGGAGTGTGTGCATCATCAAATATATACGAACCAAGAGATGCCCTGTGGCCTGAAAGTGTTTAGCCATAGCTGGGTAAATAGCAAAGGATTGTATGTAGATTTGGTGTGGGGCCCTATCTACGTAAAGTACTGCCACTGTGGCTTCCTGCGCCTCCCGTGTGCTATTACAATGATACCACGTACCACTGAGAACCTTGCAAGTGCCAGCCCGGCCCCTTAGCGCCCCCTACATTCAGCTCCAGGAACTGGGGCTAAGTGGCAGAGAAGAATGGGCGGCAAATGGCGCCAAGAAGGGCGCGGACTGGGAATTGTCGTCTGCAATCAACTGTCCTGCGTCTGTCCTGAAAGTGGTGGTGAAATAAATGCACACATGGGGCAGAGAGGGTTACTGGGACTTTTTATACATGACAAAATGTATGGCAAAATCTCATCTATACATGCATAATCAGAAAATGATGAATATTTATTAGCAAGAAAATAAGCACATACCAAGTATAGTTGTATATGGTTTATGTAAATAGACTAAAGAAAACATAGTTATGGCTCTTGGACCAGGAAACATTTAGAGGAGAAATATCGAGCTCACACCTAGAAGCTACAGTTGAAACACATTTCTCGTTTCTCCCCTAGAAGTTGAGCTGACTTTGTGGAAGTTTATTTATCGTTGTGATTCGCAGACACTTTTATTTTTATGTTGGTACTTGAAAGCAGCCAAAACTTATATAATATGTCTTTAGGCACCCAGTCTTGTTTCTTATACTAAGAGGCAGGTACCTGGGATGTCTTCCTATTCTCTAACATGCCCATTACAGATACCAGCGTCTACCGCACGGTCACGTGACAACCAGTTTCAGGTGTCACCAAACTAATTAGCTCCTGCTCATTTTACCCATGTTGCCCAGGGCTGCAGGAAGCATTGGGCGCAGACACCGGTCATACATCTACCGGAGGAGGAACTGTAGGAACTCTACATGATATCTGTCCTTTGTCTTACTTCTACTGGTCTCTGCCCCGGCAGTGGTAGGGGTTGTGGTTGGGGTTGTCCATTGTTTGGTCCTCACCGACTCTGTGTCAAGTAAAGTACTATTGTCTTAACCCTCTAAGGACAGCATGATGCCGCAGTGCTTTGGTATTGTCATTGTGATGCACCACTGCAGCACCAGTGCATAACTCGCTGGCCATTAGTGCATCATGATGCTGATCCGTTGTGGGAGCATCACCTCATAGGTGCATCATATTGATGCATACATACAGCGTGCGGGTTAATCACCAAGGCTGTAATTACCAACATGTGGTCGTGGTGGATGAAAACACTCTGCTGCCCTCCTTGTATTAGTGCTAGGGACTGATCCGGGGGTGTGGGATGGCATTACAAAGTGAAGATGTGAATGGGCAGTGGGAGTGTTGTCTGTGGTCCTCTCTACCACCATGGGTCCTATTTCCTCAGTAACCACCCACTACTAACCAACGCCTCCTATTTCTTTGTTTCTTCTTCATCTTTTTGTTGTCTTACCTTTCACTTCAACCACCCATCATTGCACCAACAAGCCCTCCCCTCCACATCCACCCAACACACCAACAGTTTCCGCTGCACCCCTCCCCGCCACACCTCTAACTTGTACCTGCCCTCCGGACACCTCTCATAAAAACACACCTAGAAATAATACAGCGATGTGAAGGAAATAAAGAAAGAGGTGTAGAAAAATAGGGAGAAATTATGTAGTGCCTTGAAATAAAAGAGGAGGTTAAAAATGACGATAGCGTCTAAACAAAAGCATTCCCGTCTAACTTTCAGTTCTCAACTCTAGACGACTTGAGAAGAAAGGGGCTTTGTTTTGTATAGGAAGTAGGAGGGGGTCAGGGGTGTGGAGTGCCCCAACATTTCTTTTCCACCCCTTCCCTTGCACACCTAGAGAGCCATGCAGACCTAAGAGGGTGTGTACATATTGCCTAGCAACAGGAGACGTGAAATGTTGCCATAGAAACCGAAGCGCGTTGATTTATGTGAGTCAGCTGTGGGGAGTGAGGTCGAGCAACCCAGGTCGAGCAGCTACAGTAGGACGCAGATATAAAGAGACCTATAGCTGTCACAAAACGTCACAAAAGTACGCTAAATGGCACTTTAATTTGCAAAATAACCTATTGTGACGTAGTTCCTCGTGTAGCATTAGACTAAGATCTAGTGTGTTTTGATAGGGGCGGCTGCGTGCTATCAATTATAAAGCCTCTTTGCACATATATAATGATATGATCGGGATACTAATGTATAAATGGTCAAGTTCCTGGGTACACTGGCGCTAACGATTCTCCTTCTCCACATTGTAGAGTCGCTTTAGTAAAGCAAAGGTGTGAATGGGCATGGGTTATGGCGCTGTGGATTAGCATGATATTCACGCAAAAGTTGAAGGACCTTTGGTTTGAACGCTAGTGAGTTTGAGGTCCTCATTTTGTATTTTCGCTTATCTTTAATTGCCTCATGAAGATCGTTTTACTCACTGAACTGCCCTAAGGAACTTGCCTTGTTCCTGCGTGGTACAGTAGAGAGGTGAGAGGGGAGCACTCCATCCTGCCCAAACAAACTGGAGACAGAAAACGTCGCCATGGTAACAGGCAGCCTGGCGTCTCTAGTCAAAATGTTATTGTTCTTGTTGGCCTTTGGTGGGTGAACATCATGTAAGGCGGGTGTCAAACACTGCGGGGCGGGACCGGTAAGGACCGGAGGATGGTAGATGTATGACAGTTTTATATTGTAACTGTATTATAGGGGACCGGTAAGGACCGGGGGATGGTAGATTTATGACAGTCTTATATTGTAACTGTATTATAGGGATCGGTAAGGACCGGGGGATGGTAGATTTATGACAGTCTTATATTGTAACTGTACTATAGGGATCGGTAAGGACCGGGGGATGGTAGATGTTAGTATGACAGTCTTATATTGTAACTGTACTATAGGGGATCGGTAAGGACGGGGGATGGTAGATGTAAGTATGACAGTCTTATATTGTAACTGTACTATAGGGGATCGGTAAGGACCGGGGGATGGTAGATGTTAGTATGACAGTCTTATATTGTAACTGTATTATAGGGGACCGGTAAGGACCGGGAGATGGTAGATTTATGACAGTCTTATATTGTAACTGTACTATAGGGGACCGGTAAGGACCGGGGGATGGTAGATGTTTGACAGTCTTATATTGTAACTGTACTATAGGGGATCGGTAAGGACCGGGGGATGGTAGATGTTAGTATGACAGTCTTATATTGTAACTGTATTATAGGGGACCAGTAAGGACCGGGGGATGGTAGATGTATGACAGTCATAAATTGTAACTGTATTATAGGGGACCGGTAAAAAACCGGGGATGGTAGATGTATGACAGTCTTATATTGTAACTATACTATAGGGGACCGGTAAGGACCGGGGGATGGTAGATGTATGACAGTCTTAGGCCAGATAAGTAGAAAAGTTTGTTTCCAGTAACCTGACCGACCCTAGCAAAACAGGGGCAAAAAAAACCCCTTTTTTGTGATTTTGAAGAATTCTATCTCATTTTTTCATATTTTAAAGAAATTTTATTACTTTTTGAGGATTTTTCCTGTATCCTTGTGTTCTTCCTGTATCCTTGTGTTCTTCCCCTCTTTCACAGTTTTCATTTTCCCATCATTATTTTACAATGAAATCAAAGAATTTGATACATCCATTTATATGTGCCCTAACATTTCCTATATATAAATGTAAAAAAAAAATCCCCAAAAAAAAATCCGACCTACCGACCCTAGCTCTTTGAGCTTTGTTACTGGAAACACACCTTTTATTTTTCTTGGCCTTATATTGTAACTGTACTAGGGGGACTGATAAGGACTGGGGGATGGTAAATGTTAGTATGACAGTCTTATATTGTAACTGTACTATAGGGGACCGGTAAGGACCGGGGGATGGTAGATGTTAGTATGAAAGTCTTATATTGTAACTGTACTATAGGGGACCTGTAAGGACCGGGGGATGGTAGATGTTTGACAGTCTTATATTGTAACTGTACTATAGGGGATCAGTAAGGACCGGGGGATGGTAGATGTTAGTATGACAGTCTTATATTGTAACTGTACTAGGTGGACTAGTACAGCAGGTGGTAGCTGATAAGACGCTGAGGCAAAAGGGTCACTTCTTGCAGATTTGACCTGGCCCTCTGTTTCCCACTCCTTCCTCTAGATGTCGCCTTTAGTTCCTTCTTCATCCTCCAGGTGGCTCTTTCCACCCCTTCTGTGTCTCATCAAATAATTATGGTTCACCTCTCTGTTTCTTTCTTGCCAAAATGGGGGTTCCTCTGCCCCCGATCAAGGATATATGCCAAATCTCATCTGAATTTGAATTACATTCAGATGAGATCATCTGAAACTTATGGAAACTTACATGGAAGATTATTATTCAGATGAGATCTCATCTGAAAGGTGGGGTTATCCGGGGGATGTGGCCGGATGGGTCTCTCAGGGAATGAAATGTTTATGGGGCGGTATGACGTCAGTCCACTTCCGGCCAGGTTAAAATCCCAAGAAGTGACCCATATGCGACGCTGAGCCTTTGCAGGGGCCTTTGAAACTGTACTATGCCTATAAGCAAACAGTTTAAAATGACGCAGGGACTGTAGAATTAGATGGCCAAATTACATATGTATCAATAAAACAGTGCGTAAATAGAGGGACAGTATCAAGGATTGGGGGACGGTAACGATGGTCCAATCTAACTTTGGTGCATCATGCCGATCCTGCAGTTGTGAATCAAGCCTGTGTGGTTAGCATGACCTGGCATGGATGCATTCCTGGCAAATAACACATGGGTATAATTCATTAATTCATTATACAGTCCTCAAAGAAACTTCTTAAGAAATATTATGTCGGTTTCATTTACACTATCATAACCCTGATACGGAAAGGGATGTACCGAAAGCACAGGAAAGACTAGTAAGGAGTTCTGATAACATGGATGATGAAAGTTCCCCATCAAGCCCTGTGGTGTCTACATCTACAGTAGAAGGGTGCACTGCTAGTACAGAAGTCTGACACCTCTAGACACATTGAGAGCTACACATACAGCCTGTGTGACAGACAGGGATAAGATATACCCCATGTACCATAGGATTGATCCCCGGGGATTGATCTTAGCCTCAGTCAATGTTGTACTACTACTGTGTATAAAACAGGCTTTCCACCCAAAATTAGTGTCTGATTTGACTTATCTGGCGTATCTTTCATGTCAGATCATATTTTTGTTTATGCCGGTTACTTAGGAGAGCCTTATCAAATGACCTGTATTAAATCCTGTAAATCAGCCGTCGGTGGGCTACATCCCTGTTCAGGAATCATGTAGGTGTGGGTGGACAAAATGGCTGCCCACATAGGATGACCAATTAGAGTGGTATATGTACATCAAGGCCTGTTAATCTGCCCCAGGTGGGGTATATACCTGCACTGGGTGCATCCAGGGTGTGCAGTCATTAGTAAGGTGCATGTGGGCAGGTACAAGGTACAGGTATGGGGCTCATAGGCTGCTGCAGCAGGAGGTGAGAAGAAGGATATAAGGATGAAGCAGGTAGACTACAGTAACATGCAGCTTACATTGATATAGTTAAGTGAACCGTGTCTCCATGTGTACTTCATGCATTTACTATAGCGAGGATTCTTGTTTATCTCTGTGCACGGCCATGGCAGTTCTGATCTCGGAATATGGATATCTGCGATATTCTTATGGGTACCAAACTTCCACAGTTCATCACATGCCAGGAACAAGTCTGGTGTGAGAGCAGAGCCGGATATGACTGATGTCCGTGTGGAGGTAGTGCGGGAACCAGTATGGTCTCATAAGGTCCCTATTAGTTACATCACCTTCCAATAGCATAAAAATGATTGGTATATATGATGCACCAATTTAGTTCTGCACCAGCACTGCATTAGTGCATGCATCATGAAAACCAAGAGACATGGCCCTGGAGGCATTCCACGGCCCTTAAAGGAGGGTATGATGTCTCAAGGTGTTGCTGTTACAGCAATTCAGTAAGTACACTGCTGTCAGTTCATGTTCTGAGGAATCGTACTGATCTTTTCAGTTTGTATTGATTTGGCTAGTCACCGCTCAGAGAAGTATTCACTGATCATCACAGAAAGACTACCTTTGGTTTATACCGGAAGGAAATGAGGCTTCTCTCTTAAAGGATGTGCCAGCCTTTCAAGGCCTCATGCAGAAGTACTGGTAGGGTGTAATGTGCAATGATGGGGAATCAGCCAATATTGTCCTTGTCGCCAGAAGTACTGGTAGGATGTAATGTGCAATGATGGGGAATCAGCCAATATTGTCCTTGTCACCAGAAGTACTGGTAGGGTGTAATGTGCAATGATGGGGAATCAGCCAATATTGTCCTTGTCGCCAGAAGTACTGGTAGGGTGTAATGTGCAATGATGGGGAATCAGCCAATATTGTCCTTGTCGCCAGAAGTACTGGTAGGGTGTAATGTGCAATGATGGGGAATCAGCCAATATTGTCCTTGTCACCAGAATACTGGTAGGGTGTAATGTGCAATGATGGGGAATCAGCCAATATTGTCCTTGTCACCAGAAGTACTGGTAGGGTGTAATGTGCAATGATGGGGAATCAGCCAATAGTGTCCTTGTCACCAGAATACTGGTAGGGTGTAATGTGCAATGATGGGGAATCAGCCAATATTGTCCTTGTCACCTGTAGTATACACAGCAGAAACTCTACATATACTTTTAAACGATTAACATGTGTCAGAGTGGGAACACCTGGTAGCTGGCTACTGAAAACCAGCATTCCTTAGACAACATGGCGGCCCACGTTGATAAATCAGTAAGTCACCTATAGCAGCACCTGTTCCCCTCACACACACGTGGTTGTCGTTTTACGCCGATTTCCACCAAGTTTTCACCCATGGGCAAGAGACGAAAAGGTTGAAACCCAGACACTCCGGACCACAAATAAACCTTGAGGGAAAGAACTGTTAGTAATAACTCAATCCATTGCAGTTCTCTTAATTTCTTTTGTCTTTTTTTTTTCTTTTGAGAAAGAGTATCGCATCTCTTGATTTCTCGCTAGGCGGGGGCAGACAGTTGGTAAAGTATCAGGTAGTAGTAAGATCCTACCCAATCAGCAATGGAGCATTGGGCCATGCTTGTCCATGCTTGGCCCAATATAAGCCGACATTGAACAGAGGGGTAGGAAGCAAATCTTCATTTGGGGGGGGGGGCAGCGGGGGCCCCACCTCGACCACTTTGAATTGTTGCCTCAAGTGCACTAGCGCCTATACATACCTCTATATTTGTAATTTTTGATGGATTTTAGATTTGACTTGACGCCCAGGCCCTCATTTTCCATATCCCATTACTATATCAATCTAATTTGTAATGCAAAGTTTTAGCTTCTTGTTCAATTTATTATGAATTCTTGGCAAATTTTTGGGGGCCCAGACATACCCAGGCCCCACCTCCTTTATGATTGGGGGGCCCCCAGGCCCCATGTCCCCCCCCCCTTTCCTACGCCCCTGCATTGGCCCAATATAAGCCGACATTGGCCCAATATAAGCCAACATTGGCCAGTACTTTGGCCCAATGTATCATTGCTACCTGGTTATGACTGAGATATACACTCTGTATAATGCCGCTACACTCAGACCGAGAAGGTTCCTGTAAAATCCAAGTGTCTGACCACAATACCTATAGTCTTTCCCCGGATTTTCTCCCTTCATACATGGACATTTTTGTCATTCCACTTCTTCAAAATAGAATATGCTTCATAACTCAAGCAGATCCCCGCCCCACATTTATGACCTAGACCGACCCTGTCTATAAATTTGAATTTATCAAGGTACATAGTGTCTCTATAAATTTAAATTCTCTCCTGCTTAAGTTCAGCAAGTTCTTCAAAACCAGGATGGTGTGATATTGAGATCAGGAAAAGTAGTTCAGCAAGGAATCTTCTGCTTGAGTGGCAGAATGACTTGAGGGAAAGTTAGAGTCCTGGGTCTCCACCAGAGGGACCCACAATTACCCCCTACCCTCCCCGAACAGACGCACCCTCACTGCCTCACATATGACTTTCAGGTGTCACGGCGCCAAATTCGTTTCAGGTGTCACAACAGTGAATCTGGGCGTACAAACAGAGGGAGTGGGACATCAGGGGGTGAGGGGCCTGAGCCGACATGAGGCAGCGAACAGTTGCGTGTCACCTTACACACCCAGCTACTCACTATTTAACCCTTTAACGACGGTACTCTCACCTATAGGATCTAACCCTTTAACATCAGCTGACTATATTAACCCTTTCAGCTGAGCACCTTGAGGCATGATGGCATCCATAAACAGGCCCGTAGCCAGAGGGGGGGGGCTCAGGGGGCTCGAATCCCCCCTGAGCAAGATTATGTGGAGTTCCACCCTCCCACATTTTTTTTGTTTTGTTTTCATCATGGGCAATGGAACTAAAGTGCATGAAAGGGCGGAACTCATCACGGGCATGAAAAGGGGGAACTTATCATGGGTGAGTGGAAATAACAGGGGGTCGGACCTGAAAACACCCATTTTGCATACTTTTTTCCAAAGTTTTTTCAGGGGGAACATGCCCCCAGACCCCCAACCCCAGCTTTGTCGCTGCGCTTCACTCACGATTTTCGCCGCTTCGCCACTCGAGTATTTCTATCCAGTTCCACCTAAATTATTTAAGCTCCCACCTCCCCCACAGTGAAGTCTGGCTACGGGCCTGATAAAGCTGAACACCTTGAGGCATGGTGGCATCCATAAAGCTGAACACCTTGATTCATGATGGCGTCCATAAAGCTGAACACCTTGAGGCATGGTGGCGTCCATAAAGCTGAACACCTTGAGGCATGGTGGCGTCCATAAAGCTGAATACCTGGATGCATGGTGGCGTCCATAAAGCTGAACACCTTGAGGCATGGTGGCGTCCATAAAGCTGAATACCTGGATGCATGATGGCGTCCATAAAGCTGAATACCTTGAGGCATGGTGGCGTCCATAAAGCTGAATACCTTGAGGCATGGTGGCGTCCATAAAGCTGAACACCTTGATGCATGGTGGCGTCCATAAAGCTGAATACCTTGAGGCATGGTGGCGTCCATAAAGCTGAATACCTTGAGGCATGGTGGCGTCCATAAAGCTGAATACCTTGAGGCATGATGGCGTCCATAAAGCTGAACACCTTGAGGCATGGTGGCGTCCATAAAGCTGAATACCTTGAGGCATGGTGGCGTCCATAAAGCTGAACACCTTGATGCATGGTGGCGTCCATAAAGCTGAATACCTTGAGGCATGGTGGCGTCCATAAAGCTGAACACCTTGATGCATGGTGGCGTCCATAAAGCTGATCACCTTGAGGCATGGTGGCGTCCATATAGCTGAACACCTTGAGGCATGGTGGCGTCCATAAAGCTGAACACCTTGAGGCATGGTGGCGTCCATATAGCTGAACACCTTGAGGCATGGTGGCGTCCATAAAGGGTTATCGAGCTGCTCTGTGAACTGCTCTTAGCACTGTTTGGTCGACTCAAGTACGAGACGGGCGTGTCGGAGACGGAGCTGGCAGTGGGAGTGCAGGGGGTGGGAGGGAGGTTCTCTCACACTCACAAGTACCAGTACATGTACTCGTAGTCGATCGCACATTTCCCAGTGCCGTGGTTGATCGTAAATACCGTATTCGCCGGGGGTATAGGGGTGTTGACATTTCAAAATACACTATAATCTATGTCTTCAATAAGCAAGAGTCCTGAATAAGCACCGGGGGTAGAGCCTACTTGAAAAAAAGAGTGCCCTAGCGCTTATACAGGGTAATGAGGTAACATTGCCACTGTATTCCAGAGGCACTGTTACACTGTACGAAAACCGCATCTTTGCCTTGGAGGTATTTCAAAAATAGAAGTACCTGATCAGAGTACGATGACAGCTATCACAAAATACAATAAGTTTTTGGTTTAATTGGCAGTCGTGGTGCATGTCAACAATCGTGATTTAACGCCGTCCAATTACTGGGTGCCTGGCAGGTTTGTGGTAACTAGGACTAATTGCTGGTCGGCAATTACACATATTGATGAATGGTATAGGGATCTAGGACCTAACCCATGCAGGTGTGCAGAGTATTGCTCTATGTACTAACATTAAGGATGAATGCAGCCCCGGTCAACAGCTCGCCACTTCACCGTACTGGCCCTATGAGATTGATGCACTCATTAGGGTTGGCATGATGCACTAGGGGCATCATGCAGCCCTTACATGGCTAAACATAACGATCGACAGAACCTCAAATCTCATTCAGCCTCTTCAGGGAAATTGTTAGATATTTGGAATGAGCATGAGGTAGGGGAAAAGTGTCTTTTGAATCTTGATTTGCTGTCCTAAGATATCAAACATATTACGGGGTAGTATCTTAAAAGGTTGGGCAGTTGGCAAACAAAGAAAAAGAGCTTAACATAATAAAGACCCAAGTACATAATTTGTACTCTATCCATGTGTAGGGAATTGCCAGTAAGCTAATTCCTACCACCATATCTATAAGTACATACTTTATACTCTATCCATGTGTAGGGAATTGCCAGTATAAGTTGATAATAGTATAAGCTAATTCCTATCACCATATCTCCCCGACTTAGCAGGATTATTTAGCCAATAAGATAACACCAACGATTCACTGTGGTCCTCTCGGAATAGTTACATGTGCCTACTTGCTCCAATCATTTGCCTTCAATTGTAACGAATACAAAGGTATGTGATGTATTCCTTATTCCCTAATAAAACCTTATCATCTGTTCACGCACACTGAAAATTCAGCAAGGACAGGTGGAGAACAAACGTTTGAAAAAAGATGCAGGTAGAAGTAAGAGTGAGGGTAGTTGGAGGGTGGGATTTATGGTACAGGATTGGGAGGTGATGAGGGTGTACAGACACGTGTTGTGGGGCTCTGTGTTAACACACATCACTCACTAACCCACTCATAGCTGCATCATGCCTCCATGTCCACCCATGATGCACCAATGCAGTACTGGTGCCATGTCCACCCATTGTCATGATGCACCAATGCAGTACTGGTGTCATGTCCACCCATGATGCACCAATGCAGTAGTGGTGCCATGTCCACCCATTGTCATGATGTACCAATGCAGTACTGGTGCCATGTCCACCCATTGTCATGATGCACCAATGCGGTACTGGTGTCATGTCCACCCATGATGCGCCAATGCAGTAGTGGTGCCATGTCCACCCATTGTCATGATGCACCAATGCGGTACTGGTGTCATGTCCACCCATGATGCGCCAATGCAGTACTGGTGCCATGTCCACCCATTGTCATGATGCACCAATGCAGTACTGGTGTCATGTCCACCCATGATGCGCCAATGCAGTAGTGGTGCCATGTCCACCCATTGTCATGATGCACCAATGCGGTACTGGTGTCATGTCCACCCATGATGCGCCAATGCAGTAGTGGTGCCATGTCCACCCATTGTCATGATGCACCAATGCGGTACTGGTGTCATGTCCACCCATGATGCGCCAATGCAGTAGTGGTGCCATGTCCACCCATTGTCATGATGCACCAATGCAGTACTGGTGTCATGTCCACCCATGATGCGCCAATGCAGTAGTGGTGCCATGTCCACCCATTGTCATGATGCACCAATGCAGTACTGGTGTCATGTCCACCCATGATGCGCCAATGCAGTAGTGGTGCCATGTCCACCCATTGTCATGATGCACCAATGCAGTAGTGGTGCCATGTCCACCCATTGTCATGATGTACCAATGCAGTACTGGTACCATGTCCACCCATTGTCATGATGCACCAATGCAGTAGTGGTGCCATGTACACCCATTGTCATGATGCACCAATGCGGTACTGGTACCATGTCCACCCATTGTCATGATGCACCAATGCAGTAGTGGTGCCATGTCCACCCATTGTCATGATGCACCAATGCAGTAGTGGTGCCATGTCCACCCATTGTCATGATGCACCAATGCAGTACTGGTACCATGTCCACCCATTGTCATGATGCACCAATGCAGTAGTGGTACCATGTCCACCCATTGTCATGATGCACCAATGCAGTAGTGGTGCCATGTCCACCCATTGTCATGATGCACCAATGCGGTACTGGTACCATGTCCACCCATTGTCATGATGCACCAATGCAGTAGTGGTGCCATGTACACCCATTGTCATGATGCACCAATGCGGTACTGGTACCATGTCCACCCATTGTCATGATGCACCAATGCAGTAGTGGTACCATGTCCACCCATTGTCATGATGCACCAATGCAGTACTGGTGAGTGATGAGTTAATTACTGCAGCTTACTTAGCTTTCAGGACTGAAAAATCCACGTATAGGAGGAATTGTGCATGAATGCACATGTCAGCCCTGGCAGGTCACCACCATGCAGGGCTACTACATTTCATGTACAGTGTATTGTCGGAACATGAACAAGTCAACAGACAGAAAGAAGTATGAGAGAGTTATCTCCATACATGACCTGTGTGTATTATCAGTCACTCTGTGACAAAGAGGATTTGAGATAAATTTAGAGCATTAGATGGGATTCAGGAAGTAGTCTACTGAATGTCAAGGTAAACGAGATCACAGTTTTTTTACCTGGATTTCTAAGGTAAAAAAGAAGCATGAAAACTGTAGCCCCATCGAGTTCTAAACAGATCTCAGCTGCTCATTGCTGTGGTTTTTAAGACGCATTTGGCAGTTATTTTGTCACTTCCACTTTTTGTTTGATGACAGGTATCGAGATTGACACAACACTTTGAATCTTGAAATCACAAAAGGGGAATCTATATCCATTAGCGTAGTAGGCTGTTTAATTTAAGCATCTGGTCTTTAATGAGCTCCGGTCTTGAATAAACACTATGGATAAAGTAGCATAGGCATTGACCAGCAATAAGCAGCCCTATGCGCTCAATTTATCTTACACTGGTCGTGAGTTGATCTGCATCATGAGAAATGAAGATGAAGCTTGTAACACCATGTGCCCTCCAAATCTAAAACTTATATAATCATGTGTACCTTAGAATTAGAAATTTGAGGCTTCATCTTTTCATTATTAAATGCGTTAAAACGTAAAACTGTGATGGATTTCCTGGCACCCAGTGTAGTGAAGTGCCACACTTCCACTCTCCAAGCATGCTGCCTGCAGCTATTACCATGCATTATACAGGGGCGGATCCAGGGGGGGGGTCCTGGGGGTCAGGACCCCACCCCTTTTTGGTCCACCCGTAACATGTCCAAATAGGGGTCCCCAAAGGGGGACCCCCCTTTTGGGTCCCCCCAAGATGTCCACTTTGTATCCCCCCATTCATGCCCCCTGTCTCTCTTCGATACAGTTTTATTGTTTGCAAATTGTAAAATTTATGACTCTACAGTATCTAGAATATATAAAAATGTCTCAAAATTTTCTAACATGAGCCAATCCAGAAAAAAACACCGTCATATCATACATATAGATAATGCATAAGGCATAGTTTATACCTTAAACCCATCCCAGGTGAGCCTTTAGATTGAGTATGAGTGGTATAGACTGTGGTATTCCAACCTAGCAGGATACTTTATTCAGTGCAGACTTCTTAGGTTGGATTATATGGAGATGTAGGGTATAATAACATTAGATTAGGGGTAACCATGACTATACAGACTTAGCAGGATTAATCATTAGCCAATGAGATAATCCCAACTATTCACTGCTGCCTTCTCGAGGGCCAACTGGTACCCATCTGATAGGTCTTATCAGTAGAACTTGCTGGTATCTAGCTCTAGCCATAATGGCTATGCCCATTGGACAAAAAAAACCTGCTACCTCGGAATACCAAAATGCTTTGAATATAAGTTTGATGATTATGTTATAAGATTTATAAGACCCAAAACTCCCTTAATCACCAGTGCATAAACATATACTTCTGAGGGTACACCAAAATACATTAAACTTCAAGGTTTGACATCAATTCTTCAAACTACTTCCCAGGGGTGGGGGCAGGCCCCCTCACCCCCTTGGACAACAATATCTAAAATACTAGATTCACATCTGAGGTTAGTTGAATCCCTTGAACACACACTAGAGAGTTTGACATCTATATTTATTTATTTTTTTCTTTAGGGAGCAGCCCCCAAAACCTCACAAAGGACAAAGCATTACCACATAAGATCCCCTTTATGGAAAAGCTGCCCACCCCAGGATTACACCAAAATGCTTTAAAATTTGGAGTTTGAAATTTATATTTCTGAATTTTTTTAGGGGACATGCCCCCAAGCCTTCCTCAAACACCATTGTGCAATCAAGTTTTTTCATAATCATGGGTTTACTGCTGATGGCACACACAAATTCTTTACTGGATTGGGGTCTAGAAATGCATCAGAATGTCTAGGTTTAAGAATTTCTTGGGGGGGCACGCCCCCAAACCCCCTAGATATGTCGCAGCGCTGCGCTCGCGACCTCATGGTGCTGTGCTTGCGGCCAAGAGGTGCCGTACTTGTGCCCGTGCGGCCCTGCACTTCCCCCAGGCCCCAGGGGTGGACCCCCCATTTTCCAAATCCTGGATCCGCCCCTGATTATACACCTGGTAGAAGAGTGGGTTTCTGTGTTAGATTACACAGTAGAGGTGTTGTATAGAAACCTGCCCTTTGTCTTTAACACTGGTGCTGCATACAGTTTAGGCTGTATAAGGGCTTTGTGCTAACAGCGCCGTCTCATATGCTGCTACAGAACGGTTTGGTTTGCTGGAAAAAAAAAAAACTAGCACTATAGGAGTCTGGAGCCACACCTACTGGGTCCACCATTTTGTTTTTTCCGGGTTTGCCAAAAAAGACACACTAAAAAGACATATTGTGATGCTGGTCATGATGGGTGCCATGTCTCTGGCTAACATCCACTTCCAGGGACAGGCTGGACCCCATCTTATCAGTTCTTACTAGTATCAGTCAGTACATATATTAGCCCTTTGAGTTTGGCATGATGTATGAATGCAGCACCACGTGCAAGTAAATTCATACATTTCTGCATCACGATGATGTCAAACGAGCTTGGTGCACTGAACACCATGTGGCCCCAAAATGCTGATTACAGGGAGTGGTGTCCGCTGAGAAATTGATGTGCAGTGAGTATATTCAGAACTGTTGTCTTGTTCTGGCCTGCGTATGTCTCACTGACAAACAACATAACCACAGTCTGTACATCCTTCAGTCTGCATTATTAACTATAAATACAAGATGAAAGCAAAGAGTCCTATATGTGATATAAGATATTTAATAAATACACACAGTCCTAAGAGCCATCACGTTGCAGGTAGGATATGTAATCCATGCCTAGTACATCTGCATGCAGGGCTGTTATATATATAAAGGTCATATATAGAATATGAAACATACTGTAAATGTGTAAAATCTCTCCTCATCCATTTACTATAGCCTCTGACATACAGTTTTAATATGTTACAGATTATGGAGTGTATATGTGTGTCATACAGATTTAATATGTTACAGATTATAGAGTGTATACGTGTGTCATACAGATTTAATATGTTACAGATTATGGAGTGTATACGTGTGTCATACAGATTTAATATGTTACAGATTATAGAGTGTATACGTGTGTCATACAGTCGGCTCTCTAAGGACTGTATACATGGTGATTTGATGCATCAAACCCATTTGCCATCATGATGCACGAATGCAGCATTGGTGAATAACTCGCCAGGTCTACATCTCTGCATCATGTTGACTTGGCAGGAGTTAATTCACACCTCCCAAAGGGCCGTAATGAAACATACATGTTTCACAAGTGACTGCATGTCCAAAAATGGGTATATGTATTGTATGTAAAACAATATGCGGACCTCAAAGGGCTAACGGCTCTCTTACTGTGCAGTTTGGGTGTGGCTAGTGTAGAAGTAACTGTGGGAAATTTTACACGCAACATAGTGCCTTAATGCACTGTGCTCTTTTTGTGATGTATGCTTGAAGCCCTCAGAGTTTTTCCAGGGGCGTATGTAGTTTTCACTTGAACTTCTGTATCAAAGTATGTACCTTTTGCATAGAAACTCGACCATAGGAGTGGAACTTGCTGATTTACCCTTTTTTGTCGACCAGGGAGAGTATTTGAAAGTGTACAACCATCCTTGACAGGGACAAGATTGCATTGACAAGTATGCTACAGTAAGCATCATAGTTCGCATATCGGGACAAATGAAGATTTGATGAAAGGCTCTGATGATGAGCCTGCCCCTACAGGACTTTGCCTATTTGGTGTATCATCCCTGTTTGGTGACTTAAGTAAAGAAGATCGACATGATGTAATGGCTTAGGTTCGCTCATCAATGCTACATTATGGTAATAAATGAACACACCACAGTGGGCTGTGTATATATGTGTCAGGTATGGCTCAAGTCAGCAGCATGTCATTCAGTCTGATAGGTCATAATGCTGTCCTCCACCCTGGCCAAGTTAATATGAGAACATAGTAGTGCACCATGGTCATTCGAAAATGACAGTAGTTTGAAACTTATGCTTTATGATACTTTTATTATATTTCTCTAAGACAGAATCTGTAAGCCATAGCGTTCAGCTATTTCTGTGGTATTTAACACTTTATGAGAATATGGAATATGTCCGTCTCACGGACAGTCCACAGTCGCCCATCTCAGAGTGGCAGACTTGAAGCCTACCAGTATGTTTTATTACATCAATTTTCGCTCTCATACAGTTTGATTCGATTTGGGTCTTTCTGGCCCAGAAGCACTGGTGAGCCTTACAGAGCAGTAGATCTAACCCCCCCCCCCACACACACACATACACCTCACTGTGGCAGCTTCTTTTTCTGTCAGTCCTTAGGCACCCTACTATACTAGTCATGTTCAGGAACAAACAAGGTAATAGTCTACAGGATAGAATATGATCCAGGGGTAACATTATTCCTACCTCTTTGCTGGAATTCTCACGTGGAGTCTTGACATTGACAGAATCTTGGTATTGACACGAAAAATCAAAAGATTTCTTACTTTTCTTCAACCGATGATTTGCAAATCCAGTAGCGTTGTACCGATATGACACTGTCCTAGACTTTACCTGAGGACAGCAGGAGGTTGGTGCATGAAGGTGGCTGTCTAGGCTCCCCCGTCCACAGACTACCATCATGGTGAATGTAATGCCATTAAAACTAATGTCATAATTGTGTTGGTATGAGGGGCAAAAAGTGGACTTAGAGGACTGAGCAGCAGTGAGGGAGACAGTAATTTATGAAGACGATGACTTCTGAGGGACAGATTAATTCAATTATCGGAACTTAGAGTGTTGGGAATCATAAATAATGATCGTTATATTCCCTCCTTAACGCTCGTTCCTACATCCAGCTTGACTGCACCCTCGTATTGTCTCACTCTCATTCGTTTACTTGGTCGTCACGTCCATTGCTTCAGTTGTAGTCTTTCTTTCTCTCTCCTTCCCTGTTTTGCCTTCCTCCTCTCTCCCTACGACGTCCTGCTTTATTTCAAGTCCTTTCCCTTCCTCCTCTCTCCCTACAACATCCTGCTTTATTTCAAGTCCTTTCCCTTCCTCCTCTCTCCCTACAACGTCCTGCTTTATTTCAAGTCCTTTCCCTTCCTCCTCTCTCCCTACGACGTCCTGCTTTATTTCAAGTCCTTTCCCTTCCTCCTCTCTCCCTACGACGTCCTGCTTTATTTCAAGTCCTTTCTCTTCCTCCTCTCTACCTACAACGTCCTGCTTTATTTCAAGTCCTTTCCCTTCTTCCTCTCTCCCTACAACGTCCTGCTTTATTTCAAGTCCTTTCCCTTCTTCCTCTCTCCCTACAACGTCCTGCTTTATTTCAAGTCCTTTCCCTTCTTCCTCTCTCCCTACAACGTCCTGCTTTATTTCAAGTCCTTTCCCTTCTTCCTCTCTCCCTACAACGTCCTGCTTTATTTCAAGTCCTTTCCCTTCTTCCTCTCTCCCTACAACGTCCTGCTTTATTTCAAGTCCTTTCCCTTCCTCCTCTCTCCCTACGACATCCAGCTTTATTTCAAGTCCTTTCCCTTCTTCCTCTCTCCCTACGACGTCCTGCTTTATTTCAAGTCCTTTCCCTTCTTCCTCTCTCCCTACGACATCCAGCTTTATTTCAAGTCCTTTCCCTTTGCTTCCCCTCCCCATCCTTCACCACTTCCCTTTCCCTGCAGCCTCTCTCCGTCACTCATTTCCTCTCCCCTCTCTCCTCATCCAGAGCCAGCTTCCCTCTCCCCCAGCCTTATGGGGAGTGCTGCAGTACTGAACGATCCTCCGGTTAGCCCTAATTGAATTTAATGACACTGATTTCTTTGGGATAATTACAATGTTCATGGCTCGAAAAGGAGATCAAAATTGTGTTATTTCCCTGTAATGTGGGTAATTCTTTTGCTCCAATGTCATTGTGAAAGCGGCATGAGATCCATTTGGATTTATTGCGAACAACATGATATTTAAACACCTTTAATAGCGACCGTAAAGTTGTCTGGATCGGTTTCGGAAACGTTACTAAACGTGATATAATGCCATCTTCCTACTATTCAATGGTATCTTGTGTCCAAAGTAGAAATATTTCTAGTGATTCTGAAATATAATTAGATAGGATGTAACTAGACGTATGTGGTTAGAAATTGTGACAACAAAGAGTAGATTATAAATAATCCACATTTAGATGAGTTTTCATCAAGTATTTGACTTTGAGTTTGTTGATGTCTCCATCTAGTTTAATCTATCGAATGCAGGACACCTCTGGGAGTTGAGTAAATATTTGCAGCTGAATGAAACCTTTAAGGGCTGTAGAGTGAACACACTTGAGTCTTTTGCCATGGATGCATGGGTGCAAGCCCTGATTATTACCTCACCAGAGCTATGCTCATGCTTCATGCTTTCTGTGCAGCATTGGTACATTCTTTTAGTTTACATACATGTCTGAATTTGTACAGTCCAACATTACGATTGAGGATTTTTTTTCAGATAGAGTAGCCGTTAAGGAGTTAGTGCCGAGTGTTTGTAAATGTTTTTGTGGGATGGAGCATAATGGGTGAAGGGTGATAGAGATGGCTGCTTGTTGAAGAAGAGGGGGGGGGGGGGTTAGTTGATAGAGATGATTTCTCAGTGGAGCCATTTGATGGTGGCGGTGGATAGACATCTTTAATTTGTTCAGTCATCTGGAACGCTGTCTCCCTTCCTACATCAACCATGAAATGAACAACGTAAAACTGATGCAGACGACATTCGGCTCTAATGAGGCGGTTGTCATGACAACGGCTACAGAATGGCCGCTCAAGGCCTTAAAGTAGACGAATTGCTGAGATGACCACTTTATGAATATTCAGATATGCAAATGAGCCTCAATAGGGTGGCCTGGAGGCTGCAATCTGTCATATTTACGTGTCGTGCCAGGCAATCATGGAGGTGGGTGACTGTCAATGGCTTCCTCAACATTGCTGTGTCTCTCACTTGGCTGTTTGTATTGTGTGCTGCTATCTGATTCTGCCTCCTCTATCATATTTACCCTTTGAGGACAGGCTTCATGATCGATTGACAAATACAACCAACTAGTGCTCTGGTCAACTAGTACTACTTAAAGGTCTCAGCCATGGCTACTGGTGAGTTACATGGGGATGCTGTGTTCATATGTGATCACCGTACTATGCTGCTAAAAGGTGGTTCACCGATTGTGTACACGTGTACCGCTGTACACTGTGAAGGTCTGTGTCCTTCACTGTCTACATCTTGAAAATGGAGAGCTCTATGTACCACCATTTAGGAAAATCATGCTGTATGAAAACAAACAGGGGGGACGGTTTGGGATATGCATATTAATAATCTATTCCATCTGCGCTCAGTGAAGGTAAAAAATACGAATTATTGATAGTAGTCAAGGGTCTCCACATAGAAAAATGGCACAATAGGAAAACAAGGGATGTGAGTGCCAGTAGGGATACTGGTGTTGTAGTAATGAAGATGCCTAGACGTGGTTGACCACAGTGTGACAACCACCAGCCCCCGCCCCGGGTCTCCATGGATACAAGACACAGACAAATGAGTGAAATGAACAAGGCGTGCTAATTTACCCTGAACGCTGCTCATCCCAGTCTGCCTGCCACCTCTCACTCACTGCACAAATGCCAAAATAAATCCATCTGCTTGATGAGATTTGTGGTTTTAACCCTTTATATGGGTGCACAATGCCATAAGGATTCGTGTTTTTATTTTGACATTTGATGTACAATGGCTGCGCTGGTAGAAAACTCACAAAGCCATGGTTGGTGCACAGTGTACATCGGTGTACATCATAAGTCAATGTATAAACATCCATAGGGGCAGCATGATGCTAGAATATAGAGCTGGTGAGTTCAGCATCCATTTTTACATCTGAGCCACAAAATGCTGCTTCAAAGCACCCTGCGCCCCTTAAAAGGTTTAAGTGCCGACAAGCACGGTTCAATGTGCACAGGTCATGACAGGGTCAAATGTCAGACGACTTTTAGCGCTTTTGGCGCCAAATCGATTTCACTGATTAACATGCGGAAAATCGCTTAGTTTAATTGAATATGGCAATTAGGGGCATCCTCGAATTGTATCTCTGATAGGGGCATTTTCGGTTAAGGCTTTGTAGCTTATTGTCTTTGTGGTCAATTTTTATATTAATACACATCATAATATTGTATTTCCACGTTTGTCGGCCTGGAATGGTAAATGTGCATACCGGTAATAGCCATTACATACACTAAGCGTAGATGCCCCGTAGATGCGCATAACCTGCCCCTATGTGAGATATAGATCTATTGACTATATCACCGTGGTCCATACAATCCATCCATATTGTCCACATTGGCAGTAGCCGCCCCTCTCAGGGGTAGCTCCACCAGGGTCTGTTATGACACCATAAGTAGTTTTATCCCGTCGTTTAGCCCCAGTCCCTTGGCTAACCCTTTTACCATATGAGAACCTATGGCGCCCCAGGGCAGGGAATCTGGATGGAAAGTAGGGTGTTGTGATTCGTCCATTCAGTTCACACTATCCATACATTGGTGGTTGGGGGGGGGGCAGTGGTCCTTGTCTCTGTAGTCCATATGGCTATTTATTACACAGCCTGCCCAAAAAGCAGGACATTTGTATCGGGACTTGTTTTGTTTGATTTGCTCCCTATAAGGCATCGTTGAATACGGACAGCCTCACCTCAGTGAATACGATGCAAATTTATTCCCTGGTCATGGACATTTGCATTTATGTCATGGCCTAGGGGGTCATTTTGCCTTTAAATAAAGAAAAACAGCTCAGATCTGTTCAAAATCCAAGATGGCGGACACCCATTGAATACAGACACATTGTATTCAATGCCCCCCATTGAATACGGCGGTTCTAGTACTAATCTATAGTGACGGTCGTATCAGCCGTGACATAAAGGCTATTTGCCCCAACATCTCCCCAGCATGGCCTTGTTCAAAATGTGCACCATGCCTCCCTGGGATGCACCAACAAATGACATGTCCCTGCAGACATTCCGCTTTATATGCACTCTCCATTCACAGACCTCATACAGTCTCCCTGATACAATCACCAAACAGAGTTCTAGGGGTAGCTATGATGTACGTGCGCCGCCTGGTGGGCTAGCTACAAAACAGATATGGGTATGAATATAAATCGGCCAGAATTACAGCGGTTTCCTGGCAAGCATGCGCACAATGGACACAGACGCTCGTACATAATAACACCAGCCATGAGGCTGCCTGGCAAGTAAAGAAAGTAGTCCTGGCATGTATAAATACCCATCGGTAGATGGATTTCCCACCATTGTATAAGCATTCGTTTAATATGCTATCGCTCGGGCCTACAACCCCATTGGTCGACCTCTCCCTCGCCAGCCCTACAAGGTACTAAGGGCTATAATGCAGTCTGTAGGTACATCTTCCACCAGCCATGCTGCAGCTGCTGGTGTGTGAAGTCTAGGCTATCCTGGCCACTAGAAGAGTTGCTAAAAGGGTATCTATAAAAGGAACAGCACAGTTGATAATGCATCACTGGGTTTATTAATGCCACCTCTTTGACACATTGCTTGCAGGACTAGGTCCGTTGACTGATCGCTATGCATGCTGGATGTCAGGGTTCAGGTCTACTTTGACTTCTCTTCTATTATATGAAAGAGGTCCAAATGAGCCATTATGCCAACATTCAGTTTAGTCCAACAGTTCCTCCACTGGGGCATATAGAAAGACACATGAATGGAAAGACATCTTTGGTACTTCACCCTTTAGGACATCTATCTCTTTGTTTGGTCCGGAAGTTTCTATGCTTAAGAAGAAGGCAAGCTGTCTGTGTGTACAGGGAGGGGGTGTAAGAGGAAGTGGATGATTTTCCAGTGTCTAGTTCCATTGAGACAGTAGCAGTTTTGTTACACACAATACAAACCAGCCCGTTGTGGGTGAATGATCCACATGTAGGTATTGGTCCTGTAGCTGATGTAGACAGTATTGTGGCTCCATATACATTGTAATAGACTATAGGCAAGAGAGATATACAATTTCCAAGTCGACTTCCTGGCGATGATGGTGAATTTACCTACTAGTATCTAACCAATTCAGTTGGTCTCAAATGAGCAGAGGTTGTCATTGAAACAGGTTATATCTAATGTAAAATGGTTGTGCTGTGTAAAACAGGGAAGGGAGCTTGAATTAGGAAAGCAAGTGAACCCCAAGAAGTGAACTAACGATGCACCTGTTAAAAGTGAGACAACATCACCAGTGCTAAAACGTAGACTAGGGTCTCCATTTTAGTGTGTGGTCATACAGACAGGAGAAAGGCAAGACTCAGACATATCTTGATTCAGTGTAAGTAGGGGTGGCGTCTGTATTCAGTGCATTCTTGCAGTGCTCTAGGTACATCTAGTTTCTTTTAGAGCAGAGTTTAGTTTATACAAAAAAAAAGCCTCATAGATGAACTGCTGCAGATGAACTCATGTTCAATGTAATGTTAGAAGAAGTTATGTCCATCATTATATTTCCATACAAAGACTCTTGATAATTCAAATAAGTTCTTAGTGCAAAGACTATTGGTTTATCAAAAAAGCGTTCGATCCTGATGGGGCTTGTTCGTATGATGTACCAACGAAGCTAATCACGGTGTCTCTGTCCCCGATCCCTTCCTGCCTCCCCCATGGGTGCACCCGGCACTCCTGTGAAGCTAGCACAGTAAGGGTGTGCTCCAGGTAACAAGCTACGACAATCTTATATACCTGGGACTTTTTTTTCTTTTTAAATATAAGGAGTAATGGGAAATATGAGAATTGTATACTCATTGAAATACAGACGATAAAGACAATTTTGAATTGTGTGCTGGTCCCTGTACCAGTATTGCTGAGTCACATTGGATGACCTGTGAAACACACTACGTGGGTGTGAGGCCTTATCATGGAAGTCCCTCCTTCCCCATCCCCAGTACAATGCCCTTCCTGATGCATCGTACATGATCCACCTTTTTGTGTCAACCCCGACACGATCCGTAAACTACATGAACGATCTGCCTTTTGTAGAATTACGACGGACACCCATGGCGGCGCCTTCGGAACGCTCCTGTGGTGAAGAGAGGGAGATAGATTGCGACCATATTGACCTTGTTGCTATGGTAACCATGTCCCTGGTCTGTATTCATGTAGTCAGGGTGTAAATGAGAGGTTGTATGTGGGGGGGGGGCAGTCATGTATAATACATTGTTATAGTAGTAGATAATTATATTTGTCTGTTATGTTTTTAATGAGCACTGCAGACTTGATATGTTTCAAATTTGCAACGCACTCAAACCATCCCATCATCTGTCATTTGCCTAGGGAAGTGGAATGAAGCTATCCAAGCTGATGATCACCGATGCTGTATACATGAACCATGCAGGAGGCCCGACAGAGTTGATAGAGAGGTCTTTGATCTTGTGGAGGGTTGCTAGCATTGCTGTATTGCAGTACTGTGAACTTGGTGTATCGTGACAGCAGCTTAACATTGACAAACTATTTCGCAGTTCTCACCATACCCTTTATTATACAGCCACCATTCCATTCATTTTGTAATTATCATTAGGGCAAATTTGTTGTAATTTATGAAGATGGTTGCTTTCTTTCTGAGAAAGACCTTTTACGAGAAGAAATGCGAGACCAAATCTACAATACCATTGGTCCAAAGTCATCAATATACCATATGATATATATGTCTTTACAAAGTAGCAGAGATGTTACTTTGCCTATGGATGTATACAATGCAGTTTCACCTGAGTAAGGTCATTCCATAAGAATTAGGTTAAGGTCACCCTTGGGGTCAAGGTCACATAGTGTAGTTCCTGTAGGGCTCCCCAGGTGGTGTCTAGAGCCGGACGATAGGCCCGAGGGGGTCTCATAGAGGGGACGTGAGACCTCAGGAGGTCCACCTTGGGGGTCTGGGGGACAACAACAGACACGTGTGTATGTACGGTGCCCCCGGGAGGACCGTAACATAACAAGAAGAAGTAGAGATATGTAGGAAGGTTGTGTCCCACAGGGAGGGAGGACCAGGGGAGGGGGTAATGATAATACTGGACTGTGAGAGTCATGTAGTGAGTAACATGATGGCCTCAGGTTCATGTTAACCATTTACAGACTGAAGGATGTGCAAGGAGAGGCTCATTGTCAAGGCTTCATATTAATTTGTCACGATGTACGAATTATGATGCTTACTGTGGTCACTGGCCTCTTGTCCCTGACAAGGGTCATGATATATACTACATGAATTTTCAAAAATTGAAAATGTAGGTTCAGCCCACAGTGAAGAGGAAATTTGACCATTCGCAGTTATAGAAAGGTTGTAATCATACAATCTTCCTAATCATGAAGATACAATTTAAATCCTCGCGTATCAGCTTGTCTCTGACATTTGGTACTTCTTATAAGCCGCATCAGAGAATGGATGGTAAGGGGGAAAAGATGAGCGTGAGAAAACAGTAAAGGAATAAAAAGTACCAGAGGGAAGAGGAATAACAAAATAACGACCTGCGCACTAACCTGAGACACGGCGACACCTGGTGAGTGGCGGCGGTATCAGTTTGGGAACATCTCTAGTGGGTAGTGTTTGTTCTAGAGAGCCTTGTGCATGCAGAGGGGGCAGAGTGCAGGTTCACCCAGAGTGGATCTAACCAGAAAAAAATTACGAACTACTCTGTTTGCTCTGGGTGTATCAAAATATGCAAGTACTACTCTCGCACTAGGTGAGTTAGGGAGATTTCCCATTGAATCTAAAATAATCGTACTGAACATTCTATATTGGCTAAGGCTTGAGCATGGATCGTAAAAAACCCTATTCTAAATGAGGCCTTCTCTACCATGAAGAGTGAAAACCACCTATGGCTTAAAGATATCCAATACCTCTTGTTTAAAATCGGTTGTAAGAATGTCTGGCTCGATCCTTAGGCTTGGTCAAAGTTCTTACTCAAAAACAATATAAAGAGAAGGTTAAATGATGCACATATTCAGAAATACAACCAGTACATTGATAACCCAGAGAATACTGGCAAGTGTAGAATTATCAAGATGTGTAAAGATGATCTCAATGACATTTATGAAGAGCGTGAATACCTAACACATACAGAATCACCTAAAATTAGAACCATTATTGCTAAACTCTGGACTGACAATATCTGTACACTTGACAGCCTGTCAAGAAGATATAGATGAAAGAAACCTGTCAATTCTAAGTGCACATTCTGTAATGCTGTGCAAGATGTCAATCATGTCTTCTTACATTGTAACATGCCCGAGATGAGAAACGCACGGTCAGTGTTTCAAACAAAGTACCTCAAGTTCGTTGATTACTATAAAAGACACGATGACGATAGGAAACTTACTCAAATACTAGCAGTGGCGCCATATTGCAAATCATCTAAAAGGCCAGGAGCTGTAAACTGCATATTCTCATATATAAAATCTGTCTACAACATTGTAAATGAAAACCTGGTGCTGACATAAGTGTACTTGTACATTAGTCAATAAAGCCATCTTAAATCTTGAATCTTAATCTTGAAATCTGAATGTTCTCTGGCATTTGGCCTCCAGTAAATAAATTCACCAAATCTGGGGTCGAAAATGTCCCTCTACCCCTACCCCCCCTTATCTTATATATGCAGGCTCACCTTAGGAGCAAAGCACTAAACTATTCTTTACCCCTATCTAAAGTGTGGAAAGCACTAAACTATTCTTATCCCCTATCTAAAGTGAGGAAAGAAGGTGTACACAAGGATCAAGTATGATACGATATCGCTACAATAAACATGACTGTCAAGAAAATCTACCTATGTAAAATAATGCCGCAATAATAGAAGCCCCCCCCCCCCATACACACACCCTCCCTCCTGCATAGTGGCCATGTTTGGTTACCCTGGGGGTTAATATTTTCTTGCATGCTGTCCTCTCAGGATAATATTAACTTTAGTTGTAGGCTCGGTTTACCTGTACCTGCTGTACGTATATATAATGCCCCAGTAGGTATTAATCCTTTAAAGGCTGTATGGTGCTCTGTAATTTGAACATCACAGTGCATAAATTATGTTACTGGTGTGTAATGCACTATTACTAAAACCATTCACTATCGACTCTACTGGGTCGATCGACACAGAATGGCTTGTGTATGATGCACCTATTGAGTGCCAGTGACTTTCCCAATAGGGTAGATTAACCTAAAGACGACCGTTCCTGTGCAAGTTTTCAATCAGGTGTTTGTAGTTGCTTATATCTCTGGAAGTTTTGGGTCTTCAGACTTCCAAAATACACTGAATGAAAGATAATTGTTTGGGCTTTTGTACCTGTTATATTTCAAAAATTCATTTATATACGTTATTTCTAGTTTATCACCCTTACTACAAACATTCCATTTAGTTCAATTTCACCTTGAGACGACCACTTTGCACCTTGAGTTGACCACTTAATATCCACCCTTTTGATAAAGCCCTTTTGATTAAAACATCAAATTAAGGATTAAACAAGTTCCTTAAATTTATATGAAATAAAAAAGCATCATTAAAGATACTGCACCATAAGGAAAATATATGATTAAGAGTGGCTAAAATAAAATGAAAATTGGAATAGTGGCATGCCCATTGATATCTTAAATCTCATCAAAACAGAGGTGATAATGCTAACCCTGCATTAAAAAAAGCTTCGTTTCAACGGTGCTTTAATCAATTTGAAATATGCACTATAATAACCCAGCTCTTGATTTTATAATCATGCTCTCAGTATCACAAACTTACTCTACATACTACTAGTAGTAGGATTCCAGTAAAGGTTGAAATGTGTGTATTAAAACATCATCCAGGGAAATTTTGTATCTGAAATTCTTCTAAATATGAATCTTTGGATGTAATGCTATATTATAAATGGTATATATTCAATGAAATGCATAAATAACTCAGTAAGAGGTGGTCTGCTCAAGGTGAAATTGTGGTCATCTCAAGGTGAAATTGGTATGTTCTAGGAAATAAGTCCCATACAGAAAGTATTTAAGATTTCTGCACTTTTCCTTATCCTCCATTTAGCAAAGATATTTATCTATGCCTAGAGGCAAAATGTTGTATATGTGAGCACTTGTCATCTTCAAATTATCGAACCAAAGTTGGAGAATTCTGATGAAATGAACAGCTGGTCGTGATAAAAACCATTCAAACATGGGAACTTCAGTGTATTACCATACAATGACAATTACCTCTTATATTCCAGGGCATCATTCTATGGGGTATTATGACACCTATATTTCAATAATATTAGAGTTTAAGACCAATACACTACATGTGAAAGTGAGAAAAACAAGCTCACAGGTGATCAACTCTAGGTATGTGGTCGTCTTCAGGTTAATCTACCCTAGTACTTCTTCAGTGCCATCATTGTGGTCAAATTGTAAAATAGGTCTGTAGCTATGAGGCATCATGTATAAAGGGTTAATAGCTTTGAAGCATCATGTATAAAGGGTTAATTGCTTTGATGCATCATGTATAAAGGGTTAATAGCTTTGAAGCATCATGTATAAAGGGTTAATAGCTTTGAAGCATCATGTATAAAGGTTAATAGCTTTGATGCATCATGTATAAAGGGTTAATAGCTTTGAAGCATCATGTATAAAGGGTTAATAGCTTTGATGCATCATGTATAAAGGGTTAATTGCTTTGATGCATCATGTATAAAGGGTTGATAGCTTTGAAGCATCATGTATAAAGGGTTGATAGCTTTGAAGCATCATGTATAAAGGGTTGATAGCTTTGAAGCATCATGTATAAAGGGTTAATAGCTTTGAAGCATCATGTATAAAGGGTTAATAGCTTTGATGCATCATGTATAAAGGGTTAATAGCTTTGAAGCATCATGTATAAAGGGTTAATAGCTTTGATGCATCATGTATAAAGGGTTAATGTGTGTCTGGTGCAGAGGTAAGTAGACACCCATATACACACAACATGGTGAGATGTGTGTACCTGGCAGCTGTTAGTTTACAACTTCCTGTTATCTCAGTAAAGTTATTATTGGGATATAAGGCAGAATGAGACCTCAATATATCTTTAATATGGGGATTCTAGGACATAGATAAAATGTTAGAGAATTATTCTGAACAGGTTTGAAACTGACGAAAATATTCCTGTTGTGCTAGGAAAATATTGTTATATTAGTTTAAGCAGTTTTCTGAGTTCACAGTTTCGAAAAAATGCAATTTTATGATTCTAATCTGATATTCTGCTTTCCCTCTACAGTACGTTCCAGCTTGTTCTCTTGTATCATTTACAAGTAGAACACAAGTATCTACATCACTATATCACATAAGTCGGTCAGCTATTTCGCTGGTTGCCTGCACTTTGATCCTGAGGTGCCATAACTCACACCAGCAACCAGGAAAATGATTTGTCCCGCATGTTTGGGAATTTGGTGCCATTTTACATTTCCGAGACATATTACCTTTGTCAATTAACCCACCCAAAAAGGAGAATAAATTTAATTAAATCCTTGATTAGAATCCAAGATAGTGTCAACCTTGAACTTTCATGAATTTTGATTGGCAAAAGAAAATGTGATAAAATGTAGAAAGAAGGAGTATGCTTTGCATAAATAACTTGTGGCTCACTCATATCACGCCATGACAGGTGAGAATGTGCAGAGATAAAGCATTAAATGACAGTCTTGAGTGATGAATGACTCCAAGGCCAAAAAGTGTCACTTTTTTCTACTTTTTACTGGATTTTCTCCCACTTTTTCCTTCATCAAACAGATTCAGTAGACACTGGCTGTAATAATGATGAATCACCCACACCAAGGCCATAAATTGATCTGTTTCTTTTTGATCTGTGCGGATCTTTTTACTCCCAAAGAAACACCCACAGCCAAAAGTTTTCGAAATGCAGTTAGAATGGCAATAAAACATGAGGCCTAGTTGCCCATCTTTTAAACCAAGACATGTTACTAAACTCCAGGGTTGAAAAAAAACAACTGAGAAGTTTCATAATTTTTCTTTTAGTTTTCTTTCTTTCTACTTGTTGGTATTGAATTTCTATGTGATGGGTGAAACTTGAGTAAGTTTGGACAAGGCATGAAAATGCTGACATCTCCCCCCAGGCACTGGTTGTCCCATAGAGAGTATACCCCCCCCCCCCCGCCCCAACTAGCGTAGAATGAATTATAGGTGTTACATTCCTATGTAGAAGAGACATGACAGGTGGGACATTAGGGGCACTGTACTACAGTAATAGGGCACTGTGATTTACACCCCTTTACAGATCGCTTTTATTGGCAACAAGTGTCTAATGAAGTTTCGTATTTAGGTATGGTTATTAAAATCTTTTGATAAAAAAAATTATTGAAATAGTTTAAATGATATTATGTTATGAATTGTTGATGAATTAAAATAGAAGAAATATGCCATGTTTAAAAAGGAAACATTCCCGTGTGTAACACTTAACCCGAAACTAAGGACCAACGGCTAGCTCTGTTCAAATTTCAAAATGCCGTTGTCAACAGACGCAGGGACATAGGAACTGAGTAAATGTTCTTTATTTTCTTTATTTAAAAGCAAATTCATTCCGTAGGCCATGGTATAAATGCAAATGTCAACTCACACGGGGTATTTTGCATCGTATTCACCTCTATAAGGCTTCGTTGAATAAAGACAGCCTCACCTTGGTGAATACGATTCAAAATATCCCATGCTCATGACATTTGCTTTTACACATGATTTATACAGTTCAGTGTAGTAACGTATTTATATACCTGATTTATACAGTTCAGTGTAGTAACATATTTATATACCTGATTTATACAGTTCAGTGTAGTAACGTATTTATATACCTGATTTATACAGTTCAGTGTAGTAAAATATTTATACCTGATTTATACAGTTCAGTGTAGTAACGTATTTATATACCTGATTTATACAGTTCAGTGTAGTAACGTATTTATATACCTGATTTATACAGTTCAGTGTAGTAAAATATTTATACCTGATTTATACAGTTCAGTGTAGTAACGTATTTATATACCTGATTTATACAGTTCAGTGTAGTAACGTATTTATATACCTGATTTATACAGTTCAGTGTAGTAACGTATTTATATACCTGATTTATACAGTTCAGTGTAGTAAAATATTTATACCTGATTTATACAGTTCAGTGTAGTAACGTATTTATATAACTGATTTATACAGTTCAGTGAAGTAAAGTATTTTCTGAAAAAGAAAATAGACAACTTGGATTAAAGGAAATGTACATAAAAGTTCAGGTTTTTGGTGTGCCCCCATATAAATGACCAGGACAGGCTTTACAAAGTCCACCGCCCATCCCTCAAGTTCCAGCCCTATCTAGACGTCTTCATTTCCACCCCCAACAAAAGACGCTCTGGTTGCCATGGTAACCGCACTCTCCGCCCCCTAACGGCGTCTTAGCAACACGCCCCCTAGTGTGTGGTTCGGGAACTAGCCGCTAGGTGGCGTGATGGTATGTGACTTCCGGCAGGGGGCAAGCTATTTCCGCCCGGTCTCGGAGATTGAGCCGCCAGGAGTCGCCCTGGTCAAACATTTGCATAACCTCCCACTTCATTGGACGTCCTAGAGGTAAAAACAAAAAGGGGGAAAAGGGAGAGAAAAAAAAGAGGATTGGTGGAGTTTCAAGCAATTCTGCCTTGATTCTTCTAGTTTACAACTTAAGAGACAGGAACCCAGAGACATTCCTCTGCCCTCTTGATCTGCCCACGGCAGCTTAGTCAACAATGTGTGGTTCTCCATCGTTGACCTCACTTTCTGAAAATCAGCCTAATGTATTACATCATTGGCGTCAGCCCCTCCCCTTCCCCTCTTCTGAATAACGCCATCTATATCCTCTTTTCTTCCCTTTCCCGCATCCTTCTTCCGTCAGCTTCTGACATGTTGTTTGTGCAAGAAAGGAAAATTATACCTGGAATCATGATAATGATATTAACAATCAAGGTATGTATGTGGTACACAGATACCACGCAAGAGCTGACAATTTGATCATTCATTCAAAACAAAAAGTCAAAGAAAAACTGATTAAATGTAAATTCTGGTGAGTGTAGAGATGGGAGAGGCTGTATAGAGAAGTAACTCCAGTCCATGTTCCAGCCTCTTCCATGGCTCCACCATTTGGGTGGGGGGGGGGTATGCGGCGTGGTAATAGAATTCCCGTCTCCTGCTGTTCTCACGCAGACTGATACATGTTTGTAGGAGGATTCATCCTATAAGTACAGATAACTACAGAATACATCATGTCTATAATTTAGGTTCTGCCAACTGCCTATGCAACAATGCTAAGGTGACTGCCCTGGAGTTATTGTGTCACCCAGTCAGATGAGAAACGGCCTACTTCTCTACTCTTCACTTTCCACATATTAAACATGAATTCATGTGGTGCATTAAATGCGGATCCAGGATTTTAAGGGGCATTGCCCTCATTGCCCGGTGCTACTCTTACTCAGTATAAATACGGTAGTTAGAGTGGCGGATCCAGGATCGTAATGGGCATTGCCCCCATTGCCCGGTGCTACTCTAACTCAGTATAAATACGGTAGTTAGAGTGGCGGATCCAGGATCGTAATGGGCATTGCCCCCATTGCCCAGTGCTACTCTTACTCAGTATAAATACGGTAGTTAGAGTGGCAGATCCAGGATCGTAATGGGCATTGCCCCCATTGCCCGGTGCTACTCTAACTCAGTATAAATACGGTAGTTAGAGTGGCAGATCCAGGATCGTAATGGGCATTGCCCCCATTGCCCGGTGCTACTCTAACTCAGTATAAATACGGTAGTTAGAGTGGCGGATCCAGGATTGTAAGGGGCATTGCCCCCATTGCCCGGTGCTACTCTTACTCAGTATAAATACGGTAGTTAGAGTGGCAGATCCAGGATCGTAAGGGGCATTGCCCTCATTGCCCAGTGCTATTTTTACTCAGTATAAATACGGTAGTTAGAGTGGCGGATCCAGGATCGTAATGGGCATTGCCCCCATTGCCCGGTGCTACTCTTACTCAGTATAAATACGGTAGTTCGAGTGGCGGATCCAGGATTGTAAGGGGCATTGCCCTCATTGCCCGGTGCTACTCTAACTCAGTATAAATACGGTAGTTAGAGTGGCGGATCCAGGATTTTAAGGGGCATTACTCCCATTGCCCAGTGCTACTCTTTAATACTCAGTAGTTCCACTAGTACCAGTTCACTGCACTTAGTTTGCTTACTACTAAGTCCTATTTTCTGACCGAGTAGCCACTGATATTAATTACTGAACTATGGGCCTAGACCCCTAAATTCGACAGGGTGACATGGCCATTTCTTAAAATCGACATATGACATGGAGCTTAGTGACAAGGACATGAAAAGGAAAAAGTTAGTGACAAGAGACAAGGCCTTTCCTTAAAATCGACATGTGACATGAGGACTAGTGACAAGGACATGGGAAAATAGAAATTTAGTGACAAGTGACATGGCCATTTCTTAAAATCGACATGTGACATGGGGACCCCCCATCTAGACCCCCTGAACTGCATCATTAACATGATAGAAATAACATGTGAGTGAAAATCCCCTGCTTTGTTATGTGTATTGTAAGCAGCCTCGGCCAGCGTCTATTGATACTCAGTGACGGGCTGGAGAGGGCGAGCCTGATTGTGAGTGGTTTCGTGGTTCGTCCTTGAGCTCCTTCATCCCTGTTTGCTGCTTGAGGTATGACGCACTCTGCACACCGTGAGAAAAAGTGTCTCTGTTACTGAGGTAACCATAATATAGGGGACCCTGTTATGGTCACCTAGCCACACTGTGGGATAGTTATGACGCACTTACTCACCCCTAACAACCTGATGCTGCAAGTATAGTCTCACCTATTGGGCTAAACTCTACAAGAACTGTACTGAATTATTTCATCTCTCTCTCTCTCTGGCCTCAATCTATTGTGGTAAAGTGAGTAGTAGCTAATATTCCCAACTTTATTCGAAACAAATTCATGATAAATTTACACCTTACAGAGACAAAAAAAATTAAGAGACTTGAAAGTCTCGTTGACTCTTTTTTTTTGCCAAACTAATAAGTATTGGCGTTTAAAAAGTGGGCAAGGAGAGAGGGAGATCCTTCTCTCTCTGTGTTTGGTTTCCTAATCTTACTGGAATTCTATTGGTTTTGTGTCCTGAAACAAGCTTGTCTCGTGACTACAATTAATTCTGTGACAACATACACAGAGGATAGGATGGCCCAGGGTTAAGCTGTAAAGGGTCTCCAAATATTGGGATAGAATTAGGATTCCATCAAAGGGAACACCAAGTCAATATTTGGTGGAGGTGCCTGATCTCTGTAAGATCTGTCACTTTTACAGAATAAACCTACTTACCGCTAGTAAAAGCAATGGTGTCTTACCCCTCCCCCAAGGATATCACATCATGTCACAAGGGTCATGTCCATTTGAAGGTGCCCTTAAGTTTTAATATTGTGCTAGTGAGTAGGTCACAAACACTCCGTAAAACTGACCAGTTGACAGTATTGGGCATGTAAGTACCCCACCTGGTGACATCAAGCTTTGTCACATGGACCAAATACTTCAGGCCGGGACTTGAGGTTACTTGTGACGATGTAAACAGGTGTAAAGCACCATGTATCTCACATGAAGGTTTAAGTGTTGAAGACCTACATTAACAGTCTTCTCCCAGGCTTCTTGGTGAGCATGAAAACCACAGACGAACATACATTTTTATGATTTATGTATTTTTGTCTGAGAGTATTCTGGCTGTAAGTGTTGGCCCCTTATAAACAATCCGAGATGTTTATGTTACATGAAATACAGGTCTTTTATGGAGCCTGGAAACATAATTGCAGCCCCGGGTGAGTCTACTGCATCTTGACGCCTTGGCCGCAGTCGGTAGGCTCCCCCATGGAATGCAGGTCTGCAGAGGAGTACTACATTGATGCATCAACACCGTGAATTGGCTCTGTATACTCTGTGGGCAGCCTACATTGATGCATCAACACCGTGAATTGGCTCTGTATACTCTGTGGGCAGCCTACATTGATACTTTAACACCGTGAATTGGCTCTGTGTACTCTGTGGGCAGCCTACATTGATGCATCAACACTGTGAATTGGCACTGTATACTCTGTGGGCAGCCTACATTGATACTTTAACACCGTGAATTGGCACTGTGTACATTGTGGGCAGCCTACATTGATGCATCAACACCGTGAATTGGCACTGTATACTCTGTGGGCAGCCTACATTGATGCATCAACACTGTGAATTGGCTCTGTATACTCTGTGGGCAGCCTACCTTTATATACTTTAACACCGTGAATTGGCACTGTGTACATTGTGGGCAGCCTACATTGATGCATCAACACCGTGAATTGGCACTGTATACTCTGTGGGCAGCCTACATTGATACTTTAACACCGTGAATTGGCACTGTGTACTCTGTGGGCAGCCTACATTGATGCATCAACACCATGAATTGGCACTGTATACTCTGGGCAGCCTACATTGATACTTTAACACCGTGAATTGGCTCTGTATACTCTGTGGGCAGCCTACATTGATACTTTAACACCGTGAATTGGCTCTGTATACTCTGCGGGCAGCCTACATTGATACTTTAACACCGTGAATTGGCACTGTGTACTCTGTGGGCAGCCTACATTGATACTTTAACACCGTGAATTGGCACTGTGTACATTGTGGGCAGCCTACATTGATGCATCAACACCGTGAATTGGCACTGTATACTCTGTGGGCAGCCTACATTGATGCATCAACACTGTGAATTGGCTCTGTATACTCTGTGGGCAGCCTACCTTTATATACTTTAACACCGTGAATTGGCACTGTGTACATTGTGGGCAGCCTACATTGATGCATCAACACCGTGAATTGGCACTGTATACTCTGTGGGCAGCCTACATTGATACTTTAACACCGTGAATTGGCACTGTGTACTCTGTGGGCAGCCTACATTGATGCATCAACACCATGAATTGGCACTGTATACTCTGGGCAGCCTACATTGATACTTTAACACCGTGAATTGGCTCTGTATACTCTGTGGGCAGCCTACATTGATACTTTAACACCGTGAATTGGCTCTGTATACTCTGCGGGCAGCCTACATTGATACTTTAACACCGTGAATTGGCACTGTGTACTCTGTGGGCAGCCTACATTGATGCATCAACACCGTGAATTGGCACTGTGTACTCTGTGCGCAGCCTACATTGATGCATCAACACCATGAATTGGCTCTGTATACTCTGTGGGCAGCCTACATTGATACTTTAACACCGTGAATTGGCACTGTGTACTCTGTGGGCAGCCTACATTGATGCATCAACACCGTGAATTGGCACTTTATACTCTGTGGGCAGCCTACATTGATGCATCAACACTGTGAATTGGCTCTGTGTACTCTGTGGGCAGCCTACATTGATACTTTAACACCGTGAATTGGCTCTGTGTACTCTGTGGGCAGCCTACATTGATGCATCAACACCATGAATTGGCTCTGTATACTCTGTGGGCAGCCTACATTGATACTTTAACACCGTGAATTGGCACTGTGTACTCTGTGGGCAGCCTACATTGATGCATCAACACCGTGAATTGGCACTTTATACTCTGTGGGCAGCCTACATTGATGCATCAACACCGTGAATTGGCTCTGTATACTCTGTGGGCAGCCTACATTGATACTTTAACACCGTGAATTGGCACTGTGTACTCTGTGGGCAGCCTACATTGATGCATCAACACCGTGAATTGGCTCTGTATACTCTGTGGGCAGCCTACATTGATGCATCAACACCGTGAATTGGCTCTGTATACTCTGTGGGCAGCCTACATTGATGCATCAACACCGTGAATTGGCACTGTATACTCTGTGGGCAGCCTACATTGATACTTTAACACCCTGAATTGGCTCTGTGTACTCTGTGGGCAGCCTACATTGATGCATCAACACCATGAATTGGCACTGTATACTCTGGGCAGCCTACATTGATACTTTAACACCGTGAATTGGCACTTTATACTCTGTGGGCAGCCTACATTGATGCATCAACACCGTGAATTGGCTCTGTATACTCTGTGCGCAGCTTCAATGGACAAGCTGGCTCAGTGAATAAGACAAGAAGTGGTGAATTTACAGTTGTTTTCTAATTTGCTGTCACTCAACGTGTGAGGTCATTTGACAGTTAGACTCATTTCAAATTTTCAATTGATCTCTAACCCCAAAATAAAGGACGCACGCTGACAGATACATGAAGCCCCATGGGCTTCTTGGACTTGTCAACTCCTTTATGTTTGCACGATACTCCGAATCTGCTAGGATGCACGAATGGAGCCCTAGCGCATAACTTGCCTGGGCTGCACTTAAGGATGATTTTAACCTGACAGCACCACGCTTATCATACAAGCATATCTAATCATTTTACCTACAGGAAAATAGTCTACAAACACACTCCTACTGAACTGCTTACCAGTACTGGTGCATGATGACAAATAGGTCCAGCGTTTGATGCAGTATTTACGATTAATGATATTCTACTCTGCATTCAATCAGTTTGAAGTTCTCTATAGAAATGGTAATTAGAACCTCTGACCACGAATTTGTAGTACACAATATAGGACACTGACAGACTATGTATTACAGTGAGTGCAATAAGTGGGTAACTGCGCCATATCCTGTACACTTGCTCAGGTTACTGCAGTAAAGGCCCCACTTCTTATAATAGTATCGTGTGTTAGTTCTTAGAAATAGTAAGAATAACAACAGGTAGCCTCTTGAAGTGTCCAGGAATGGTACACAATGTGTGTTTTTGTCGGTGTTTCTTGTTCGTCATAACTGCTCCTTCTGATACATGTAAACCATGAGTAGTCTGTCGTACCAGGGTGTAACATGGAGGGTCACAGTCTGTTATGGTGTCCCTGAAACCCCAGCCTGCAACATCTATAAAGATGAGTCCAGTCCTACCATGCTATATATCTCTTATACACCTTATTGCCTTTGGCTGGCATGATACATGCTTAGGTTATGAGAACATCCTTTCTTTGAAGCAATAGGAAAATCTCTATAGTTAATAACATCATCCTTGTACGTTATCACAGACGTTCACATCAGCTGTGACCTTCTGGTGGGCTGCAGGAGAACTACAGCCCCATAAGGCACGGCCTGTGCTGGTGCCCGGCAGGTTGCCACATTAATGTATACAATGTGGCCTTGTCGCCAGTAACCTGTGGAGTTTGGGTAAATGTCACCTGCTCATAGGCTTTGTTTCCCTCCAAGAATCATTATGCAGGCAAGAAGCCTCAGACCCTAGATCTTGAATAGAGATTGTGAGGTAGAACCATAAAGGGCTGGGTATTGAAAGTGGAGCTGTATACTACATGTATTTTACAAGTCTGAGGATTTAAAACTGTTTTCATCTTAGTGAGTGAAGGCATCCCAGCTTAATAGAAGTTAACTAGACTTGTGATTTGCCTCTGAGGCTCTGTAAACTACAGAATACGACACGACTGTCAGTTTGGCAGGTGAGTAAGTAGCAAGGAGATTTTGGTGGATATATGTGATTACATGATATTTATTAAAGAAAGAATTAGGAATTTGTGGGGGGAAAAAATATGAGGAATTTGTGCGTGCCTCCCAAGGTATGGACCCAGAATAAATAAGAACATGTGGCAGTCCCCCAGCGGAGTGAGTGAGTGGGAAGCTGGCCTGTTGGTGTAACTGTGGAGGATACAGACAAGTAAACTCGGGCTGTGGCATTGAAACCCGATATAAACTCCTGCCTAGCACCTAGATACACACGCAGGCCAAAGGGTAACATGTCCGCCATGCACCGAACGGAGAGAGTTGGACCCATACCGTGCGACCAAGGAAACTCTTGAAGTGAAATTAGTGAATGTACCTGGTGTCATAATGCACTGCTTGCAGATGTGATGGGGGCCGGGGTAGATATGGTGGGAAGTGCAGGAGGTGGGGCGGGTTGAGGGTGGTGCAGATCTAGGGAACTCATTGTGTTAAGGAAGAAGCAAAGAGAAAAACAGGCAAAAAAATTGTTGATATGGACGGAAAATCTAGGTTTCATCCAGATGACTCAAGATTGCTCTTTATTGAAGAAATATGAGGGACAATTTCGTTTGACTATTGCAGTTTATAACAAATTGGGAACTGTTGGTATGAGTATGTCCATGGGTGGGGAGTCGAGGGAAGGGGTACAAGAAATGCCAACTTCATTATGGTAGCTTGTGTTTTAAGGGTGAGTGGAAGGGTAAGCTAACTGAAATGTCACCTCCACCATCTGCTTGTTAGCTGGGAGGGTGGGTGAGGAAGAACATGGGAAAAGGTTCAGCGACTCCCTAAGGGAGCGGAATGCACAGTTGTGTGAGCAATGGGGGTACACCGGGGGGTACACTGTACCGCTGAATTGTCTCATATATAGGACAAGTATTTGATATGTGAATATGCACGAATGAGAAATTATGATTTCAACTGGATAGTGTACCTGAGCTGCTAACCTAGGACCTGGGTTTGTTTCCTGGTTCTATTCCATGATTATGTGCATTAGCACAGAAATCTATATTCTGCATCGGTACAAATATATAGGCCTGAAAGCTGAATGTAAGGTCCTGGGTCACTTTGACGACAAGGTTAGGGGATTAAGGAAGGGCCGTCACTTATGAAAACAATGAGGGTCGGTCCCTAATGCTACATACACTTGCATATAAAAATATGAAATAGAATGAAAGGAAGAAATCAATAAGAATGCAAAATCGGGGGTGCGGGGGCAGAGCCCCCGATTTCTTTACATGATCTCATGGAACATGAAAAACAATGAAGAAGTTTTTAAAAGGAAAAAGTAAAAGGGGGTGTGGGATGGCAGAGCCCCTGAATTCTTTAGAAATGCATACTGAAACTAATAGATACAACCTGTATTACAGGTTCCATGTCAAAATGCTTCTTGTAGGTGTGGGGATCCTCAGTGACATAATGCCTGTACAATCATAGACCGACCATGCCTAATTTTAATCCCAGTTACTGCAGTGTATATGCAGGACGTGGTCGTCGAAGTGATCCCGAACCATATGTAAGGACTTATATAAGGACTACATCTCTCAGAATAGGAATGATGCAGGCAGAGGGACAATTGAAAAAGATCCCTTTATAACTCCATGACCTTGAAAATGTGTATAATTGTCAACTTAGTAGTGACTGCAAGACAATGTGATTGTAACAGTTCTTACATAGACTTGAAGAAAGGAACCGAACGAAAGAAAAAGAGTTTTCACCATATAACTTCAAGCTGGATAGATGGAGGGTGTGTGCAATGCCTAGAAATTCACAAATTAAGGTGTCCCCTGGTGGCCCTGGTCCCCTATATCTGGTGAGATAGCAGAAGTATTGGACATCGATAAGCAGAGCCCCCTCTCCAGGGGCACAGATAAGACCTAACCCAGCACTGTGGGGCCTGTAAGGACGGCATGATGCCTCGGTGCTGTGAGACCTGTAAGGACAGCATGATGCCTCAATGTGCCCAGCACTGGGAGACCTGTAAGGACAGCATGATGCCTCAATGTGCCCAGCACTGTGAGGCCTGTAAGGACAACATGATGCCTCAATGTGCCCACCACTGGGAGACCTGTAAGGACAGCATGATGCCTCAATGTGCCCAGCACTGTGAGACCTGTAAGGACAACATGATGCCTCAATGTGCCCAGCACTGGGAGACCTGTAAGGACAGCATGATGCCTCAATGTGGCCAGCACCATGAGACCTGTAAGGACGGCATGATGCCTCAATGTGCCCAGCACTGTGAGGCCTGTAAGGACGGCATGATCCCTCAATGCGCCAAGTCTGTTTGCCCGCTGATGCACCAATACCTTGCCAGGGCAGAATTGTGGATCCGTAAAGTGACACAGTACATAATGACTGCACTCACAAATCAGTCAACTGAACAGGCGCTGCAGTCATGCATCATAGTGTCAAATAAAGAAAGTCTTGAGGCAATATGCCGTCTCTAGAGGGTTAAACATTGATATAAAGTGTTGGTGTGGATTCGTATAAGGGAGGGGTAGATTGTCCAACTTTTGGTCACCTTTCTCAACAAGGGAAGTATCCAGACACTGAGACAGCTTTAAGTCACCACCACGCCCATGTCAGTCCTGGTAACTCAGTGGGAACATGCTGAAATGTTCTTTACTTTTGGGACCCACCGGTTTCCTACAGATTTTCCTGTACAGATGCACCGGCCTTTCGACGAGTTGTGCCCCACCACTCATGCACGATGAGGTCCTGGTGAGCCAGCCTAGGGAGCCAGCTAGGTACAAGCTACAGTGGTTTGACTTCACTTCCTACAAAATGGCTGGTATCTGCCCTGTTCCTTACACAATAGCCAGTAGTATTGGTTGGCCTGTATGGCCCTCTCTGGTATGGGTAAGTAGGAAGGCGTGGGTATGTAGATAAATGGATGAGTGACATCACATGGTGGAGGCTCCATGCGGATGTAGGAGGTTTGAACAAGGATGAAGGGGAATAGGCCGACATCCTGAGACGATGAGAATATTGAAGAAAGAATATTGCAAAGGGAACCTATATGTGGTAATCTCTGCTGGTACAAGAGAGGGTAGGGGTTACACAGGACAGTATGGTAGGTATTGGGATGAGTTGAGTGTATGGAACGGTACAACCTGGCCACCATAGCCGGCCACAATATGTGTGAAAGTTGGGACCAGCACAGGCTGGACTTTGAGCCTAATACAAATTGAAAATGGACATAGAATCTGGGAGACAAAGATGGTTTTTCTAATGTGCAATGTAAAGTAAGTCCTGGTAGGGCATGCAAACAATGATCCTTCCAGCCGTTATAAATTAAGTCTTTTAAAATGCCTTCAAGGGCACCAAGCTATCTTGTTAGGGCATTGTTACAACTTGTCCATGTCCACCTGATGCATATGAAGCACTGGTAAGGCTTTATTTCTTACATCTTGTCCATGTCCACCTGATGCATATGAAGCACTGGTAAGGCTTTATTTCTTACATCTTGTCCATGTCCACCTGATGCATATGAAGCACTGGTAAGGCTTTATTTCTTACATCTTGTCCATGTCCACCTGATGCATATGAACCACTGGTAAGGCTTTATTTCCTTGGGCTGCATTCATTCATCATGACACAAAACGTTATTCTGGCCATGGTTGGTTAAAGACACAATGTGAAATATAGTGTGGACAAGTTTTACTTGTAAGTCAGCACCTATTGATCACCAATCTGTTGGTGTAAAGCCAGGTAACATAGCAGTTTTGGCTTCCATCTAATCCAATTGACGAAGCTTTGGTGGCTGGGAAATAAGAGAGAAGAGGTGGCAGGTAGTAATTGCCTGACCAATCACGTGACACCTGTCACCTCTGACGTCATGGATCACGTGACAGACCCATATGTTGCCATGGTTACCTGTTTGCAATGCATCATGGGGAAGTCTCTCACCTGTTGGCCGCTCATGCCGCTGTCAAAATGCCATTCACTGCTGAGGTTGTCTTTGTGTGGGCAATGTTTGGTTACTCAAAAACGTAGAGGAAATGACCTTCAATAGACATAGACTCCCCACACAAAATGCATATCTTTGTGTACATGATTTAGAGTCTAGACTATTCTGCCTCTATGTGTCGCTGAGTCCGGCCACCAGTTAGGGAAAGTTGATGCTTCAAGTGATATGTTAAGCTGTTATCATGACGGACATGGTGCAGCTGCACTGGTGCATCATGTCAAACCTCTGGGACTAGATTGAATCTTGCCGTGCTTGAAATATTAACCCGTGAATTGACTGGATAGTATATGCCACCCTTAGGCCTGCTCTCAGAAATCTGATTTCACCTCGAGGATAATCGTAAGGTCATTTCAAAACTGCTCAATCCCGTCTACAGCTACACAGAAGCTGGGCACCAAACCCTTTAGTACTGAGAATAGTTTCAGACAAGTTGTGCTTGATAACCATGAGAGTCCCTGTGTCTAGATGTAGATAGGTGTGCACGGGTCTAGCCACCTAGAAAGGCCGATTAGGGGCGAGTCGACTCACGCTGCCCTAAGTGAAGAATTGAGCCCTGCCTGCAAGCCTGCCTCATTTGACCTGTGACCTTGACCTGTGACCTGTAGGTCAGACAGCGAGTTGCTAAGGAGCTGCTCTGGGTGTAGACAAAAAAACTGAGCCCCTAGCCCAGCTCAAGTCACCACCAACAGATTAGGAAGGGCTCTTACTGGACCATTTAGTTCCTCTTTGAATCAAATATAGATGAACACTCAAACCCAGAGTTTAGGCATAAATCAGTTGATGGTGGCATAGGTATCAATTGAGTTCCACTCTTCCCTTTATTGATGGCATACACTGTTTTGTTGTATAATGCATCATATGGACACTCAATGGGTGGTGTGTATGGACACTCCATGGGTGGTGTGTATGGACACTCCATAGGTGGTGTGACATAGGACCACGGTGCCTTTTAACTAAACTAAAGGGGCCAAACATTATTTGAAAAGGAAATAGAAAACATGTATAACATGAATAATACCTTAGAAAACAGCAATTTAATGGGTGAGAACAATGCGCACTTGCAGGTACCAGTGGTTAATGACCGGCTCTATGTCTGCATTCCCATGTGGCTTCCTCGAGGTATTCCTTCCGTGTGGCTGCTCTTGCACTATTCTGTGTAGAACATCAATCAAGATGGCGTCTGTTCTCCCCAGTCCACAACATGACCTGGTAGCACCAGATGGCTGTGTTTGAACCACTCCTCTCTAGTCAAACTCAACCCAGAGTAGGGAATGAAAAGAATGGCCGAAGGAGTAACAGTTGTTTCTGTTGGTGTACCTATCTTTCTTTGTAACTTCTGCGTAGGGGTAAGGAGAAAAAGGGATTCTTGATAATGGAAGCCAGTATCAGCACCAGATACCTATCTACAGGTCTGCGGCTCTGGGGCTTTTAGGCTTTTGAGGGACGTTGAGATGAAAAGGGAGAGATGTGATTTGTGTGTTATTTGACCTAAATTTGACTTAATCCACAGATTTACCTTGACTGGAGCCATTTTGACCTAGACCTAGTATGACCTGGAATTGATATTTGTCTATTTTGACCTAATTTGGTTCATGCTGGTCTAATTTGACCTAGATATGTATTATATTTGTTCATTATAACCTATTAAAGTAAAATAGTGAATGCTGGTTAAATTTTACCTGTAATGACAAAATTTACCTTATATTGACCTACACTTGAACAATCTATATGTTTTGCCCTACTACCTTCTCTGATCCATGGGAAGAACTAGTACAGGGTAGGGCAGGGAGGTAGGAAGGCAAGGTAGAGCAGGGAGCTTTGGGCAGCGTAGGAATCAGAACTATAGTGCTCTGAATGTAGTCATCTGATTGGCTAACTGTGAGGTACCTAAACACATCCCTAAGGTACACATGCTACACTCTGATTGGTTGTTCTAGAGGTACTACTTGAATACTCTGCAATGCAGCTACCTAAAAGCATACCTGTCACGGTATGTAGACCACTTCACCACGGAGCTAAAACCAGGGCTAAGAGCGCTGTATTTGGTAACCTCGATTTTAGTCTTAAAAAGAAGAAATATTTTTCAACTCTTTAAGGAAGGCATTGTCTGCAAGACTTCAGGTTAATTTATGCCTGACTTACTGTGTTCTTTTATGATCTACAATTGAATCTTGGACCTCCAACTCCCAGGGACTGATCGATGGACATTGCATATGTCCATCATGATAAACTTCAGAAGCGAAAACACAAGGACGAAAAGCCTAGAAATAAGGGAAGCCCAGGAAGGGTTAAAACGCAGGTTCGTCAGCTGCTCAAGTATGAATATGAACATGAAGGTCATCCAAAGTTGAACAAATATAGGGTGGGAAGACCAGTACTTACAGCTATATATAACTAGGTCCGAGGGCGGTAATTATTGACCCTGGCCTGTTTGAGACCTTGGCCTTGGTAGTCCCAAGGTCACTGAAGTAAGGCTATGAGTTCAGGTCACCCTGAGCATTGGAGATGACGGACGCTCAGCCGTGAATAATTACTTTTTATACATATATTAGAAAGTACTAAGGTCCTTACTATATCCCACAATGTTTTGCTCTTGTTAGATGTATAGCTATACCTAAAGTTTCAGATAACATGGATTTACCTGCATTTTTACACAGCTCCTCCCCAACCCAACACTAGAATCTTCGTCCCCCCCCCCCCTCCCAACTTTTCTGAATTCTTAATTTAATACCAGTTTGCCTAAACTTGTCCAAGTCTATTGATGTTGATAGAAAGCAAGCGGAATGATATAACAGAAAAGAATACTCTAGTAAATCAATAGCTTAGAGACTGCAACCAGTCTATAGTTTGAAACCTGTATAAAATTGGGATCATAAATTAAAGACTAGATGTAACAACTTGGCGGATACCTAGGGTGGATACCCTTTCACCCTGATATAGTGAACGTCAGATGTCTCAGAAAAGAAACTCCTGATTATGTACCATTGAACATTAAGGAATGAACCAAATTAGCTTACATGGAACAACTACACAGGATCACGCACATATATAACGTTTTACATGTGATAAATTGTAGACATAAATCTATAAATGCCTCCTTGACTTCCCCTGGAAGCTATATAGCTTAACATGTATCATATGTATCTAGTTACATACATCACCTTAGCCACATGGGGGCGCTCCTCACCGCCACTGGGCAGCAATGCATGATGGGTATAACACACAGAATGCCATAGGTTACTATGGTTACCACATTACATGAGCAGTAACAGATACATGTATAGGTGGAACAAATATCATTCTGCAAACATAATCTCCACATCCAGCCTGTACCAATTCTAACACCGCACGGAGAAGGCCAGGGAAAGTCTGATGATGAGATGAGGGTTTTTATGTGGGAGTAGAGATGGTGAAGTAGTTAAATTATTTCTTTCCGCTTGTGTGTTTTTGTAATTGATTTGGCGGGAGGATTGAGGAGACGCCGTGCAGGTTCCACTTGGTTACATGTTAACCCTCTCCACACTGTAAAGTGAATTACCTGTAAAGCGCCTCTGGTCTTCACGATGCACTCATGCGTCAATCTGTATGATGCCTGAATGCATCGTGACAGCACTATGAGGTTTGTAATGATGCACCCATGCTGCATCCTACAGCTCCGCCCTAAGTTTATAAATGTTGGTGTATTCATGACATGAACATGAACAGTGAGGTAGCCGCGCGTTCTGCTAGTGGGGAGTCGTATACAGTGGATGGGGAGAGGGTATGCAGAACTTTTTATGTCAAACTGGACCCTTTGAAGTCTAAACGCTACTTTAGACTGCACACAGTGCTATAACAGTAAACACCATCATGTAGTATTTCAAATTGATATCATAAACATTATAGAGGTAATGGGTGTGCACCTGAGCACTATGCATCGTAATGACAAAGAGGCAGCGTGCTTAGGAGTTACCGGTATTCAGTCCTTTAGTAATTGATACATCCTCCAGCTAATAGAAGTCCTTTAGTAATTGATACATCCTCCAGCTAATAGAAGTCCTTTAGTAATTGATACATCCTCCAGCTAATAGAAGTCCTTTAGTAATTGATACATCCCCCAGCTAATAGAAGTCCTTTAGTAATTGATACATCCTCAAGCTAATAGAAGATTTTCATTGTGACATGTTATGTAGATGTTATATGATATGAATTCCTAAAACTTTTGTGAGAGGGAATGGTGTTGCCTCTAGCACAGATATCATTCTACATTGTAACTGTTATGACCTACACATATCTTAATTCCACATAATTCTTAATGCTTGTTCCTTTGTATACTTACAGACAAACCGCCGAGGTTCATCGTGGAGCCGGAATCAGCTATAGTCAGGGTGCACAGTGAGGTGCGGCTACTGTGCCGTGTGGAACCTGCTAGTGCCACAGTACGGTATGTTACATTCATACATTACTACATGCTAACTTACACATGATGTTTGATGTCTCCAGGTTCATATTCTTTGTTCATCTTGAAGCACCAATACAGTGCATGTGAGTCTATTAGATAGCAGTACATTGGTGCATCGTGTAAACCGTCCAGCAAGTTTAAGGAGAGACTCGTGATGTCAGCATTCATATATAATCTATATTAATGTGATATATGACTATTGGCCCACAGGTTGGTGTGGGATGGCGTGTACCTATATATAATCTATATTAATGTGATATATGACTATTGGCCCACAGGTTGGTGTGGGACGGCGTGTACCTATATATACTCTATATTAATGCGATATATGACTATTCCCCTACAGGTGGGTGTGGGATGGCGTGTACCTATATATAATCTATATTAATGACTATTAGCCCACAGGTTAGTGTGGGACGGCGTGTACCTATATATAATCTATATTAATGTGATATATGACTATTGGCCCACAGGTTGGTGTGGGACGGCGTGTACCTATATATAATCTATATTAATGTGATATATGACTATTAGCCCACAGGTTGGTGTGGGACGGCGTGTACCTATATATAATCTATATTAATGTGATATATGACTATTCACCCACCTGTGGGTGTGGGATGGTGTGTACCTATATTTAATCTATATTAATGTGATATATGACTATTCACCCACAGGTGGGTGTGGGATGGTGTGTACCTATATTTAATCTATATTAATGTGATATATGACTATTCACCCACAGGTGGGTGTGGGATGGCGTGTACCTATATATAATCTATATTAATGTGATATATGACTTTTCACCCACAGGTGGGTGTGGGATGGTGTGTACCTATATTTAATCTATATTAATGTGATATATGACTATTCACCCACAGGTGGGTGTGGGATGGCGTGTACCTATATTTAATCTATATTAATGTGATATATGACTATTCACCCACAGGTGGGTGTGGGATGGCGTGTACCTATATTTAATCTATATTAATGTGATATATGACTATTCACCCACAGGTGCGTGTGGGATGGCGTGTGCCTATATATAATCTATATTAATGTGATATATGACTATTCACCCACCTGTGGGTGTGGGATGGTGTGTACCTATATTTAATCTATATTAATGTGATATATGACTATTCACCCACAGGTGGGTGTGGGATGGCGTGTACCTGGACATAGAGGAGCAGAAGGACATGCACACAGAGGGCAGCACGTTAGTTATACGACCATTCAGACACAGAGCTAAGGAGTTCTCTCACACCGGCCGCTACCAGTGTGTGGCCACCACACGGGCAGGGTCCATCATCAGCCGTAATGCCACACTACAACGAGCTTGTAAGTAACCTCTTCACATTTTGTTTCATACAGATTTAAAAAAAAAAATGGAAAAATTATAAATAAATGAAATTATGGACGAAATAAGATGCAAACCACTGTTGCAAGCAATGCCACATGTGTATTTGAGAGGGACCCTAGTCAGGTTAATTTAATACTTAGTATTTCTGCTGAGATGCGCCAACATTGCCCTCAACAGGTTTTGATTTCCAACCAGTAATGTTGAGCTTGGTTTACATACCACGTTGGCACATAATGCCTCAAAGCTTCATGCACATTGGTCGTTGATGCACCAATTCTGTGCTGGAAAGTCTAACCTTGATGGCTACAACAAACCCGCTACACCTGCAATAAATGCACCAAAGGGCATGATGTATTAACGCTTTATGTGGCCCCTAGGGGTTCAAACTACAAGCTGTGCACCCTACTTCCCTAATACCCGCCATTAGTACAGAGACCCTAAGTTCCTAATACCCGCTATTAGTACAGAGACCCACAGGGGCAAATACAAGCTGTGCACCTTACGTTCCTAATACCCACTATTGGTACAGACACCCACAGGGGCAAATACAAGCTGTGCACCTTACGTTCCTAATACCCACTATTAGTACAGACACCCACAGGGGCAAATACAAGCTGTGCACCTTACGTTCCTAATACCCACTATTAGTACAGACACCCACAGGGGCAAATACAAGCTGTGCACCTTACATTCCTAATACCCGCTATTAGTACAGAGACCCACAGGGGCAAATACAAGCTGTGCACCTTACGTTCCTAATACCTACTATTGGTACAGACACCCACAGGGGCAAATACAAGCTGTGCACCTTACGTTCCTAATACCCACTATTAGTACAGACACCCACAGGGGCAAATACAAGCTGTGCACCTTACGTTCCTAATACCCACTATTAGTACAGAGACCCACAGGGGCAAATACAAGCTGTGCACCTTACGTTCCTAATACCCACTATTAGTACAGACACCCACAGGGGCAAATACAAGCTGTGCACCTTACGTTCCTAATACCCACTATTGGTACAGACACCCACAGGGGCAAATACAAGCTGTGCACCTTACGTTCCTAATACCCACTATTCGTACAGACACCCACAGGGGCAAATACAAGCCGTGCACCTTACGTTCCTAATGCCCACTATTCGTACAGACACCCACAGGGGCAAATACAAGCTGTGCACGTTACGTTCCTAATACCCACTATTAGTACAGAGACCCACAGGGGCAAATACAAGCTGTGCACCTTACGCTCCTAATGCCCACTATTCGTACAGACATCCACAGGGGCAAATATGGGCTTAGTTTCCAATAGAGAAAAACAGTCAGTCTACAAACCATGACACATGTGTCAATGTAGTCAGTGCTTGTTAGCGCGGCGACTAGAGAGTTCTACTCGTGAGATGAGTAGACTAGTGTATGGTTCACAGTCGCCACGGTGTAAGGGATAGAAAGGCCTTGCAATCTATTTTTGTTTGTGGCTCCTCTGCTATGGACTATTCCTGCTCACTATTCTAATATAATAACAACAGTGTGTGTACTTTACTTATCAGTGAAGGAATTTTCAGAATATATCTCATACTTTTGATTTTATTCGCAGATAAGACATTTCATCATTTAGAGCTCTATGGCAGATTAGCATTAGAGCATTTTAAGATTCAGAAATGCATCCCTGTAGCCTTTGTTTTAGAATTGTTCGTTTTGAAACTACTATATATATATGTAGTACAGGTTTTATCTCAGTGGGTTATGGTACAATTGGATCATATTTTCTGTATTTGAACAAAGTATTTACTGTCAAAGATCTCTATGGAGAAATTAGTGCTAAAGTGTGTGTTGCCATATGTGCATTTTTGTAAATCAGAGGAGGTTGAAGTGTAAGGCCACATTGTGGAACTGCTACATTCTTTTCTGTGTAAAATTTTTAGTTTACATTGAAATAATGCTATCTCAGAATATGTATCTACTATTGGTGATGAAAGATTAATTTGATTACTCCTTTCATAATATAAATGATTTTGTGGAACACTGAAAACATGTATGTACACCGAGGTACTTACACTGTGCTCCCCCTCTACAGAGAGGTGGAGTGATCTGCCCGGTTTGCTGACCACTGGCCCGTGACGAGGTACAGACTATTACAAGTGATTGGCAGTTGGGTGTGTGTGTGTGGGAGGGGGGGGGACAGGGAGGCAGAGCAGGCTCCTGGCAATCTGAGACAGTGTACACTCATAATGAAACACCTGTTGACTATGGCATTGAACATTGAATAAGACAGGTACCTGTGGCAGCTGAGTGAGGTGCATGCAGAATGGACAGTCTACAGACTATTAGTACTTAGCTGCAGTGGGTAGTTCAGGTTGAATTTGTGCTAAAACTACCAAAAGCCCAGATGATAGTATGTCTCACCAACTGAAACTAGAAACAAGATTACAAGTCGCCGCGCCATGTCTCACAGGACTATTCTCTACTATTGTATTAAAATCTACAACACTATGGTTTTATTTTACATTCCTAATACCCGCTATTAGTACAGAGACCCTACGTTTCTAATGCCCACTATTCGTACAGACACCCACAGGGGCAAATACAAGCTGTGCACCTTACGTTCCTAATACCCACTATTAGTACAGACACCCACAGGGGCAAATACAAGTTGTACACCCTACATTCCCTAATGCCCACTATTAGTATAGAGACCCATAGGGGCAAATGTGGGCTTAGTTTCCAATAGAGAAAAAGCAGCCAGTCTACAAACAGTGACACGTGTGTCAACGTAGTCAGTGCTTGTTTTACGTGGCTTCAATCTTGTCACCAGAAACTAATACTCCCCTCTCAGGCTGATACCCTGCCACCATTCAACTAAACTCTCACATTGATAAACCTGTAACGATGCCATGATGCCTCAAAGCTCATTTGGTGCATCACGCTTTGGGAGTGCATTAATCCCGTAGCAATCCCGTTTGGTCAGCAATGATGCAAGAAATTATGCAGCTTTGGCGAATTGCTTGCCAGGGCTGCATTCATGTATCGTGACGTCTAAACAGTATGTATCAAAGTACTACCGGTATGCGGCCCTCAGAAAGTTAATGTTTTTACTGAATAGATAATCTGATTTAGCTTCTGTTCACCACTCCTCACCTTGCGAGTGTGCCATATCGTTTCTCTATTTTGTCTTCTGAGTGGAAAAGACAATTTAATCTCAGTATACATGTACCTTCGTCTCCATTTGTTCTGTAATGTTAACCCCTTTCCTGGATGTTTCCGGACACCTTTATATTTTCTGTCAGTAATTCGAATTGAAAAGCCCCATGTACACCTCATGGCTGATGCACCTAGTCAGATCAAGCCCCATGTACACCTCATGGCTGATGCACCTAGTCAGATCAAGCCCCATGTACACCTCATGGCTGATGCACCTAGTCAGATCCAAGGCTCCCATCCACACCTGCACTTAGGTTTAACCTGTAAGTTTTTTTTAATTGAAAAGAAATCTGTTGATAAGAGCAGAGGCAAAATTCCAAAAATCAGGGTGTTTAACTAACAGAAATCAACCTCAGCTCCGCATGTCCCCCCCCCCACCAATTACAGCCAAAACACTTGATTTTCCGTCTTGTCTAGGTCTAAAGGTAAGAGGTAGACAGTGATTGAAACAACACTTTGAACCAAAGATTATGCCAGAAACTTGGCTCCATAACTTGGCTGCATAAAATCCTGCCATATCCCGCGATCTGGATCAGGAAAAAACGACCTCGCATGTCTCATTCAGGCAATCGCATGTCCCCACTTAGTCTGGTTTGAACATTGCGTCCGTCATTTCAGCCAATGAGAGCGCACTTTCCAATCTCGTGGTTGACCTCTGAGCCAATCCCCGTCCCCCTTCTATAGTGGCTCGTGGCGGGAGGAGACAGAGTCAAGGACACCACCACCAGTGGATCCCGGCGTGCTTTGCTCCTTCCGGCGGTGTCTGGGGGCACCTCCGGTCGATGGCGCAAGGGAGGCTGGGAAGGTGGCAGGACATCGATCACTTAGCTGGTTGTTGGTGTGAGGGTTGCTTTAGGTTTTGTTACACTTTGGGCACCAGTAGAACAAAGTTAGCCCTCTTATATATCCTAGATACGAGGTGTGTGAATGGCACCACTGGGCAACAGTAGACGGTACAGGGTCCATGGGTTGGGGCTGATGGACGGAAATTCTTGAAGTTGAAGTGGAAGCCAGTCCATGAAGCATATTAAGGAGTTAATTACCTAGGTTAAATAGAAAGGCAATGGTGTAACTGAAATGGACTTAGATAATGGTTGATCGTGCTTCTGTGAATCCATTTGCTGTCATAATGTATGAATGCCTCTCCAGTGAGACAGTCGACACTAGATTGGTACATAATGACAACAAAGGACGTGAAGCCTCGTGGCATCATGCTGTCCCTAGAGGGATGGTAACATCGACATGGTGAGGGGTATGTAGCACGTGGACATACGGCCCAGGTAACATGAGGGCATGAATCTACAGAGGGAGGAGATATACAGCTTGTTTCTTCTCTGGTATGGATCAATTCCACACAAAGCTCTATCCACGTACCTTAGTACATTACATATCCACCCTGTACATGAGAAGGAGGTCTACATTACATATCCACCCTGTACATGAGAAGGAGGTCTACATTACATATCCACCCTGTACATGAGAAGGAGGTCTACATTACATATCCACCCTGTACATGAGAAGGAGGTCTACATTACATATCCACCCTGTACATGAGAAGGAGGTCTACATTACATATCCACCCTGTACATGAGAAGGAGGTCTACATTACATATCCACCCTGTACATGAGAAGGAGGCCTACATTACATATCCACCCTGTACATGAGAAGGAGGTCTACACCCCACAACTACAATAATAAGGAGGGTGCACCCCAGTCCCCTATTTCATATGAAACTGTGGTCTGAATTAAAGAAAAATGCAAACTTTCAGCAGAAGACTCCATCTTAAGAGATTTAGTTCTTAAAGGTATATTCAACTTTTAGTATAATATAAAGCGAAAAGTGCAACTCTCTAGAATGCACCATCTAAACATACAGCCTACAAGTACAAAGGCCCCAGGGTCTATGGCTAGAGACTTAAAGATGTAAAGAGCAGCAGGTACGGTTTAAGTCCTTGTCGCACCACCCTCCAGCACACAACTCCTACGTACAAGTCACCTATAATAAATAATAACAGAAACAAAATCCCAAATTACATGCTTTAAACTATGCTAGGTATTGTGAAAACACATAAATCCTTGTTGATCTTAACTTACTGGAAGGTGTCGGCCCATTTTCCCACATTTGTGTAACAGGTAACATTTAGATCATGAAACACAAGACGAGTAACCCTGCATGTATAACTACACCCAGACCAATATCCTCTCGTTCCCCTTGGTAATGCCCGAAATCTGCTTGTCCAAACTCAATATACCCGCCTTTCTGACTTCCCATAACTCACCGCGCCTGCTTTTACTTCCGGTGGCGCTGTGAATCCAAATCCAAGATGGCGCCGGGATTACCCAGCATTCCGTAGCCGGGACGCAGCTTTGACACGTGACCCGAGGCCCTGAACCTGTGTAATCCATACTTGGCCTGTCAGTCGGCTCAGCGGTGCTTAGTTATGCTGATTACAAGGCCGCACCATACGGCTGATATGTGAGACGGACACCGGTAGGGGGCGGGCCCTTTTTATTTGGGGGAAGAATTTATGATTTTTCGAGTTTGTTTTTTTGTTTTTTAAGTTGAGATGAGGTGCTTTATTGTGCTGATCTAGGGGTGGGGTGTTGATGATACGGTGTGTAGTGCTGGAGGTGTGGGCGGGATGGGATCAGTCTGTGTGTATATAATCACGGACCTGGTTCAGGTCCGTGGTATAATCTATGTCCTGTGTTACATCTCAGGTCTATCCTAGAGCTGCTGGTCTTTATCCACAAAGCAGCAATCACGACTGTAGCAATAAAATAAAATTAGAAGAAAGGTATAATACTCAAATGGTAGACTAACAGGTAGAAAGGAAAATGGAGGTTTTTAAAGTTTTAGAATAAAAATTGCAAGCAACAACAACGACAACAACAATTGATTACTATTGGTATCATGCATGTGACCTTTCGCTTATCTGTTCTCTTGGTAAGATAGCAGTCAAATCGGGGATGTGTAGACATGTTCTATGAATCCTCCAAACAACAAATCCCCTAACCTGGATGCATCAGAGGATCCATAAGTCCATGTCGTGTAAAGGTTACCTTCCTACCCCAGGTTCTCTCTACCTATAACGATTAGGGTGAACACTGTACCCTTTCTTCAACCAACTTAAAGCCTTCAACATTTCATAATATTAAACATTCATGACATTTCTTGAATCCCCTTTTAAAATATTCACTGGTTTATCAGACACACATCTATATCCTTGGTCTCTTGGTCCCAGTCACGCATTCGTTCTGTTCTAAGGGATCCCCAATAACATTTTAAAGTTAGGAAAGTTTCACTTGTTGCCGCCAGGTGTCAGCAGCTGTATTTACCTGCGTCTGTTAAGGTCACATGACTAAGTGTCCTTCATCCGGGCCTTACAAAGGGCCGTTTTGTCACGGGCGCCATAAGTAACCGGCGCATGCGCCGTAACTGTGTAATTAGTTGGTTTCTGCCTTCTTTGAATGCGTATTTTCTTACAGTTGGTGGAGGTTGGGGCGTAATTCATCTTTCATGGTTGGCTGCACACACTTGAGACCAGGCTGTAGATCCTCTCAGCACCCTGCTATCTCCCACTACCTGCCCCATCAGTACATATATTAGCTACTGAATGTCTTACTCCCAGCACTTGGCTCCCTTCTATACCTTCTCATGGTTCCCTCCTCTGCTAATAAACACATATTGAGGCCCACTTTAACCAACAGAATGACAAAATTATTATGACCCTAGCTAAAATATATTTCTTTATCATTTAGTTAACTACTAAAGTACAAAATCGATTTGTGTAATGTTAGGGCTGGCATAACCGCATGTATCTGTCCACGAATATTTTTTTTTTCTTTTTAATGGGGGAGTGGGTAATACGGATTCATTCTCAAAGGTTGCATGTGGTTAGCTGGTAACGACTTGTACATAAAATAGCTCTGATGGTAAAGAGTGATATTAGCGTTGTAAAATGATGTCTCATTCAGGAGGAAGATTAATGGGGAGATAAATAATAAAGCAGTTACACGGTCCCGGGTCACGCTGTGTCAGGGAAGGTGACTTAGGTCATGTTGTCATGGTGTCACACAAATACCTTGTAATTAATACATTATACAGTCACACGTGTCTTAGCACGGCCTTTACATGAGTAAAGGACACACATTTTATGTATAAACTGAAATCTTTATTAGTAAATCTGAAAGATAATTGCCTCTGTCTGTCTTTCTCTGTCTCTCTGTCTTGTCTCTGTTTGTCCATTTTAAGAAATGACCATGTCGATTTTAACAAATGGGCAGCTCCCTTTGTCGATTTTTAAGGAATTATCCACTAAGCCAAAAATTGCTTATGTCACTATGTCGATTTTAGGGTTCTAGAGCCATTTTCTCTCTCTCTCTCTCTCTCTCTCTCTCTCTCTCTCTCTCTCTCTCTCTCTCTCTCTCTCTCTGTAATAACCCCGTTCCATTTTCTCCCTGACACGATCATTAGTAATATCTCCAGAATCTAACAGTGAATCTTAGATGTCTCATGAAGGATGTCACATATAAAACTTACATTATAAATCCCCTTTTATTACTTCCAGCCCTGTCACAGTTCGAGGAGGGGCAAGGAGACTTTTACGTGAACGCTACAGAGGGGAACGTGGCACTGGTGCCCTGCCTCCCGCCCCAGGGTAACCCGGCGCCGGTAACCAGCTTTGCCGTCAACAACACTATGCTGGACATCAACCCTGGTAAGCCAAGCATGTCTATAAATGTGCACCATTAGTAACTCTAACTTCATGATGCCCCACCATGCAGCACTGGTGGGTAAATCCATAGTGCGTTATGACGACAAAGGAACATGGAACTTCAGTTTGCAGCATCAGGACTCCCTCAACAAGTTGACACATTCATTATACAATGTAGATCTCAATAGTGGCAAGACTTAAGTTTTGAGAGATGTCATTAGTGCTCATACGTTTTGCATGCTGAATGGACGGGAAGCATGGATACATAGAAACATGGCTGAAAGCGTCAGTGCCATCACCCATCAGTGCTGCCCTCAAGTGAGTGTTCTTGGAAGTAAACCCTTGCTCTCAGGTTCAACTTGTCCCATATGCTGCATGTATGTGGATACAACCTTCTAAATACGGTTCTAAATGCCCCGGGAATTCCACTTATATCACATTTACATCAGAATGTGTGTTGAAAGGATCGGAAATTGATAATCATTAGTAATGCATGTGTAAATACAGTATAGTATAAGAGGTCCAGAAGCGGAACGTTTTGGACATTAATATAAAGCAGGGAAAAGGCCACATATTATTACAATGTCATGTGTAATATAACTCATGATACCGCATATTTTATTTTGAGTTGTGTACATTTGTTATTAGAGATTTAAGTCAGATACATTTTGTGCTGTCCTTATTTGAACCAGATTTGGGTTGGGTGACACATAATCCCTAGGTCCATTACGGACTGCAGAGTGCATGCGTCATTTGTTGTCATGGTGATGTATGAATGTAGCACTTGTAAGGCTTGATACACCAGAACAGAATTCAGCATCATGCCGACCTTTAGGCTTGATACACCAGCACTGCATCCATCCAGCATCATGCCGACCTTTAGGCTTGATACACCAGCACTGCATCCAGCATCATGCCGACCTGTAGGCTTGATACACTAGCACTGCATCCAGCATCATGCCGAACTGTAGGCTTGATACACCAGCACTGCATCCAGCATCATGCCGACCTGTAGGCTTGATACACCAGCACTGCATCCAGCATCATGCCAACCTTTAGGCTTGATACACCAGTGCCGCATCGAGCATCATGCCGAACTGTAGGCTTGATACACCAGCGCTGCATCCAGCATCATGCCGAACTGTAGGCTTGATACACCAGTGCTGCATCCAGCATCATGCTGAACTGTAGGCTTGATACACCAGCACTGCATCCAGCATCATGCTGACCTGTAGGCTTGATACACCAGCACTGCATCCAGCATCATGCTGACCTGTAGGCTTGATACACCAGCACTGCATCCAGCATCATGCTGACCTGTAGGCTTGATACACCAGCACTGCATCCAGCATCATGAAGGCTTGATACACCAATGCTGCATCCAGCATCATGCCGAACTGTAGGCTTGATACACCAGCACTGCATCCAGCATCATGAAGGCTTGATACACCAGTGCTGCATCCAGCATCATGCCGAACTGTAGGCTTGATACACCAGCGCTGCATCCAGCATCATGCTGAACTGTAGGCTTGATACACCAGTGCTGCATCCATCATCATGAAGGCTTGATACACCAGCGCTGCATCCAGCATCATGCTGAACTCTAGGCTTGATACACCAGCACTGCATCCAGCATCATGAAGGCTTGATACACCAGCACTGCATCCAGCATCATGAAGGCTTGATACACTGGTACTGCATCCAGCATCATGCCGAACTGTAGGCTTGATACACCAGTGCTGCATCCAGCATCATGCCGAACTGTAGGCTTGATACACCAGTGCTGCATCCAGCATCATGCTGAACTGTAGGCTTGATACACCAGCACTGCATCCAGCATCATGAAGGCTTGATACACTGGTACTGCATCCAGCATCATGCCGAACTGTAGGCTTGATACACCAGTGCTGCATCCAGCATCATGCCGAACTGTAGGCTTGATACACCAGTGCTGCATCCAGCATCATGCCGAACTGTAGGCTTGATACACCAGTGCTGCATCCAGCATCATGCCGAACTGTAGGCTTGATACACCAGTGCTGCATCCAGCATCATGCCGAACTGTAGGCTTGATACACCAGTGCTGCATCCAGCATCATGCTGACCTGTAGGCTTGATACACCAGTGCTGCATCCAGCATCATGCCGAACTGTAGGCTTGATACACCAGCACTGCATCCAGCATCATGAAGGCTTGATACACTGGTACTGCATCCAGCATCATGCCGAACTGTAGGCTTGATACACCAGTGCTGCATCCAGCATCATAATGACCTGTAGGCTTGATACACCAGTGCTGCATCCAGCATCATGCTGACCTGTAGGCTTGATACACTCCCGAATGGTCAGCATGATAGGTAAATGTATTCAGCCAGACTCTCCTCACCAGGGCTGCATTGAATGCATCATACCGACACTACGTCCTTGATCCATTATTAAGTGGTGTGAGCGATTTCTAAATGTACCATTGTAAGTAAGGGCTCCATACATCATGATTACAAAGTGATACCCAGTGAAAGGGTCGGTAACAGGACAGATGACAAAGTTTACTTTCCACAATTGTTATCAGATCTGAGTAGGAAACGTAAAATTGTCATGATTGTAAATGATTTCCATTTTGACATTTTTAGTGTACTCACGCACTTTTGAGGAAGTGAAAAGTTTAGATGAAGGTTACAAATAAACACGAATGAATGCAGTGACAGGATATGGATTCAGGATTTTGATGTAATTATTTTAACCCTTTAAGCCGCCTAGTACATTTATACATCATACCCATGTGTAGGGGCCAGCTCTGCCATAAGGCCAGCAGCCCCGTTCTGGATGTACTAGCCCCCAGAGGCTGGCATCTGGTGGTAGCTATGTGTGTGTCCCTATGTGTGTGTCATACCGATCCAGGCGTAGGTGGAAGGTAGAGAATGTCAGACAGGGAAGTAGCTCAGCGTAAGAGCTTCCGCCTGCAGGTTGGAGAGTCCCAGGTTCGACTCCCGGTTTCTCCAAGATGTACATGTACAGTGCAGTAAGGCACAAGGTGTCGTGTGTATATATTTGACATCTGAAGAACTGATTCAATATCCAGGCTATTGAGGTTTCCCATAATACACTCTGTTCATGGAGGTTTCCTGTTGATTTGCATAAGTAGTTCATTCATGTGACCAATGCCAGAGCAGGTCACATGACTGACCTAATTATGCTAATTAACAGGAAACTTCCACGAACAGAGTGTATTATGGGAAACCTCAATAGCCTGAATCAACCTGAAAAGCCTGTTTAAGTGTAACTTAGACTTAGTTCTAATATTGTGTATTTCCATTGTTGCAGAGCGGCACATGATAATGCCATCAGGTAACCTACAAATAGCCAAGGTGCGTCAATCAGACCAAGGCACGTATCAATGTGTGGCCACCAACCCTGTTACCGGCCTACAACGACGTGCTCCCTCCAAGGTCCACCTCAAGGTCATAGGTAGGTCATGTTCTTTTATCTAGGTCAAGGTCAATTGTGTGACTCAAGGTCAGGTAGCCTGAGGTAAGGTTGGAGTTTGTCTATGAATGTCAGTAGAATAATGTTTGTGACCAATATAGGGGCATTTGGGAGGAGCTAGGTCAATGTCATATGAGGAAGTTAGAGATTACTGTTCAAAACTAATGAAATCTAAGGTCATAAGTCAAAATATGTCTTGTGTTTAGCGATGCTGTATGAATTGAATAATACAAGAAAAAATGAAATGGCCCCACAAGAGAATGTAAGTTACATTGGCTTTTGAAAACAAAGTTCAAGTAGCCTTAGTAAACTGACGTAAATGAAAGAGATCCAAAAGTAAATACGAATGAAAGCAGGAATTATACTTTATCATACGAATAGTAATGAGTTTCTGGTTGCTTCGTGGATGTCTAGACAGGCAGGATGAAGGTTGTTATAGGAAATCAAAATAGTATTCATAGTTTACATTGAAGGAGGAAACTTTCTGAGACAGTCAGTCAATAACGGTAACGAATTGCGAAATTGTCTACGCAAAACACTACCTTTGACTACAAACTGTGTAAAGCGGCCATTGAGGCGGAAAGGGAAGAATGCCCCGGCCAACGGATTACATGTATTTAAGTGATGTTCCTTTGCTGTCCTGATTCACAAATACAGTGCTGCATGGTGCCCCTAGTTTGTGTCCCTTTGCTGTCCTGATGCACAGATACAGTGCTGCATGGTACCCCTGGTTTGTGTCCCTTTGCTGTCCTGATTCACAGATACAGTGCTGCATGGTACCCCTAGTTTGTGTCCCTTTGCTGTCCTGATTCACAAATACAGTACTGCATGGTACCCCTGGTTTGTGTCCCTTTGCTGTCCTGATGCACAGATACAGTGCTGCCTGGTGCCCCTAGTTTGTGTCCCTTTGCTGTCCTGATGCACAGATACAGTGCTGCATGATACCCCTGGTTTGTGTCCCTTTGCTGTCCTGATGCACAGATACAGTGCTGCCTGGTGCCCCTAGTTTGTGTCCCTTTGCTGTCCTGATTCACAGATACAGTGCTGCATGGTACCCCTAGTTTGTGTCCCTTTGATGTCCTGATACACAAATACAGTGCTGCATGGTGCCCCTAGTTTGTGTCCCTTTGATGTCCTGATTCACAAATACAGTGCTGCATGGTACCCCTAGTTCGTGTCCCTTTGCTGTCCTGATTCACAAATACGCCTGTGATTAAATCTTCACCACTGCATCAAGGTGACTGCTGTGGTTTTTAACCCGCTAGAACCTTGGTGAGTTACCCGCCCTTAGACGGTTAAGAAAAAGTGGTTAGAGCCCCTATTCCCCCGTCCCATTCCTCCCTCTACATGAGATACCCCGTGCTACACGTCCCAGTACCCACCTCATCACGATAATTGCCCATAATCCTCACAGATTCCGTGCCCTTAATCCACGTGTGCCGTGGACCGAAATTGACATCATTTGGCTAAATCCGCTGCTGCCGACAGCGCCTGCGCGTCCACACAACGCCCTCACCGATTGTCGTCTGGGTTTTCTGCCGCCCCCTTTTTACCCGCCAATATTTTATACTATTTCTTGGAAATCAACTTCCCTGCAACCCATAATTGTTTTGTCATTTTAATGTAGCTTTTATTCTCAATAATTTGATAATTCTTACGATGAAATATACATTCATATTATTCCCCCTATATCCCTCAGCCATTTCCACATACTGAGAACAGCGAAATCGCTATTTGAGAAGGGGTATCTTCTGGGGGTAGCTTGGGTATTAAATCCATGAGGAGGGAATAAGAGCAGTTACAGCGGACGTAAATTGTGGGGGTGGGTAATTTCACTACTGAGGGTGGCGGCTGTGAAATGGTTTCGCAAATTGAAGCCGGCGAGGCGAATTCCTGCAGAGCCTTCGGCAAGCGAGATAATCCTGTCAGTTCTATAACAGCCCTACGGATGTGTCGGCCAAATGATGTGAGGGAAGCTGGTAGGACGTACGTCTAGCTACTCCTTTGAGGCAGATACAAGAAGAAGGACTACTCTGTAAGGCTCACATAGCTATAGTGCCATATCCTAGATTGGGTGGCATGATCAAGATGCGCTTCTATACCCAGGTTGTGCAATGCCCAGTTGGCGAAGCCGAGGCGGGTTTCCACCTTCCTATCACTGATAAGAGTCATCAGATGGGTACCAGTTGTCCCCTATGAATTCCGCAGTGGATAAAGTGAATTATTTCACTGGGCTATAATCCATCCTGCTATCTATATATATTTTACCCATAGCATAAGATTTCCGTATCTCCTCTTTGTGGCACATACAATATAAATTAGCTGGCAAAGTCATTTCACACCAAAAAACAAAAAAAAACAAACAAAGAAAAACAGAAGAGGAAAAAAGTAGGAACTAGAATATAACACAGTAGTGCCCCCCCCCCCCCCGACCTCCCGAAGGGAATCCAAAGTACCCCCAATAAAGTGTTGCTGTGCTGCGTATACACAACTACGACAGACTACACCCCTCGACGACACTAGTGTCACCTACAGGCAGAATACTGAACCTGTAGACACCAATTATTCCCCTACTGTAGCCTTCCCAAGGCATTCTGTTAGAAATCACCCCTAATTCCCCACTCTAACCAAGATGGCGTCCTCCTGGTGTCAGCCCCCGGTATCTACCCCTCTAATTACCTCACCTAATCAGTGCAATTACTGCCATTGTTTTTACTGCCCAATCAAGCCCTCTCATTGGTCGGCGTCTCCTCAGATTATGCTAATTAGCGAGCCATTATGCTAATTAAGGAGCCTGTCATTAGTAATATTAAGGTTGTCCCATGGATTAGTCCATGGGATCCAAGTGGCAGTCTAGGGATGGAATAGCTGCCTCTTTAGCTAATTACATTGGTTTTTTAGGACATGAGAAAAAGTTATTGTCCACATGTGCTCTTTACCTTGGTGGTTTCTGTAGGCGAGGAGTATTTGTGTAAGCATTTTGTGTCTGCTACAAACGATTTTCATCACGTGTCGTGGTGTAAAAAGGAAGTTGGATGTTGCTTTGTGGACGCTGCTGTTGTTTTAGGCATTAATCAGGTAATAAAATGGTCAATAATTGTCACAGTTTTTGGCTTTGTCTTGTATTGAAGGGTGGTCTAGGGATTCCTGGCTTTCTCTTTAATCAGTTTAGTATCACAATTCCTTAAGCAGTAGGGGAACGAAGGAGGGCATGATTCTGTTCAAGTTCTGGATTAGGTATTGATGGAGGGAGCGTTGGACTTACACAGGCTATATAGTAGTTTTGACTCATCTAAGGGTATATCTGCGAAAAGGCTTGCACAGTACCGGTACTCTAGTTTAAAGCAGGGTTAACCCTGGCCATGTGTGCCGACACATTACATGGAGTTGAGTGGTGGATAGATTGTCTCCTCTTTGTGGATGAGTATCAACGATCAGCAACCCAAATGTATTGTCGTACTGAAATGTGGTTTGAAACTGATATTACCTCTCAGTTCGCATCACACCTATCATTCGTATTCATTGCCTCAGTTCCCATAAGGCATAACACATAATCCCTTCATGCCTTACGTCTTTTTTTTTTTTTTTTTTTTTTACCTTTCTGTGGAAATCATATAAAATAGCAAGAAGGGCCACGCCGATATTTCAAGATGGTGTACCCCCCACCAGCTGCAGTAACCAATAACGATTTGCTCCCTTATGGAGGGAGGTAGGTCAATAGTAAATGTCCCCATCTTTAATCCCTTACACGGGTGAGGGGTTTCTCAGGCAAATTAAACTTTAATGCAGCCACCCGTGAGCCTCACCATCTAATCCCCCCAATAAAGGTTAGTATTTTGGAAGAAAAACGATCGAGCGATGGAGAATATTAAATCGACATGTGGCAGCAGTGCATGCAATAGGAGGTGTGTAAGGAAAGGAAGAGGTATAACATGCAGCACAGTGCAGCATGATGCCTCAAGGCCTGAATCAGCCTCATGTTCATTTGGTGCTATAATGCACTAATGCAGTGGTGGTAGGTTACTCACCGGCAATCCATTGATGCATTATGCTGACCCTATGGGTGTCTTGATACATGCATGGAGCTCTGGTGGGTTTCTGACGAGGTCTTCATTCTTGTATCAAAATGACAAAAAATGGATGTCTGTAATAAAACACAGTGCACCCCATAGAGGGTTAATTCACATAACCCGACATGAGGTGGTGTTGAACAATCAATGGTGTAATTATTAATGTCCTACACATTATTCACGGTAAGGGAGAGGTGGGTGGTATTGTGTGTGGTGGCTGTAATATATGGACTTTATCTGATCCCGTTGTTGATGAGGAAATTAGAAGGAGCCTCCCTTTATTCATACATTCTACAGTGTCCTGGTATCAACATGGTCGTACTCGATATTCTTCCCTTCTTACATCTGTCAGCCTCACACCCCTTGTCTTTCTCGGTTTCTGTGTGTGTAGTTCCTGTGTGTTTGCTTACCTGTCATTCTGGTCATCTCATACCATTTCTGCCTCTCTATCATTGTCTCTTTTTTGGTTTCTCCATTTCGACTGTCAATGTATTTATTTCTGACTTTGTCGTATCTTTCCCTATTCCCCTCCCATGGCCCCGCCCTACGTCATTATGCTATCTCCCCTTGTCCAGTCACCATGTATAACTACTTACCACGCCTTCAACAGATTATCGTCTGACCTTGAATTGACCTTGCAGTGGCCTTGACTTTGACCTTTCCTCTGGTGATTGACCTTGGGGTGATCCAGATGGTGATTTTAGTTTTCCCATGTGGTGGTAGGGGGCAGTGTGGTGTCTAATTGGGAGATAGAGTGTGAAGATTAAACATTGCCATATGGGGCTGTAACAGGCATGTTGGTTTTGTGTGGGTTATCTAGATAAGGTACCAACCTGATGAAAACTCTCATCTTCACTTATTTCTTATAAATCTATGAAGTCTATGGCCATTGTATGGATTTTAAATTGATTTGTAATTGGTAATTACAAATTGATGTGTTAGTGGTAATCTGTTTGAGAAGTAGCTGCAGATAGTCCTTTTGATATCTTAGACCTAATGATTATGTGTAAATGCTATGGGATTTTGAGAATTTTTCTAATCAAGATACTTGTACCCTCTTAACGAGAGGAACAACCAACAACCCAATTAGTGGGTTAGGGGTAATTGGTGGGATTGACGTAAACCTTGGGTAATAATAAGCTTGTAGGATTAATGCTGTCATATTGTGCCACTAATTGTCAATGTTAGACCCCCTCCCTCAGTTCCACGGCCTGGACCCCATCCATTTCCACATATTACGGGGTTGGAGTAGGGGGAGGGTGACAAATACATGTTGGGTCAGTACATAAACTTTGACTAACAAGAGACATCAAGATAAGAGGAGATAATCGATAAGGAAACTCTTGAATTTCTGAAGTTTGTCTGACATTAATCCTATTAAACCAAACATGAAATTCCGGCAAAGTTATCCACAAATATCAAAATATCCAGTGCGTTGTAGATCTCTATAAAATAGGTTTGAATACAGAGAGTAACTTTGCCTTGCTGCACAGATTGGAAATTATTACAAGATATCACCCTCTACACCTGAAGGCTATTCTGCATGCCCATTGGTCAGTTTTGGTCACATGGACCACCCAGTGAGGCACCTTGCATTGGTCGTTTCGTGCGAGCGAGAAAATTGGGGTGAAGGGGCGCGGCCTCCCCGGTCAGCGGGTTGTTATTTCTGCTGCGTCATGGCAGCTATCTTGAGTGGCACGTGGGACAGTGGTGCCACCTAGTGGAAGTTTTGATAACGAACACTAGGGGGCACTGTCCACACTGAGGTGCTGATAGGAGAAAATGAGGTAGAGTAAAAGAAATAGGGTATGAAATTGTAGGAGAATTATCGGGCGATGAAGTTTTATATCAATACATACTGTATGACTCAGTGGCTTCCTACTGTATACAGAAAGATGGCGAGATGTAAAATGTATTGTAGAAGTGAGAGAGTGACCGAAAATTTATGACAGATTTTTTATTAGAGGGGAAAAAAGCATCAAAGCTTGGTTTGGGGAATGGGTGGTATTAAAATGCCTTATTGGGATTGAAGGAAGGCAATATTACTTCTAAATAAGAAGTAACATTGCTTTACTCTAGAGGAAGCTTTAGCTGTCAGGTTGTCCAGACTAGGGGAGAGGTGTCCAGACTAGGGGAGAGGTGTCCAGACTAGGGGAGAGGTGTCCAGATTAGGAGAGAGGTGTCCAGACTAGGGGAGAGGTGTCCAGACTAGGGGAGAGGTGTCCAGATTAGGAGAGAGGTGTCCAGATTAGGAGAGAGGTGTCCAGATTAGGAGAGAGGTGTCCAGATTAGGAGAGAGGTGTCCAGACTAGGGGAGAGGTGTCCAGACTAGGGGAGAGGTGTCCAGACTAGGGGAGATGATAAAAATACTTGCTCTAGCCTAGGGATAGTCTAGCCATACTTAAGCAGAGAAAAGACTTGTTTATTGTAAGAAAACATGGAGGTATTTGCTCGGATAATCTATAACTTGGTTTTCTGTTAACTAGGGTTGAATTTTTTCGTTATCAAATGAAAAAGAGCAGTTAAACTTATGTGTATCCTTTATTTGTAGCACCGACAGTGAACTCTGCGCCGCGTATTGTACGTGCACCTAACCCAGTGGAGGTGATCGCTGACGGCAATCTGACCCTGGAGTGTGTGGTGGAGGGGTCTCCTGTACCTGTAGTCACATGGGAGAAGTTTGGTGGTCAGCTACCTGAGGGAAGATACACACAGAAACTAGGTGAGTCCTTTATGTGTCTATGGTGCTTCTATCAAAGTAAATGTAGCTGACCGTAGTGATATCAGCACTGCTGTGGTAGATGTGTGATGTGTAGCACAGTATTTACTCACTAGATGATATATACAGAGATGTCAGACCCTCAGATCTATTTTCAGAGGTTCAGAGACAGAGGCCCCTCAGACTTTTAATAGTCTAGTATATATGTGGAGGAATCCTTCCATCGGTGAAGTGTTAAAGGGCCCTAAAATTTCCAGAGGTTGGACCAACACCCAACTGACACCTCTGTATATAGCTCAGTATTTGCCCATTAGATGATATATAGCTCAGTATTTGCCCATTAGATGATATATAGCTCAGTATTTGCCCACTAGATGATATATAGCTCAGTATTTGCCCATTAGATGATATATAGCTCAGTATTTGCCCATTAGATGATATATAGCTCAGTATTTGCCCATTAGATGATATATAGCTCAGTATTTGCCCATTAGATGATATATAGCTCAGTATTTGCCCATTAGATGATATATAGCTCAGTATTTGCCCATTAGATGATATATAGCTCAGTATTTGCTCACTAGATGATATATAGCTCAGTATTTGCCCACTAGATGATATATAGCTCTGTATTTACTCACCAACTGCTCTTTACTTTAGTACTTACTGACCAGGTGTCTGTGCTGTGTATTACAGGTAACCTCATCATACACCAGATGGAGTACATTGACGGTGGGACGTACATCTGTCGTGCTGCCGGCGGTAGTGGACGCTCCAACGTCTACAGTCCCACCAAAGTAGAGGTACTCGGTAAGTAATATAAAGCGGTAAATATATCCTCCAACTGAAATCAATAAATATATATGAAAATAATGTGCAACTAAGTTGTGGCTGCAAATAGATCTTACAGTTTCCCAGTATAACATATGTCTACTATAGATCAACATTATAAGATAAATATGTAAAGGCTACTTTTATCATTTTTTTTTCACATGATAACAGATTGCAAAAGAAAAGTATTATATCCTGGCTACAGGGTACACATCTGTTTAACAAAACGTGCCATATATTTAACTCCCTGGATATATATATTGTAAGAATTTAATTTCTTTTTGTATCACGAATGATATAACGCTGACAATGAACCTCCATGTGATGAATACATATGTTATTCCTAAATGTTAAATGATTCAGTTCACTTTCCACATTTAGATCCCACATAATGATATAAATACCACTATGCCCTACACAGAGCCGCCGCGGATTAAGGTGCCCCCACGTGACACAGTGGTGAAGGTGGGCAGCACGGTGACACTACATTGTCAGGCAGAGACCAACGAGCGTGTACAGTCTGAGACAAGATGGCTGCACAATGCACGCAGCATCACACCTGACAGGTCCACCGTCATTACAGGTAGGTGCTCACACGCATACAGTGTGGGTCTGCCATTGAATAATTGCCCTCGGTGAGCTAAATCACTAGAGAAGGCTATGATGGGTACCTGCGATTACACCTTGTCCATGACTATCGTGCACATTGAGAGGCAAGTGTCTATAAAGAGCTGATAAAGTGTAGACAGTTAAAACTGTCCGAATAAAAAAAATGTCTTTCTACTGGGGAGGAAGTTTAATTTATGTTGATAATTTAGGAAGGTTTTAAAGAGTCAAGGTTTTTCTAAGAAAAGTTCTCTTTTGTGATTAATGCAAATTTGGAACAGAAAATGAAAATGGTAAGTTGGTACATGCAAATGTCCACCTTCTGTGCGTTGTTTATTCGGTGTTGTAAATGTTGTCACGAGCACGTCAATGTTGTCATAAATAACTTCACTGCTATGTTGTAATTTATTTTGAGATCAAGGAAAGGGATAGTTTGGTACTTCATTTTGTTATGGTGCTATATAAACAAGATGGGTTAGGGCAGGCTATCAAGGTTTAAGTTGGTTGATGGTAGGATAACAGTGGCCGATTTAGTTTAATTACATATTTTGCACCCCAAAATGTCCTCAAAAGTAGGGGGTGCGCCCCCCGGGGTGCGCCCCTCCTTTTGGGCCGCGCCCTCTCCTTTTCCAAATCCTGAATCCGCCACTGGAATATATATCAACATGTCGATAAGTTCACTTTGCAAGAATATTACGGTATGCTAGAATTCCTTCACCTAGCGAACCTTTTACTTCACTTTTACATTTCTTCTGCACTAGATATGTTTTGATGTTGTACTCTTCCCTCAGCGTCTATCAGCATGATTTGTCTTGCAATGATAAAGCTTTTCTAGATATCATAAAAATCTTAGAGCCATTTAAGGTACCAGAGATGACGTATCTTTACATGGGATTCTCCTGTAAGACCTTTGAGCCCCTGCTATGCAATCTACATGGATTAAATAGTGTCGCTGACATTTCACAGCGTAAGAAACAATACGAGAATCATTTTCCACTCATGTGTCCTGCTCATGTTTACCTGTAATAGAATAAGGTAATACTGACAATGATGCTAACACATTGTTGACCCTTTCGGTCCCCCAGAGACGTCAGTGACGATCCATAACGTACAAAAGGCACATGGCGGCATGTACCAGTGCCTGGCACGTAACAAGCTGGGTACCGTGTACGCTGCAGCCTGCCTCCAGGTGCGGCACCCTGGAGACAACATCACGGCACACGACCTGGCACAGGCCTCCAACCAGATGCAGGACATTGCACCCGACTCTCTACTACCACGTAAGTACTACTACATGTGAATCTAATTATGGTCATGTATTAGACAGCAAGGTTATGGTATTATTGGAAAGGTTATGAAAGGAATACATTGTTAGAGGTGTCTTCGAGGGAATGCATGTTGTTGTAAGAGATCGCAATACCTGGTGTTGGGTTTATTTGGTGATGGGATATATAGGATATAGAAATATGACCATTTTTAACAATTTACATGTACTGTGTTCTTTTGTTGTCCTGATACATGCTTGGGACAGTGGTGAGTAACTCGCCAGTGCTGTATTCATGCATCCGGACAGTGAGAAGATATAACAGCTACCATGTCCATACTAACGCCTGGTGTCTGGTGCTTGTACTACAGCGTCCAGGCCCACCATCCAGGTGGCGCCATCTAACATGACGGTGGTGAGTGGTGCGTCCATCGTGCTTCCCTGCACACCACACACCATATCACCAGACCTCGAGATTGTGTGGCACAAGGATGCCAAACCCATCACCCCGCATCAGACATTCGCTGAACTCAGCCGCAAGGTATCAGCCGCTGATGCTGATACATCCCACGAGGGGGCAGCATCATCCGCATCTTCCGCCATGTCGCGGTACAAGGTTGCACCCTCCTCCGGGGCGCTGCAGATCTTCAATGCACGCCCGGAGGATGGGGGACAGTATACATGTATATTGTCTAACCAGGGAGGGCTGGACACTGCTACAGCCTACCTCACTGTGCCAGGTAGGTGCTGGGGGCATGCACACTAACACCATCTCTACTAATATAACTGTAATAGATCATAATGCAGCAAATCGTGTACATCCCTGAGGACATCAACATGTCCTAGACTTAGGTTTTAAATCATGACGAGATCATGTCACATCATGTACATGTATGTATTCAAGCAGCATCCTATCCCTCCCTATAAAGATGATGCAAAAGAGTTGGTTTGTGATACTACCACCGGTTGTGATACTATCCCCTACCTTAATGAGATAATATTGGTAGCTTTCCCAAGGACAAAACTTAAAATGACAAATAGTGAAGCCCTGGGGCATTATGCCACCTTTTAAAGAATTACAAGTACTACACATGTGTACCTACATAAGTCATCATTAAAGAACAGCCTGATAACAGAGACACATAACATAGTGAAGGTATTGAATCACCTTTCCTGCCTGGACTTACCATTCATCATTTTCATTTCTCTCCATTTTAGATCCATCTACAACGTCACGTACAGGTGGCGCTGTCCTCAAGACGCCCCCTACCGGATCTTTAGACGCCCTCCTACCCGTGACGTCATCACCGGGGCACGTGAACGTCACCAAGGTCCTGGAGGCCCCAGGAGAGGGTCCGTCTGGGCGGGGCAGGGGGAGAGGGGACAGGGGCAGGGGGCGGGGGAAGAAGAAGGGCAAGAAGAAGGGAAAGAAGGGAGGCAAAAAGAAGAAGGAACCACCAGTCAGGGAGCCCACAGGAGATGGTGAGTGGTACCCAGATCTCATAATGTATTGTGACCAGCCAAATATTTTATCAGTTCTTTTTGGCTAGTGCCGATATTTTAAGTACAATAGCCCTGCCTTATAAAAGAAATTTTCCTGTATTAGTTCTACTTGGTAAATTTTTACCCACTATTTCGCTACATGTATACACGTGTACATATATCTTCCTTGGTATCATGTTGGGATGATCCCATATCCATGGGTGCTAGCACCACCACCGTAAGGTGGGGAGTGTCGTGACCAGTGTCATGTGCAAGGGTTGGACCTGTGGGTATCCTTCACACAGGGCGTGTTTCCATTTTTACAACACCTCTGTGGTGGCCCTCACACTAGCGGCACCCACAGTATGGATGCTATGTCGATGCTGTTCTTGCCTGTCAGCAACATGACTTGTAGACTTGTGAGTAACTCACCTGGGGGGGGGGCAGGGGTCATCCTCTAAGCAGGGCTGGCAGTATGACCAGGGAGTGCCATATGAGGCGGTGGGGCGTTTATGACAGCTGTGTGGCGGCACCCACAGTGGGTATGGATGCTGTGACGATGCTGCTCTCACCTGTCACTAACATCAGGTGCTGACTGGTGAGTAACTCACCTGATCACAGAGCTGGCATGTGGGTGCTGTTACAGTCAGGTATATAGAGGGTGTGAGGCACGGCACCTGAACAGGCTTTGTCCCAGGTATGGAGGGGGGCAGACAAGTGTATTGTAGTCCATAGTCTAGGGAAAAGGGACATGTGCAGTGTGCATCGGAAGTAGTGTTGTAGTTGGATTGGGAGCTTGTGTGTGTAAATTGCCCGGGTAGATTGGTACACACTATAATACTCAGTCTTTATCTCCTACCCGTCTCCTACCTACTTTATACACGTATTTATAAAGATACAGCCTGAGCTACACAGAGTAAAACACGACCTGAAAGCAGTCCCTGGGATGCATCACTTCTTTTCTCTGATTACCTTGTTTATGCGACCTTCTTCGTGTTATGATTTATAGGAAGAAGTCACTCTATTGCTATTGTTATTGTCACAACTCTTCAACTCTCTTGTTTGAGAGTTTCACATGTGACGTACACATTGACATTGTTAAGGGTACTGAAGAGTGACGTCCTCACATTTTTACCCACGTACACTAAAAGAGGACCAATTACTGACGCCTTACTTCTCTTAATGATATTTCACTTGACTCTAGTCGGTTTGTGAAACAGTGTATAAAAAGCCCTGGTCCTCCCTGTGTTTACAGCTATCCTGGTGCCGCCGTCCAGACCTGACGTGTCCAAGTTGTCCGACACGTCTGTTCTACTAAAATGGGACGTGCCTGAGAATGACGGATTGCCAATTACATTTTTCAAGGTAAGCTTTGAACACAATGCTGTTTTACTTAACAATGGTTTATTTATCATGTTCTTCAAGGTAAGCTTTGACTAATAATGGTTTACTCATCTCGTTCTTCAAGGAGAGAATCATGTACAGTGTATTGATTATTACATACATGAAAGTCCCAAGTTAAAGAGAGACATGTATACCATGTATAAGCATCATGATTTAACTAAATATGTGCTAGTCTTTTAGGACTTATTCCTCAAAAAGCTGCATTTAATGCACTATGCCCGTTTGCCATGATGCACACAGTGTAAAAGTAGCCCTGACCATGTGCTTCGTTCATGCATCATACTAGCCACAGCTGCATTCGGGCATTAAGTCAATAAATATGGTGAGATTAAGCGACTTTTAAGCCTTACGTGGTTAAACAGGTGGGACACAGATAGTAGTTGAGAGCTAACAACTGACTCATGTCTACCTCCAGGTGCAGTACAAGAACCTGCACCCCCGTGAGAGCCGTTACAAGGGGTGGCACACGTTAGACGAGGACATCAGCAGCAACACACGGCACCATGAGGTGGTCGGCCTGCACCCCGGCAGTACCTACAAGTTCCGCGTTGTTGGTGTTTACTCCAACAACGACAACAAACAAAGTCCTAACTCAGCACGCTTCACGCTCGCCGTGCAGGGAGTGAAGCACCTGGAGCCGCCCGTTGAGTGTCCGGTGATCGTTGGGGCACGCCCTCTGTCTGCAACCGAGATACGGATAGAGTGGCAGGTAAGGACAGGACGGGGTTCTTATTGCAGACCAAAATACACATGGTATCACACAGTGTTTAACAGTTTGAGTACCTCACTGAAGCTGTATTTGTACATCTATAAAACAAGTGTCTTAATGGGTAGAAATACCATAAATCCTTGCGTATAAGACGTGGCTTATGCACCAGAATTATGTCATCTGCGTCCTATGGAATTCAACCCAACTCAAGGTGCGGCCTGTAGGTGAGGATATTTCACTATAGAGCAGTAATAAAACTAAAAGCACCAAAATTTGACCCTATGTGTATCCTATAGACTGTAGCTAAACTCAGGGTGCGTCCTATACGCGAGGGGCGTCCTATGCGCGAGGATTTACGGTACCTAATGAAGAGTCAGCGATTCTCTAATAGTTGGTGCCCAAATTACTGTCCACCTTGATAGAACCTGACCACATTGTCCTACTCCATGTTTCAGTACCTTGATGTACACCAGTCACCCATCGAAGGCTTCAAGGTGCTGTACAAGCCATTCCACTCTAAGAGTGAGTTCCAGACTCAGACCATCCCATTCCCAGACCAGCGTGTCTACACCATAACGGGACTATGGCCGAGCACCGAGTACACCCTCAACATGCAGTCATTCAACCACGCCGGCTCCAGCGTACTCAGTAATACTGTAGTAAAACGGACACTTGGTGAGCATTGAATGCGCCATTCTACAACCGATGTTAAAATTATAGAATACTAATTAGTTGTTGGTCTGTAAAACTATATTTGAGGTATTACAAGGGACGTACCTATGAATATGAGAATACTTACTGGCTTGGTGCCTTTGGGGCATCAGGAGCCTGTCCACCTTGTGTGGGCTTTAAGAGATCATCATCACCATGAATATAAACTTACATCATTGACACCCTACCCATATTTAAATATATTGCTTTACCTTGTTCATTGTAGCTACCTCAGACATCATGGATGTGACAGCAAACTTTGTGGGCCCGGTGGTGGTGCAGCCGTCAGTGAGCACCACGGTGGTGTCGGTGTATCAGCCTAACCCGATTAACACGCAGTCTAGCAGTGAGCTGCTCTACACGGTGCTCGGTGTGGTGCTCGGTGTCATGATGCTCCTACTCATTGTCTTCATGATACTCTGTGGCTGGAAGCAGCGTCAACAGCGCCAGATGATGGGTGAGTCTTGGACATGTAACACTATTACACAACAAAAGTAAATCTTATTTAAATATTAAATTTCAAATTCAAGTGCCACACTAGGCCCATATGCTGTCATGATGTATGTCTCTAGGCCAAACGAGTATATCACCAGCACTATAGTGATCTTTTGGGAGTGTTGGATCTGCATTATGCACAGGTGCAGGACTTGCATGTACGACTCGACACTACAGCATCAATCCATTATGATGGCATATGAGAAGATTCATTAATGCATCAACTCGACATTTCAGATCAGGGCATCATGCCTAAAATATCTAACTTCTAAATCATTAAGAAGTGGTTCTTGAGAAAAAAAAAGATGTTTCTCAAATAAACACACGTCTAGCTTAAGCACATAGCACATGAGCACATTTAACTTTTCTTGACATTTTTATAACATCTGACAATTCCTGATATGTATTTTCTTTGTTGCAGCTGCTCTTAATGCAAACATCCGTAAGTTTGATGACCCGTCTAAGAGCATCTACATGGACAGTATAAGGAAGAAGTATGGCTACACCGGCGGCTTTGTGCTGAATGGGATCACTCCGACCTTGACAAACGGACACGCTCCACCAGTCACCAACGGACACATCCCTATCCCAAACTACACATCTCAACAACAGGTGAGAATGGTACTGGACATGGAGGCTTCTCATTTTGTAAGACTCATACTATATGTAATATTTTACTTTAATACATTATTTCAGTTCAGAAATTAAATCTATGAGTCAACCAGGTCTAAGATTCCTAGAAAACCAACGTAACATTTTCCTATTATCCCCGCATCCTTGCCTGTTATCCACAGAACAACCACAGTGGTACGCTGAATGGCAGCAAGATTAACATCAGCGTCAACCCACTAACAGCTGAGTTAGACAGCCGCAATCTGGACGACAGTGGACACCCGTCCCTGGACAATGATGAGATCCCCAGCCGCTTCTCAGACTACGACCCTCACAATGATGGTAGTGAAACCGATTCCAGAAATGGACAGGTCAGTGCCACTTGACTGATACAACTTTTAGCCTTTCTACATGAACATTGTAAATAAATTGGCTCTCACTGAAGAGGGGTCTAAGATTATTTCTATAGTAGATAATGTATGCTCTTCTCTTTTGTTTATAGTCGATTGCTGAGCTGAGGTCTTCTTTGAAGGAAGCGCTATCACAGCCTGCTCCTGGACACCAACCTAACTATGGTGAGATTACGTATGGAAGTGTAGACAACCAATGCCCACCACTTAATGACTCAGGTAAAGTGAATTACCTCACTTCTCCTTAGACATTTAACTGGTAACTTTAATCTGCTCTTTTATGAAATTTTCGGATGAATCTTATTTCAGGGGGTTTGTTAACTCATTTACTCAAATTCATATCTTGGCCAAAGGTTATTGGCCCAGGGTATCCCCTGGGCTATTGGAGCCGGGTTTTCAGTCAGATCCACAAATTTGTAATCACGAACTTTAGGGTGTAATCATTCAGTGATATACTGTTAGTTTACACATTTTTCAAAAGCCAAATCCTTTATGGTGAGTGATGTCTTTCTCTACGAAAAAAAGCTGATGTACTTACGCCATGTTTTTGGAAGCTATACTGACTACAAGTTCTTTAACCATTGGGTCTATGGGTCAGATAGATTTTGGCGATGAAATTAGCACATGGAGTCCTATGGGTAATCACCAAGTGAGACACTTTTTTTCAGCCGGCAATGTTTGCAGTATCCAAGCTATACACATAACACATTGGGGACTGAGCGATAAACTAAGCATGCTAAGGATAAACTTTTCTGTGGGGGCTAGGTGTCCAGGGGGCCAGGTTTCCAGGGGGCCAGCTGTCCAGGGGCTAGGTGTCCAGGTGTCCAGGGGGCCAGGTGTCCGGGGGGCCAGCACACCAGGGGGCCAGCGGTCCAAGGGGTTTAGTAAGAGAAGATTATGCCAGACTGGTGTCAGTACATGTATAGATAATAGTCTCTATTTGTAAGTAATTAGTCAATATTTCGCAAATGCTGATTCCTGTGACCCTACAGGGTTGATAGAGGGTTTTATGGTAGTAGACCCTGGGCCATATGGGATATATATCACATGTTAAATCTTAATACATTTGTACATTTGTAGTCCTTGAATCATGCAAGTTCACCAGCTTTGATATGATACTGTATTTGTTAGTCCCTCTCTTACACATCACGCTTTATTCCTGTTCCAGGTGAAGAGTTAACACCACCAGAGTTCTACAGTCCGGCTGATGAGGGCGAGCGTTTGTATGATCCCCCCGATTACAACTCAGTACAGCGAATATCACCTGACGAGCTTTCACCTCCGCTACGGACAACATCATATGACCACAACATGGTGGCCATTCCTCGTCGCCAGTCTCATGAACACATCCCACTGACAAACGTGTCACAGTCAGACCGCCTCTCCACCTTCTCCAGGGGCTCCCCTGCCAGGACCTCAGAGGACCAAGAAGGGGATGGGACTGGCATGGCAGACCCAGTTGGGGTTTCTATACGAGGCCATGCCAAACCACAACGTCGTCGGCGGAGACGGCATCGTGATCAAAGTACAAAAGAAATGGCCACTAACACAGATATGAGTAGTAATGGTAGGTGTTGTTTTCTGTAATTAGCCCTTTAAACCTATACTGCAATTATATGCAGTACTATGTGTTTGCAGTATAGGGATTAAATGGATTTTTACCTTTTGCTCTGTAGCTTTCCCGGGCTTCCCTAGCCCACTTAAAAGGGTCTATTTCTCCTCTTTTCTATCCCCTCAGGATGTGTGTGATGCACATATGCGTGGGCACTGACACATTCCTCTGTGAAATTGTGTAATGTAGTTCTTGCCATGAATATGACCTCAGTTGTCGAAATGGCGTTAAACACCTATTACTCACTCACTCACTGTAGCTTTCCATAGGTGATAACTGCTAATAAACCTTGGCTATCCTTAATTTTGATATGGGTCGCCAACAGTTTGCAAAAATAGTATGTTTGTAGCTGAATTTTCACATTCTTATTCAACTTCATGCATCATGCCGATTCTACTGAGTCAATTACATGCCCAAAAGGTCGTCATGATCCACCAACTCAGCACTGGTAGTGATTGACTGGCATTGCTGTATTGTGATGCCAAATAAGCATAGCATCTCTGGGCAAAGTGTTAATATAGTGTTACAATGCTCACTCTGTTCTCTCTTTCTACCTTTGCACAGAGGGCACATTGGACCAACCTCGCTACAACACATTACCTCACCAGCCACGCAACGTGCCACGCTGGGACCCCTCACCACGGGCAGCACGCACCCCGAGCCCTATCTCCTCACCACACTTCACCTCCCAACTGTTAGACTATACAAAAGTTCCCCCCTACAGAAGCCACAACTCTCCCCCCACAAACACTACCTCTCTATTAGCTTACACAGACCTACCCCGGGTACATGATTATCCGCCTTCACCGGATGAGGATGGAGAGTATGGCAACTAGGGGCAGTAAGGAGGATATATGTGCAAGTGGTTATATGTTGTGGTTATGTTGTAGATATCTAGGGGAGAAGGAGGATGTGGACATCATAGGGATGAGTGGTGTGTGAGGCAGGTGGATCCCCCACCACAACATCTGCTGGTTGTGTGGTCATCTCAATTGGTTCACAAAAAGGAGAAAAACTTGAAATGGCAAAAACATTGCCAAAAAAGAAGCCAAGCCAAGTAGATGTACTACATGTGAAGGTGAAGATCGCCAGGTAGGCTTGCAGCTATGTTATTACCTGGAAGGGACGGTCTTACTAGACATGAGCTCTTCTAGAATGGCCAATCCTTCGAGATGGCTGTGTAGTGCCAGGGGGAAGAGGGATGCCTTATTGAGTGAATGGACACACAGGACTGAGGGCATTATATGTGTGCTAGTACCACTTCCTCTCAACATAATCTTGCCAGGATCTGCCATTACTGCAAAGTGCAGGAACAGGAGTGCGTGTACCCTAGGTTTGATGCTCACCAAGGCCACACCAAGGTTATGTCAAGGCCAGACCAAGGTTGTACGTGGTTACAACAAGGTCAGGCCAAGGTTACGCCACAGGCTGGAGGAGCCACATGTGATTAACGCAGACATTTACCGGGTCTCTGATGTCCTAGACAATATATACATACTATACATATATATATATATATATATATATATATATATATATATATATATATATATATATGTGTATATATAATATTATAAGAAGAGGTACACAATTTGTATATATTATATAAAATAAAAAAAAAACAATATATGTAAATACATGGAAAATTAGGATATTACCAAATGTGTGTCAGCCAAAGTTATAGATAAAGCTAGGCACAGAGTGACAGTAGAGCGTAAGGTGCTCAGCAAGTCATGATGAGCCCAGTTTGTGTCTTTTTTTTCTACTCGGGGATAATGCCAGAAGAACATTAGATTGGAGCCGTCATGCTAACATAATAGCACTATTTAGTGTCTTATCAGAGAATTGACCTGTCAGAGTCAACATGTAGAGCATGCAAATTGGCATTGCAAGGTTATATCATGGGCTGTATGTGGATGTAGTCCTTGAGTTAGTGACTCACTGTGCAGATCATGGGCTGTATGTGGATGTAGTCCTTGAGTTAGTGACTCACCGTGCAGATCATGGGCTGTATGTGGATGTAGTCCTTGAGTTAGTGACTCACTGTGCAGATCATGGGCTGTATGTGGATGTAGTCCTTGAGTTAGTGACTCACCGTGCAGATCATGGGCTGTATGTGGATGTAGTCCTTGAGGTAGTGACTCACTGTGCAGATCATGGGCTGTATGTGGATGTAGTCCTTGAGTTAGTGACTCACTGTGCAGATCATGGGCTGTATGTGGATGTAGACCTTGAGTTAGTGACTCACTGTGCAGATCATGGGCTGTATGTGGATGTAGTCCTTGAGGTAGTGACTCACTGTGCAGATCATGGGCTGTATGTGGATGTAGTCCTTGAGTTAGTGACTCAATGTGCAGATCATGGGCTGTATGTGGATGTAGTCCTTGAGGTAGTGCAGATCATGGGCTGTATGTGGATGTAGTCCTTGAGTTAGTGACTCACTGTGCAGATCATGGGCTGTATGTGGATGTAGTCCTTGAGGTAGTGACTCACTGTGCAGATCATGGGCTGTATGTGGATGTAGTCCTTGAGTTAGTGACTCACTGTGCAGATCATGGGCTGTATGTGGATGTAGTCCTTGAGGTAGTGACTCACTGTGCAGATCATGGGCTGTATGTGGATGTAGTCCTTGAGGTAGTGACTCACTGTGCAGATCATGGGCTGTATGTGGATGTAGTCCTTGACTTAGTGACTCACTGTGCAGATTTTTCATTGTCTAAGTCACATTTGTCCCTTTAAGGGCCGCATGATGTCTGATAGCTTTGTATTCATTTGTCGTCATGATGCATCGATATATTGCTGGTGAGCACTTACCCTACATGACTGGTGTGACTACTGCAATCTCCCGCTTATAAGGCGCATTTCGCGTATAAGACTCACCTAGAGTTCAAGAATAATGTCAAAAACATAAAACGGGCCTCCCCAGCCCCAGGCCATCTTTAAAAGGGGTCTATGTCTTCCTTTTCTATCCTCTCTGAGTGTGGGTGGTGTCCATATGCGCGGGCACTGGCACATATTCGTTCCTTGAATCTCCTCTTTCCTGTCCCCTCTTTCTTACATATGTCTGGTGTCCATATGCACGGGCACAGGCACATGTATTCCTTTGTGACGTGATGTCTAATGTACTTTTTCCGCCATGAATATGACCTTAGCTGTCGGCTTGGCGTTAAACAACCATTACTCACTCTCACTCCCAAAAACATAAAAAATTCATAATTTTGGTTCTACTGAATGTATTTTCAAAATTCAAAAAGCTATGTGTAGCTAGGGCACCCCACATCCCCTTCGACCCCCATATGTTAGATTTAGAGTTAGGGGGAGTGTACAATATCAAAAGAAAGCTCTTGGTGTCCCCCTTGTGGATCCAGGAAGTACTAAAACCCCTCGTATAAGGCGTGCCTTATACACCGGAGATTACTGTAGTTCTGGTAAAAAAAACTAGCTAGGATGTAATGATGTATATGAGGACAAAAAAGTATAGCACATTAGGACACTAGGTGGTACTTAAAGGGTCATGGGGTGCTAAATCATGGAAACTATGCTGAGCATAGTCTAATTATTGGCATTCCATACTAAGGGTATTTGGACACTCCCAAATGCACCTCATGCAGATATGTTACCATGTATGTAAAGGGATTTATATTGGATGTGTGACTACCATAATGCATGCATCAAGTGGTTATAATGAATGACACATTGTACTCGTATACTGATATTATAAAGGTACACCTTAAGAAGAAACATGTGCTCTGAAATCTCTTTAATTAGTTGTGAACCCTTTGAGGACAGTATAACTCTGTAATATACTGCCCTTTTGTCATGACTAGTCCATGCATCATGCTAACTCTATGGGGCTGATGCTCCTCCAGGGCTGTAAGCATGATGCATGTTTCTCAATGGTAATGCTTAAATGTATAATAGTAGCAAAGGAAAAAGAAGTGTTAAGACACCAAGCAGTCTTACAGGGTTAATGGTAACATTACTACAGCTATATTGTGTACTCCCTAGACTAGCTGGAACTTGAACAATGCAATGCACAAATGACAAGGGTTTCCTAATATTCTAGCATGAAGTTAGTATTTTTGTAAAGGGGTCCCCTGTCACTATATGACGTGACAATCAGACTAGTTCATACGTGATGAAATATCAGTTATTGGTTATTATTATTGTTATACTGCCGCCTGATTGTCATACATTTGATTAGACGAGTTTCCCTTCATAAAGCAACATACTACATAATGTCTGGTAGAATTAATCCTAATTTTTGTTGTTGCATCAATTGCAGATGAATCACCTCAACTTTTTATCATTATTTACTAGCTATTAGAAGAATTTATACCTAAGTGTATAGCCTAAATTTACACAGGTAATCCTTGAGTTATTGTAGCCCCAAAGTGCTGCATAGTGGTTTGATACATTATGCCCATTTATCATCATGGTGCAAGAATTCAGCTTTACTAAGTAGAATTGCCAGGGTGAGATGTTAACCTGGATGGCCCAAACAGTGCCGAATGGTAAGTACGAGGTATGGCTAGTCTCACCAGCACTGTATTTATGTTCCATGATGATAGATAGACATAATACACTCAACGGCACCTAACATGCTAGATATAAGAACAAGGTTCATTTTAGTCTGTGACCTATCTACAAAGGTGACAATTGAGTTATTATACTGGTAGTATATTGTTTGACAGAGTGACACAAGTTGTGTTCATCAGTGATATTATACATGTATATTGAGTTATTGTGAGTGAAACTTGAGTTTATGTAAACCTTTTTTCCCCATCAGAAGTCTGATTTTGAAGTTACAGCTCAACCATATGAATTTTATTGACATTCTTTGCTCATCTTGTCCCCCTTTTCATCATCGTGAGTTCCTGTTAGCTTGTGAATGTAGCCTGTCACAAGACATCAAAACTGAGGGGTAGTCCACTGATTTAAACCAGCCCTGTGGTCAAATGATTCATGATACAGTTTTGGTGGGTCAATCATCAGGAAAATATCATCAGACATATGACACAAGGCTTATATTGGCAGAGGAATCAATAGAAAATGAAGGATATTTTAGGAGGTGTATCCATGTGTATATAACATTATTTATTAAACATTGGTATAGTGAAATAGTAATAGAGGTCTGACTGGCGATAAAAACCCTATAAACCCACAGGGCTCATGGCTGATACTTCCATAGCCAAACTATAAATATACAATGCGTCATCATTCATCAAAAGAAAACGATGAAAAATGTTTAATGGGTTTCTGTTTGTCTGGTTTAATAACCTTTCCACATTTCAACCAAAATTCATTTGAATCATATCTTGCACAAAAGTGCTCATTATCGTATGAATGTGTTTCACTTCACTTAGCCTATCATGACCCGGTAATTCGGTAAAAAAAAAGAATTAACTCAGGAAATTTCAAGATAAAGAATTCCCCAGTAGCACCCATTTTGGATGGCATAATGCCTCAATCTGCATGTTCGCTAGCATTGTATCCCATATGCAGCACTCGGTATACAATTTTATTCAATTCATAAAAAAGACAGAATCTTTCCATAAGAAGCTCATTTAAATTTTTATAACTCCTCAATCTGGGTATTTGAGAGTGCTCTTAGGGTTTGGATATATATTTTCCTGCAGGTGTACTGAATGTTATATGAATCACCTTATGAATTCAAGTTTCTTCCTGCAGGTCCACTGAATACATGTTCATTAAAACAACCTACACTGCCAACATTATGAAATGCCCCCAAGTTATTGTCTTGAAGATATTCAAAGCTGCTTATACCTGTTATTACCTATTATTAGTCCCAAACCTTAGACAAACTGTCAGATTTATTTTTGTACCTCTGAAACAGAACAAAGAGCATTTGTGAAGTCTGCTGTCTTATCTTTATGTATGTAACTGATGAAAAATGAGGTATGATCTACAGATATGCTCATGAATGCTAATGTATATCCACACATTGTTATAAGGATGATGATGTAAACATGTCTAGTGCTGATGAGGAGACGTTATGTACTATAATATTACATACATGTACAGTTATTTTGTAAAAGTGATATTGGCCATTAAAGTCCCTATAGTTCTACATGAAGGACCAGTGTGAAAGTATGACATGAATGGTGTGTATGGTTCAAAATATGACTGTAAATACTCACTGTACTATAAGTATAGATCTGAAGGTATACATACAAAATATGTACATCAATATACATATAGCATAAAGACTCTTATTAAAGTATATCTATATGAAAATATATCATGTGTTGAGTTTTGTCTTGAATTCTTCTTTTCTGTCTTCTTGTTTTCCTCATTCTCCTAATATAGCATATAGAATACTTTTGATAAAATCAGGAGATAAAAACAGTTTCGCTTAATCTGTTATTTCCATCTAAGCTTTGTACAGCTTTATTACCTAGTGGTACATATGGATGAATGAAGTACCTGGTGGATGATATTTCTGTCGAAAAAAGCACCCGCCATAATATCCTGCATATGGGTTGTAGCTTACACAGATATAGGAAGTCAAAACCCTTGCTTAGGAAGGTTTACTTTTGTGGCTGGTTTTCAGTTGAGCAGGCCTTATAAATGCCAGGGTAAATAAAGCATTTGAAAAACTAGACCCTTGCTTAGGGGGATTCCCCAAAAAGTATTGCCTTTAATTTATATATATGAAGTGCCCACCCAGTTAAGGTGGAGCGTTGCTGCCATCTTTTATGGAGCTTAGGAACTAATTTGGATAAAGTGCTGCTACCTTGCAGCACACTCTTTAGTAAAACACAGTGTGTTTCAGTTGGTGGAAACTTTTACTCACGACTTCCCCTGCTGTGAAACAACAATCACATAATTGGTAAGATAGGTAAGATAATTTGTAGATCTGTGGCACATCAAGCTAGGAAAGAAGGTGTACCTAATGTGGGGCTACTTTGCATTCCCGGGGCTACTTTGCCTTTGGGCAAAAAAGGTGTTGTTTAGACATATTGGAGATAGCATAGTCAGCTGGCCGAGGCTTATTATCATAGCCGTCGGCAATTGGTCTATGCTACTGTAGGCTGGAAGGAAAACACAGCATCGTTTTGTCCAGAATTGATGGAATTTGACCAATAAAAATGCACCCCCATAATCCCCCAGCATGAATCTCCCACTACCTGTCTTTGTTGAAGTTGTCATGCACAGAAATTAAGTAAATCCAGGTGTTTTCTGTCTGAATTGGGACTGGTGTTCACAAATCCACCATCTTGCCAAGCTGACAACTTCCTGTGGGCTAGTTCTAGGCCTTTACACCAGGGGAATGATGGCAAGTTTCAGCTGCCCAATCCTGCCCCCTAGTGTTACTTAGGTATAACTATCACTGCTCCCTCTAGTGGGAACGTCATAAACTAACCAAACATGGAGGATTTCTGGCTGTGAAAAAGTGTGGAAATACAAATGAGTGCAGACATATGTTAATTCATGCAGACACTGGACAAACAAAGGTGGGGTGAGATTTTAAGTATCCTAGGATTATAAGGAGGCATTCCCCAGTAAAATGCCATTCTCCTGAGACTCAAAACGATGGTGGGAAGTTGGACCAGTGCCAATAGGCCAGAGCTTACTGCCAGCGTTGATCCACGATAGTGAGCTACGCTGGTCTGTTCCGTCTAGAGATAGTAGAGCACGTTTCTGGTTTATCAAACCTATTAATATCTAAGATAAATTCAATTTGGCTTCATTAAACATTTTTTTTCCATGTCAAACCAGGCACCCTTAGGTGGGGTAATTTTGAATTTTTTTCCATAATTTTTCGAATTGCGTTGCTATAGAGCTTGGTATTTAAGTGTCACTGCATGTACCCCCATCTGAAACAATAATAACACACTGACATACCACTTACTTAATGGTGTAAATCGACTCTTCCAATTAACTGAGAAAATTAACATTCAGGGAACCTTAGTCATTATCAGTGCAAAAATGGTGCTACTTTCCCAGTCAACAAAAAACATTGCAAAACGTTTTAGAACGTTTCCCTATGGCTACATATCACGGCAAAACATTTCAAAATGTTAAAAACGTTTTTTGAGGTTAGATGACAATTTTTTGTTGAGTGTGTTGGCTCTAAAAGTCTATGGAAAACGGGGCTTCAGCTAAAATTCCCTATTGTGTTTGTGCTAATTTAATGAATAATGTGCGCAATTGGTTCATTATAAAGCCAGAGTTAGGATGTATTTTGGCCCTTAGAAAGTTACTCGAAGGTTATTTCACCATACATCAATGAGTCAAAGTGTAAAAGACAGCCAAACTGCATGTACAAATTATGGCTATGGCCCTATCTGTCCCAGTGAGATGGAAACACATTTTAGCTGTTGTTATAAAAGGATTGATTTCCAAATGGCAGAAAATTACATAGTCGGGTGTCTAATTTGAAACATTAATTATTGAAAAAAATGATATGAAAGAAAAAATAGTGGAAAATGGAATCAAATACAAAAGAAACAACTAAAATCTAAAAAAGTAGCAAAAGTAGCCCGAATAGCAGGGCTACTTTGAAAACTGATTGATGCAAAAAAAAAAGTCACAGACCCGTAGCGCTAGTTGCCATGGCAACACACATACAGGTAGGTCTTTTACATAGACATTAAAGGAAAGAATTAGATTTTGGTAAAAAAATAACCTTACATACAGTATTCAGTAAAAAATTGTTTTGAATGAGCCAAAGTAGCCCGCTTTAGGGTAATGATGTAGTCACTTCTTTGTTCTGTGTCTCGGTCCAGGAAGGAGGCATCCGTTGTGATTCCTCAAAACTTTGAAAACATACTACACTTCTTTACATGTTCAATGTTGTGGCTTGTTTAGGATCATGTAATTCATCTGTCTGATAATTTTTGCATCCTTTGTTGATATGTTTGGCCTCTGGTGTATTACCATGACACAGCGAGACACATTCTAGGGAATACCCCTTTTCGTGTTTAGGCATTATTGATCCCAATTTAGTGCGAATATTCCTATGTATGTGAGCTGCCTACAATTTATTGCTATAAACTGTAGTGCTTATATATGGGTAAAAAGGGATGGAGGAGTTTTAAAAAGTGACGTTCGTGACGCAGGTGTTTCAGAAAATGACGGAGGGGGACAAGTTCAAAGGTTCCCACTGCATTGGCATATACATAAAAAGTGACAGAGTGACCCTCCATCCTTCCTAAAAAGTGACAGCATGACATACTGAAAATTTTGAGCACCCATGTATGGGCACACTGTAACAACCAAGCAGTGGGCAAAACTATATTAACCTAAAATGCCTGTAAACGACTCACAGTAGAGTATTGATTAGCGCGGCGACTAGTGAGTACTACTTGTGAGATGAGTAGACTGGTGTATGGTTCACAGTCGCCACGGTGTAAGGGATAGGGAGGCCTTGCAATCTATTTTTGTTTGTGGCTCCTCTGCTATGGACTATTCCTGCTCACTATTCTTATGTAATAACATCATTGTGTGTACTTTACTTATCAGTGAAGGAATTTTCAGAATATATCTCATACTTTTGATTTTATTCGCAGATAAGACATTTCATCATTTGGAGCCCTATGGCAGATTAGCATTAGAGCATTTTAAGATTCAGAAATGCATCCCTGTAGCCTTTGTTTTAGAATTGTTCGTTTTGAAACTACTATATATATGTAGTACAGGTTTTATCTCAGTGGGTTATGGTACAATTAGATCATATTTTCTGTATTTGAACAAAGTATTCACTGTCAAAGATCTCTATGGAGAAATCAGTGCTAAAGTGTGTGTTGCCATATGTGCATTTTTGTAAATCAGAGGAGTTTGAACTGCTACATTCTTTTCTGTGTAAAATTTTTAGTTTACATTGAAATAATGTTATCTCAGAATATGTATCTACTATTGGTGATGAAAGATTAATTTGATTACTCCTTTCATTATATAAACGATTTTGTGGAACACTGAAAACATGTATGTACACCCAGGTACTTACACTGTGCTCCCCCTCTACAGAGAGGTGGAGTGATCTGGCCGGTTTGCTGACCACTGGCCCGTGACGAGGTACAAACTATTACAAGTGATTGGCAGTTGGGTGTGTGTGTGGGCGGGGGGGGGGGGGGGGGGAGGCAGGGAGCAGAGCAGGCTCCTGGCAATCTGAGACAGTGTACACTCATAATGACACACCTGTTGACTATGGCATTGAACATTGAATAAGACAGGTCCCTTTGGCAGCTGAGTGAGGTGCATGCAGAATGGACAGTCTACAGACTATTAGTACTTAGCTGCAGTGGGTAGTTCAGGCTGAATTTGTGCTATATACTACCAAAAGCCCAGATGATAGTATGGCCCATCTGTCTCACCAACTGAAACTAGACACAAGATTACAAGTCGCCGCGCCATGTCTCACAAGACTATTCTCTACTATTGTATTAAAATCTACAACACTATGGTTTTATTGAGTCTTCAAGATGGGGCTGGCTTGGTCATGAGATGGGTTCATATCAACAAATATCATAAAGATGCAAACCGTGTAGATTTATGAACATGATATTCAACAAATCATTAATTGTGCTAGTTTTGTTGCACAATCAGACAACGTAGATGAAGTAAGGCTTGAAGATAACCCTGCATGATGGTTGTAGTCAGGAGGAGAGCCCAGTGCTTAGGCGCCACCTTGTAGCAGAGTAGAGTATGACCATGTCTGACAGAGCTAGAAGGCAAGGAAATGGTCAAAGTATGACACAGTGGAGACATCATGTGAGTGGCATGGGAACTAAGCAAACATGAAATGTACCAGAAATGACTTCACTGAGCTCATATTAGTGGTAATTGAAATATCTTTCTCACTCTCTAGGAATGGTGCTCCAATGTTCTCTACTGCACCCCCTCATACATTAGACATTGAAATAATTTTCACAAAAAATAGATTTAATGGATCTCAACTCAATTATTTTTATGAAATGCTCAAAGTTGACCTTTAGAACAGCCCATTATCAACTGAAACAGGATGGATTTCTCCATACTGATACATTGAAATGCAGCTAACCTGGACCCATTACATAGAGTGAAGTATATTTGATGTAAATGTATCATAGGATATTTGACACATGTGTTAATATAGCAGAATTGAAGTATTTCCTGAGGCATACTGAGCTATACACACAAACATGAATGTTACAGTTGCCACAAGATGGCGCTGAAGCACTGGTCACCCCCCCCCCCCTGCATTGTAGTTATCCTGTGTGATGGTTGTCCCTTGTATGTTCTTTATATATTCTGGACTATTAGTGGTATGGTTTACATATAGTTGTTTTAGTGGGGTCTAATTGTACAGACAGGTGAAATATGGGTGGTTAATAGGTAGAGGCGATAATTATATAGCGATTACTTTAGAGTGGGATTTATAATGAATTCAATGTATGTATTATGCTGACAGTGTGCACTGTGGTCAGGTGTATAAGGACAATAAGGGTTTAAGGTCACACATGATCATTCACAATGCATGGGCATGACAATTCTGGCTGTGCTACATGCGTGAATGGTTTCACTCAGTCATTAGATCTACAGGATCACCTCGCCATTCACGTCATTGTACCAGCATTACTCCGGGCAGGCCGGTTAGATAAACGCACACAAGGGAAACTTCACACATGCTCCATCAGTGGTAAACAGCTCAAACGCCCATATACCTTAAAGAAACATATGATGATCCACACAGGAAAAAAAAAACCTCACACATGTTCTCATTGTGGTAAACAGTTTATATGGTCAGGTGACTCAAAGAAACACATTATGACCCATACAGAAGACAAACCCCACCAGTGTTCACAATGTGGTAAACAGTTTTTATTTCATGTTGATATGCCCGAGATACTGACAGCCCATAGCTCTAGCACTCGAGGGCCGTATCTCACCCCCCCATGAGATAACCTGCAAAAATATCACACGCCAAAGTCATGTGACCATTTGATGAAGTCATAGCTCCAAGATGGCGATGTAAACAGTGCGCACGGTGGCAAATTAAGGTGAAATTAATTGGAAATTCATTGTATTGAAATAAATGTAAATTAACACTTGTGGGGAGAATTTCCAAGGGTTGTCTAACCCTTGGAAATTCTCCCCACTCGTGAACATTTGCCTAAAGATCAGCATGTTACTTGAAAGTACATATGAATACACACACTAGGGAGAAATATCATGAATGTTCTCACTGTGGTAGACAATATTTGTGTAAACAGAGCTTAGTGGCACACAGTCTGACTCACACACGGGAGAAACCCCCAGAGAAACATCATGAATGTTCCTAATGTGGTAAAAGGTTTACAGTGCGAGGTATCCTGTGTTCAATGTTACAAACGGTTTAGTGAGGCTGGCAGCCTAAGGAGACACATGAAGGTCCCCGCGTGAGGCACTCCTTGTACATATAGCTGCAGGAAGGAGACACATGAAGGTCCACATGTGAGGGACTCCTTGTACATATAGCTGCAGGAAGGAGACACATGAAGGTCCACATGTGAGGCACTCCTTGTACATATAGCTGCAGGAAGGAGACACATGAAGGTCCACATGTGAGGGACTCCTTGTACATATAGCTGCAGGAAGGAGACACATGAAGGTCCACATGGGAGGCACTCCTTGTACATATAGCTGCAGGAAGGAGACACATGAAGGTCCACATGTGAGGCACTCCTTGTACATATAGCTGCAGGAAGGAGACACATGAAGGTCCACATGTGAGGCACTCCTTGTACATGTAGAGGCAGCCAGAAGGGTGTTGCTCCTATAGTAAAAGGAAGAGCTGGCTAAAAATGCCCTTGTTTCCAGTTCTTTCTTTTCATATAGCTATGACTTGTCCCTTTTGTTGCTCACAAGTGGAAATTCAAGTATGGTGCTCAAAAAGGGGATTCGAGTAGGTACCTAGTTGGGAGAAGTCAGTCAGTATAATATACTATAGAGTGTGTGACATGAGTAGGTACCTGATAGTGCAGCTCTCTCTGTTTTAAACAAGGCAGGTGACTTTTCAGACTAATGTGGTGAGTGCAAGTTGAATGGTAAAGCAGAGCTTGACTTCTTTTGAAAAGAGGGTACCTACTGACAGCTCTTTTGACCTTAGGAACAACATGCTCCTGAGGAGACACATGAAGGTCCACATGTGAGGGACTCTTTGTACATGTAGAGGCAGGAAGGCGGCACATGAAGGTCCACACATGAGGCACTCCTTGTACATGTAGTTGCAGGAAGGCGGCACATGAAGGTCCACACATGAGGCACTCCTTGTACATGTAGTTGCAGGAAGGCAGCACATGAAGGTCCACACTTGAGGCACTCCTTCAGGGATGAAAGTCTTCAGGGAATTCCCTGATTTCAGGGATTTTGAAGTTCCATGGCCCTATACATTCATATAGAAACCCAGGTTTTTGGAGCGATTATTGGACCATTTCAGGGATTTTCGTTCTCTGTGACTTTCATCCCTGCTCCTTGTACATATAGATGCAGCCTGAGGAGACACATGAAGGTCCAAACTTCATAGAAGTACAAATCACCTCATTGATCTCACAGAACAGTTGAGTTAATCACCCACGTGATTGGATAAAGATGTGATCAATCTTACAAATAGTTTTACACATCAGAATAACTTCACACCATGACCTTGCATGTCAAATATCTTAGACAGAAATACGAGAAAGGTGTGAACTGGCTACTGAAATCATGGTGAAGACAGTGTTTTTAATAATAACAAGACAGAACAGGTCAAGAAACAGAGAAATGTTGATGGGTGTATATAACCTAGTTAGTTTGTAAAACCCTATCTTCTTCCTTCCTTTTTTGGAGGGTGGACTTCAACTTGAAGTACAATATGTGGATTTCGGTTTGTGGAGTTTATTAATCCTCATTGTTATCTTTATATTCTATTGACTGTATCACATCATTCCCTTGTGCTGATTAGCTCCGTAGTCCAGTACTCGAAGAGTTCAGGTTCCACAAAATTGTAACAAAAGGTTTCTCGATGGTTTTCAACTCTTTGGTACCCGTTCTTTTCAGGGGAAAAAGTTTGCCAAAATCAACCTCAGACAACTGCCTCAAATCCAACATGGCTGCCTTCAGACCAAGTATCGGTGTCAAATTGCATTAACTTTGGATATAATCGAGATATTCACTATTGTAATACATCAATTAACATCAGCATGAAAAGTTACACTCATTTCTACCATGTTCCAAGGTCAAGGTCATCTGGATATGGAAATAGTTGCCCATAATCAGTGAAAAACACTCAATCCCTAGAGATGTTGATGAATAATCTATGCAGAGCCAGAGATCTTATTGAAGAAGCCCTAAGGCAGTTTCCAGCCATAAATCCTACCATTTCTTAAAATACATTTACTAAAATCAACCTTTGAGAAGTACCTCAAATCCAACATGGCTGCCTTCAGCTGAGGACATCGGTGTCAAATTGCATCAACTTTTGATCTAATGAAGATAACCACTATTGTAATATATCGATCAACATCAGCGTGAAAGATTACATGGTTTTCCACCATGTCCCAAGGTCATGGTCATCTAGATATGGAAATATGTCCTACTGGTAAAAAAACATACAATTTCTACAGAATTGTATGAATAACCTTTGCAAAACCAGAGATTTCATTAAAGATGCCCAAAGGCAGTTTCCATCTTTTTAATAGGCCCTACCATGTCTTAAGCTAAGCCCACACCCCCACCTGAAGGGTGCATGCATGTAATAAAACAGTCTCAGTTGATTCTCAAAGACAATCTTCTTGATACCATTATTTTTGAGCACACCTGCTCATAAATTTCAAATACCTGATTCCCACTGCGTAGAGTAGAAGCTGTTCCCATTTAAAGGCCTTTAAAGAGGGACTTTTGGTTCTATGGAGGATCCTAAACTTGTGCTCAATGGAGACTTGCACTCAATTGTGAGCCTTGTGGTTAAACATGTAACTACAATATCTTACCTTTTAGAAGATACCTATGCATTATATGAAAATTGGGTAGAGCAGTCTTAAAAGTGTTAGATATACATTAATCTATATACACTTTTATCCTGATATTCTATGGTTGTGTTTGTGGGGGTTAAGAACTATGAATTAACTACCATATTGCCTTGCATAAGAACCCATGGATCAACTACCATACAGGGATAGACCCTACCATCCCAAGCCATGGTGCCCTATAAGTATTAACGTCTCTTATCTATAGCATGTTACTGTATGTGTGGAGTTACTCAGCGCCACTATGGGAAAGCTAGGATGGTAGAGATCTGATGCATGAGGAGTAGAGATAATCCAAGTCCATACTTGATGTTACCAGTTTTATTGCCATGATATATACATAGCACAATCATAATGAGTATCCAGTTGTCATCAATCCATAATGTACATTGCCTTAGTATAGATGCCATAAGACTGATCTCTGTTTCCTATCAGTAGTGGTGTGTGTGTGTGTGTGTGTGTGTGTGTGTATGTGTGTCCATGTGTGAGGGTGGCTGAGCTACTCATTCCATCACATAATCCTGTCTTATCTAGTAGTGAGTTCACAGAATCCTTAGCAGATGTTATGTGTGTGAGTACAGCTCTGTTCCAACTGATGTTTAACCTTCCGTTAGAATATACAATATATATATATTCTCAGAGTTTCAAGATACAGGGTTCCATACCCTCAGCTCCCTTATTGTGTTATCATTATGCCCACCTGTGTATTGTTTCCCTTTTCTTTTATATGACCTGTATATTGTCTCCCTATGTCAACAGGTCATACTTGGGTCATTACGTTATCATGTCACCATCATATAGGTTGTTAGTTGAATGTGTCATGATCATGTATGTCATAGTGGTATTAGGGTTAGTATGTAATGACCTATGTCAATGTAATGTCAGTGTTTTATGTTTGTGTGCCAGGTCAGTATTCTGATATGTGAGGTTAGCATGTCATGACCAAGTTGAGTTCATGTGACCTAAGTCCAGGTTTCGAGGCTGTGTCAGTATGTCTTGAGCTGCTCCTAGATTGGTGTCCTAATTTAAACTCGAGGTTAGTGTGTGAGCTACTCCTGGGTCAGTGTAGTACTTTTACCTACAAGGTTAGTATGTTATAGTTGTATGTTAGGTTACCATGTCACCTATCATGTTTGAGGTCAGTGTGTTGTGAGCTCCTCCTAGGTCAGGTCAGTGTCCTACTTTTACCTGTGAGGTTAATATGTTATGACCAAGTTCTCTGACAGGTGGGGTCAGTATGTAATGTATAACTTATTTGTGCATCTAGGTTATTTTGATCCTTAAGAGATGTATTCTTTTCTTTTTAGATTGGTTTCTACACATCCTGTTTCTGGGCATCGATTCCCATTTCTAGGATTTCTTAACTACTCTATAATAATTCACTATAATGTATAACCTATGTATTTCATTATGTACAATTAACCCTTTAATTTATGACTCCCTTTGTACAATGGGCCACCCGGATGCATAACTTTAGAAATCTATGGGCCCAGAGCTAAAACTAAGGGCCCAGACCAACTAGTTTACATGGTCTTAAAGAGAAAATTATATGTATCCTCATCAATCTCAGTATAACTTAGTAACTTAGAATGGCGAAATCCTTGCTGATAATTTCTTTCCAATGATAAATAATATGCCTATACTCATATAAATCAAATTAGACATCCCACGTCCACCAAGAGTCAAATCCTGAAAATCTATGGGCCAACACCCAAAATTATGGGCCATTGGCCTTTGGACCAGCTATAGTGTCTACCACTGCCATATATCCCAGTATATAAGCCTGGGTTTATATTGACACTAACTGTTAGATTGACCAGTCCATTTCACAGGGTTCAGACCACTTTTGGGCCAATTTTGGTACCATGTTATTCAAGGGTTATGCTCAATCCCCAAGCTCTAAGACTATCTTATCTTGTCTGGATCCTGAAGCTATTGGTCTTGTTGGAAAGAAGACATAATCAGCTTTTCATTAAGCCCTAATACATGTTTTTAAGTTCAGATTTCAGTGTACCAGACGGTCGGGAAGACAGAAGATTGAAATTACAAAGTTCCTTTTTTTTACTGAAAATCTTAAATGCGCTCCAGATACATGTATAAAACTTGCCCTTATCCCCATCTAAGCACAATATCTAATATGATTTATGTAGGACAAACCTTTCCAAGTAATATGAGACATTTTACAGAATTCCATGATGACTATGACACACGTTATTGCCTTGGATGCAAAGACACTACCTTGAGCCAATACGATGTTGTTCCATTTCAATAATCTCCCTCTTTATGTAAATGGATTTTTTCCATGCTAAATCTTTATCAATTCTCCTGATTCTTGTGCTAAAAGGAGTGCTGATTAAGAATATGCATGTTTCTACTTCATAAAATTTAATGGCGAGGCTGTATATGGCTGAAATTCAAAATGGCTGACAATAGATTCAGATGTCACTTTGAATTACATAAATGTGTCTAGAAAGTATCTGGTGGGTCCTACCCCCTATAAATCAGGTAAGTAGAATACAGTGCTGCTTTTGTTTTGTTGCTAAGTGGTGTGATTGCCTAGCAACAGCAGCTTTACATAGCAACCAAGCCTGAAAATATGCTTGAATGCTCATATCTGCATGGTTTCCTTTCAGCACATACTCCCCTGATGTAAACTTGTATATAACTCTTCTGTGACTTCGATCATAGACTAGGCATATAGGTGAGAAAAGGTTGCTAGGTTGTGTGGTGGCCTAGCAAAAGCAGTTTTGCATAGCAACAATGTCAGATTCATACCTGTAGTGCATAGTCTCCCATCAAGGACATAGTTCACTGATTTCAAATTGCATATAGCTCCCTTGGGCACATCACATAGTATGGAAATAGGTAGAAATGATTGCTATGTCATATGGTTGCCTAGCAACTGCAGCTTTACATAGAACCCCCATGTCCAAATCTATGCAGATAGTCACAGATAAGTGTATGGTCTCGCCTCAGGGATGTATTGCAACATACAGTTCTTAATAGTAGCGTAGGTTTGGAAAGGGAACCTTGATGGTAAAGGGCATAGTTATGATTATGCTAGAGCATTGTTCAAATAGAATAAAGATCTGGATAGGAACCTCAGGCTTACTTACCCTTACTGGGGATAATGAGTGCTAGGATCATTGAACAGACCTCAAATGACAGATAATTTTTTCAAGTAAACCTACAGTATTATGATTCTGAAGTGATCAGTAAGAGTCTGGCTTAGTTAAGAGATCAGATCCATCCCAAAAAATCAGTCTAGTTGTGTGAAATTGTTGGCCACAATAACACAATAGAACAAGGTAGTAAATGTGTGTTTGGATGATGTGAGGGTTGTTGTTGTTATTCATTTATTTATCCCATGCATTCATACTCCCAAGATAGAATGTTTTACTTTATGACAGCCCAAGTTAGAGATAGGGGGGTATTTTCCCCCAGATCCTGAATAGTTCACTTGAACTCCACTAGATGGGAGTTTGAGATCTCCAATCACACTTTATATTTTAAATATCTGTATAGGAGAGACAGTGAAGCATTGGGGTGATAGGGTGAGTTAGGGCAAAAACAGGGGGATGATTGACTGGTAACTTCTTGTATCATGTTTCCAAAATACAGGCAGGTTGTGAGCTAATTGTCTAGGATGGCCAGCTTGATCTTAATAGCTACTTGTCACTTTTTTGCCTACTTTTTTGATAGTGGTCCCACATGCAATAAACCCCCCATTAAGTATTCTGTCCATTTGCAGTTATGTATCCATCATAGTCATTCAATATACAATGCTTTCTTTCTCTCCCATATTAATTAAACCTTCCTGCAAAATGAATTACAGAGTTAGTGGTCAAGTCTGTGATTGCTGTTTAAAAGATGCAATAGATGACTTGGCACTGTGGTGAGAGGGACTGCAGATTTTAGTGATGGTGACAGAATTACAACAGTAGCTTCAGGTTCTTTCTAGATATGATAAGAGCAATTTGTACAATATGGATGACACTTCCCTCTTCTATAAGCTAGACCAATTGACCACCATGTCCACTTTGAGTGATGTGGAATGGTAGAAGATACTCAAGGTCTGTGTGCCAGTGGCTTTCAGTAGTTTTATTAGGGTCAACTAGTAATTCATTACACCAAATATGTTGGGGATAATGGACTGCAACAGATCAACATGCCTTCTCAGAAGTGTCCAGCAGCATAATCACCAGCTGTTGGGATCACACTGCTATGAGAGAAGTTGAATGTAATGTTCAGAGATATGTAAGGATGGATAACACTGGGCCTGATGCTCTGAAGAGGTAACAGATGAGAGAATATACTGAGAATTGTACAATTGTATTCCAATCCTTTCCTTTCATTTTCTCAATATATGAATGAAACCAACACTGACTAAGGTCAATGCAAATTCCACCTTGCACCTACTTTCAGACAAGTAGGCTGCCCAAGGCTTTTGAGATAATTAATTAGGCATGCAGTATATTATGAGGCTGAGAGCCAAAATTCTGTATTCTAAATGTGTGTTATCAGTACTAGCATTGGTAAATTTTGATGATGTGACAGTGGTTACAGGAATTTGATATTGAGGGGAGGGAGGAGGGAGGAGGGGACAGTTGTTAGGAATTACAATCCTGTGTAATCATGGATGATCTGAGATACATATGCATGAATATGTATATACAAAATAACACAGGGTGTGGATGTGGCAAATATCATTTTATCATTATCTCATCATATGGTCTCTGTCAGTTAGATGATTTTAAAAGGTAGATTTACATCAAATGACTTTGCAACGTGTTATATGTGCTTCTATTTTGAGATGTGGACAGGGGAGCTATACATACAAGTTCTTGAGGCTAGACCATACACTTATCTGTGACTATCTGAATAGATTTGGACATGGGGTTCTATGTAAAGCTGCAGTTGCTAGGCAATCACATGACATAGCAATCATTTCTACCTATGTTCATACTATGTGATGTTCACAAGGGAGCTATATGCAATTTTAAATCAGTAAACTATGTCCTTGAGGGGAGACTATGCACTACAGGTATAAATCTAGACATTGTTGCTATGCAAAACTGCTATTGCTAGGCCACCACACAACCTAGCAACCTTTTATCACCTATATTCCTAGTCTATGATTGAAGTCACAGATGAGTTATATACAAGTTTACATCAGGGGAGTATGTTGCTGAAAGGAAACCATGCAGATATGAGCATTCAAGCATATTTTCAGGCTTGGTTGCTATGCAAAGCTGCTGTTGCTAGGCAACCACACCACTTAGCAACAAAACAAAAGCAGCACTGTATTCTACTTACCTGATTTATAGGGGGTAGGACCCACCAGATACTTTCTAGACTGCACATTTATGTAATTCAAGTGACATCTGAATCTATTGTCGGCCATTTAGAATTTCAGCCCTATATAGCCTCGCCATTAAATTCATGGTGATAGGGCAGCTATTAGTTATTAGAAAATGGTCTTACATGATCGGAGGCCAGAAGGGCCTCTGACGTAGCGGCTGAGCCCTGGTCTTTATATAAGAACCTAGGTGTTCGCCGTCAGATGTCCCCACAGACCCGGATCGGTGCTGCCACCTAACCGGAACCTGAGGAACATCCGACGACTAGACTCACCCGCCACGTCAGACGGTACCCAACGCTATGGTTATGTATAAACGTACCTCTACACCACTCCCCCAGACATTTAGGAAGGAGTTATAACTATTGTATTATTATAGGGATAACATTACGATATGTCTAAACCCTAATAATAGAGGTACAACCAAAGATATAACGTTAACATCATGTATAATATCATTCGAATGTCAATTTCATATATTTGATAGCGTATATAGCTACGGAATAACAAACCGGATGTTGAAGTACAATGCGAATATGTTGAAAGAGTAACAGCTATGTGTAACGGAACTGTTAATTAACATTTTAAACATCATAATAACAATCTATGTTTATGGTATAAGTATTAGGATAAGTATTATAATTCGCATATGTGTGAAGATAACAGTTATATGTATCAAAACTGTTAAATATTGAATAAATCACATAATAACATCCTAATAGGTTTGTAATTATTAATATCACAAATGATTATCTAGTCTTGAGAAAGACTTTTAAAGTAACTATACTATCTAATGACATTTTTATATGATATGACCAATGAATCCGTTAAAGGGTTCATGAGTTTAGAAATAGAACCGTTATGAATTATACACTTGAAAAGAAAAAAAATTAGTAGAATAATACATATGACACCATCATGTACCAAATAACCATTATAGCACCAGATAATTAAATCTATACAAGTTCATGTCTCGCAGGACAGTTAAGATAATCTGGTGAATATACACTATGAAATTACCGGATCATGTTAAGTAATATGAATAGTAACCAGAGATCCGTATTAATATAAATCCCTAGGAAAATATACAATAGTCTATCATCATAGTGTAACTATGCACATAGAAATAATATTAGCAAAAATAGTTATATTATATCATATTATATACATGACAATAATAAATGCTGGTGAAGCCTTGCGCTGCAGTCTTCCGGATGCCAGGTGGTAGTTAAGGTGGTCAGCTAACCACGGGATGGACGTGCTAAAGTCTTTTTATAATCCAAGGTAATAAATGTAAACACGGTAGTTGAATTTGGGGCAGCTACCCACAATCCTCTAGAAGTGCTATTGTTCATAGGTATATCCGAATGGTGTAGAATAACAGTCCGGTAGTCAACAGGTACAAACGTAATCCTTTTAGATGTGGTTGACATAAATGTGAGTCCAAAACGGGTTGATCCGGAAGTAATATAGTGGTGTAGAGTAATCCATTCGGAACATTAGTAGAGAATCGTACAAGTCCATCCTATATAGTGGTCAGCAACGGGTAATAGCAGCAGTCAGGAGAGGTCAGGAACCAGCATCCAGCTACGAATAACAGCAGCAAATCTACTAACGGATTTTTTATAAGTGTAGATCCTAATCCGAATGGACTATTCAGGATATAATAAAAGTTATATGTCCTGAATTATACAGTTAGCTGGTTATAAAAGAACCCGGAACACATAGAATATAAGTGTTCATTTTCTATTTAAAGACATTCGCAGATATATAGTTTTCTGCAAAGACTAAATCTGGTTATTATGGGAGAGAGAGGAAAAAAAATATAGCCGAATAACCCGGAGCACACTTAGGTAGATTTTTTAGCATGCTTCTTCCTAAGAAGATCTAGAGCCGAATCGGGAGTGCCATCCCGCTCGTCGATATCGACTCCGAATACCCTCATAAACTTAGTGTTTAGATTGGTATTCCGGGTAATTTCTTCTTTGACACATTTCTCCAGAACATGTACGTCCATAGCTGCCTGTTCTTTGGCAGCCAAGGCTTCCTCCTCCCGAGCTTTGACCTCGTCTCGGATAAGGGTCTCGAGGCGCTCCTTTTCGGCGTCGCCCACCTCCTTCATGCACAACAGGGTATCGTTTAGGAGACCCTGATGGAATTCGGTCGCTCTGTCGCGAACACACTTCTCCCAGCGGGTGTAGATGGCCTTCTGGACATCTGCTTCCCCTGGCGAGATTTCTCAAACCAAATTTCTGCGTTACCGGTCTTGATGGTAATCGCATCCTTTGGTTTCGCAGGTGGTGCGACGGCCTTGGGGGGTGTCGACACTGCCTGAGGGCCACTTCCGGACTTAGGGCTTCCGGACACTCCTGCTGTTGGTAGACAGTAGGTGGGGGGTGCTGGGTTTTGTTTCATTCCCATTTGCATGTACAGTTGTACCTGCTCTGGGGTGAAATTCACTGGTAAGGCGGCTGCAGCAGCTGCAGATCCGGCAGCAGCAGGTGCTGAAGTCTTCTTGGGAACAAGTTCGGGTCTCTTGAAGACAGGAGTACCCTGAACCTGCTCGTGTGGGTGACGTGCCAAGGGGGATCTGGAACGATCCTCTACCCTGGCTTTAGTCGCAGTAGTGGTCTGACCATTGCCGTTACCACCACGGTTTTGGTCCCTCCTGACTCTCTCCCAAGCTCTCTTACACTCCTTTCCGGATTCCTCGCATTTCTGCCAGAGAGACTCGTGCATGTCCAGCTTCCCCTTGCCGGGAGTCAGGACGATCTTAGCGCGGAGTTTCGAATCCTTGGTCTTCGGAACTTCACAGAGGACTTGGTCCCCTGGTCGGATCTTTGACCAAGCATCCTCACTCGAACTCCTTCATGAGTTCCTGATGAAGCTCCATGATGCGTTTACGAGCTCCATCTAACCCCTCTGCGTGGCACTTCTTCTGGTGTCTAGCCAGATCGCTACGTCGGTTGAACTGTACCTTCGTAGTACACTTCTTCCCCTTCTTACCATAACTCGGATCACAAATGTAAACCGGGTGATGGTGGAAGTGGGCTTCTACAAGATGCCTCTGGAACCGGGCTGAAGTGCTCCAGGTCCGGACCGAAACATCACTAGCATCCTGGCAGATGGAGAAGGGACAGGACTTTTGGTCGTCACCGTACCACTTCTCAAGTGCCCAACGCAGCTTACGCCTCTGGGTATAGGTATAATACCCTTTGGTATGGTTAAGCATAAGCCACATCTTTCGATAGGCCTTGCTCGGATTGGGGTCTTCGTCCGAGAGACGCATCCAATCCTCATCATCCGACTCGTTGTTCTTGTTCACTGTATCCAGGCAGGCATACAGTGTCGAACCATCCTTCTTTACTCCGTATGCACAGTCGGAGAAACACGTTGGGATCCTGGTTTTAAATCCGGATTTGGCGTTAGCCCAACGTTCTGTCTCGGTCTGAGTGGATGGAGTTGCCTTCTCATCGTACTCCACCGAGGACTCGTGTACCGATTCCTCTTCTGAGGAAACAACCTCCATGGCAGTACTACCAGTGGCTGAGGTGCTGGCTTGCGGGTCGGCTCTAGCAGAATCTGGACGATTCTTGAGCTTCCGAGCAGCAGACCTCCTGTTCTTGCTTACCTTCCAGTCTACCGGATCCTTGGTTCCGGACTCACTGGAGGTTGATGCTTCTACCGGACTCGAATCAGTAGTACTGCCGGTGGCTGTTCCAGAACCGGCTGTGCTCCTAGCACCTAGTTTCAGGTCAGGGATTGGAGGTGCGGGTACCTCCGCTTCCCTCTTAGCCTTCTCCAGGGCTTCCTGTTCTGCAGTCAGGCGACGGACGAGGATCGTCCGAAGGGCTGCACTTCTGTCCATTCCTGTTAGCGACTTGCTTTGGACGTCTACCAACTCAGCTTCGGTTATGTAATAACCGTCATCCCACTGTTCAAAATTGGCAGCGGCTTCCCGGAACTTCTTTATGGTCCGGTACTGGGGCCGGGTAGCACAAGGACGTGGGTAAGTCTGCCCCTCGGTTTCCGAGACGCAGCCTACCCAATCTATGTTGGTCTGTGTAACATTCCACAGAGACCTGTCCGGCTTCGGATAAGCTCCTAGCTGGAAGGCTCTGTTTGCCTCGTACACTACCTGTCGGAAGGCAATGTCCACCATGAGTCCTCGTTGGAACCAAGGCCAGTCTCGGAGCCACTCGGGTGGCGTCCTGTCCAGCTGATCGGGGACCATGACGCCCTCGATAGCCATCCTCACCTTCGGGTCCAACTTGATAGGAGTACCGTCTGGGTTTGTCACCTGTGCCTGTAGGTCCAGATGGACATATAGGTACCGACCGTCGTAGTCTGCTGGGAACGGGTCGGCCATTGCTGGCTTCCACTGGTCCTTCGAGCCGTCAACTTGTGCAGTCTCGGACCCAGTTGCTGCTGCTTCAGGATTCGCAGCGTCTCCAGATCCTTTGGTCGGAAGTGGTGACAACATCTTCCCTGGCTCATTCAGCGAGAATGAAGCCAGCTTTTCCTCAAACGAGCGGTCCGTGGGTTCCTCCACTTCCATCATCTCGCTCTCCACCTGTGTAACAGGTGACAAAGCTTCCGGAAAAGCTTCTGCGGAGGGAGTCAGCTTATCCGGGTCACCGGATAGCTTGGCTACAGCTACGGATTCCTCAGCCATGACTGGGAAATCGCCTCGGGAGTCAAAACACTCCTTTTCCCGGGTTTTACGGCGCCGGGGCCGACACTAACGGAGACTGCCTGCTGCGAGGCCAACTCTGAGGGCGCACCAGGGGTTGTTAGACGGTAGAAATTCAAGAGGAAGAGATCACCCGTCCGTCTCAAATCCTACCGAAAAACAATATGGCGACAAGCCAGCTTTCGTGATGTCATTTCCCCGCGAGCCCGCAGGGTCACGAGAGGTCAGCCGAGACGGTGACGTCATGCGGAAACGCACGTGCTACAAGCGGAACATCAACAAACTGATTGTTTTTAGGTAATTATCGCTCACGCCAACGACTCGTCTGGGGATTTAAGTGGAGTTTATGGAAAGCTTAAGCAAATCCACCGGATTATCCGTCCATTACCCACTGGTACGTCATACGGCGGCGACAAATAAGCCTTTCGGGTCAGTTGTCATCCGTTCCTCTAAATGTAAACATTACACTCGTTGTGTATACAGGTTAGGTCACTGCAGTCCTCTGGGCAATTCGAGGGCTGCGGCATACGTATATCCCCTTCTTGGATAGTTCCTTTTCGGACCTGACAGTCTGAAGAGCCTTTTCTAGGTGTTTCTTGGCCTTCGAAACACCTTTCCTCTTCTTTTTGTCTTCACCTGCCGAGACTTTTTTAACTCCCCCACGCTTAATCGGTGTTGGCGTAGGTGGCACTGATTCAGAACACTTCTTAGGCCTACCTCGGCCTCGTTTCACTGTAGTGTTCTTTACCTGGTCTATTATACGATTCTGGTTCATGATCTTTCCTGATCCTTCACCATACATTTCTGTGGAAGTCTCCCTCCCAGACCATTTCCTTAGTCTAGCCACATTTGACTTATAGAGTCGACCAAGGTCTGATTTGATAATTACGGTAGAATCACTAATAACTTGTGTTATAGTAAAAGGACCGTCCCAATTAGACGCTAATTTTATGTGTCTAAGTGGTTCATGTAATCTCAGAACTCTGTCTCCGGATTGGAATTTCCGATGCTTTAGATCGGTATCATATCCAACTTTCTGCCATTTGGCACTTTTCTCTAAATCGATTCGGACAGACTCGTATGCTTTTTTGAATCTGTCTCTTAAACATTCGACGAAAACTACATGACAAGGTAGCTCCGGGTCCATTCCTACGACTCCAAATACCAGGTCTGCAGGCATTATTAGGTCCTCTCCAAATACTAGAAGATTCGGAGTGCAGTTAGTACTTGAATGTACCGTACTGTTATAAGCATGTGTCACAAAGTGACACTGCTCGTCCCAATCATCCATGTGTTCATTAACAAGCGACTTTAGGACCTGAATAAGGGTTCTATTGAACCTTTCTACCAATCCGTCGCTTTGTGGCCTATACGGATTGGTTCTAGTCTTGCAGATAGCTAAGTATTCGCACATACCTTGCCAGAGATTCGATTCGAATTCTCTGCCTTGGTCACTGTGTAACATCAATGGTACACCGAAAGTTAGTACCCAACCTTTTACAAAGGTTTCGGCACAAGTGACCGCTTTATGGTCCGGTAGTGGAAACACTTTGGTGTATTTCGTATAGTAGTCACACACTACCATCATACAGGTATTATCATTAGCGGTTGTATTCAGTCCACTAATGATATCCACCCCGATTCTTGCGAATCTAATTCCGAAAAGTTCTTGGGATAGTGGAAGCTTGCCCATCCCGGGTCTGGGTTTGTTTTTACAACAGTCCGGGCAGGTGGTTATCCATCTTTGCAAGTCCCGTGTCATGCCAGGCCAATAGTACTTCTTGGAGAGTCGTGCTAATGAGCGTTTTCTCCCGAAATGACCACTGGTCCGATGTCCATGACAGAAGTACATATTGTCATGTCATGTGGTATGACCACTTGCATGATTTTCTCACCATTATTACATGGCTTCCAACGGTATAACACGCCTTTCCGGACTTCAAGCTCTGTCCATTGAGCAAGGAACCTTCTCATTTCTCGATTTTCCAGAGAGACCTCCGGTCTAACTGGACGTATACCCTTTGGTACTAATTGCAGTAGCTGTGCAGTTATCAAGTCAGCTTCCTGGAAACGTCGTATGTGATCCATAGACCAATCCAGTATACTGGCAACTAGGGGTTCGAATGGTCTTTGAATCCCTGCTAGTACTGCTCTATGAGCTCCACAATCAGTACAATCCGGATTATCACATTTCCGAATTGGTATTCGAGACAAAGCATCAGCATTTAAATGCTTAACTCCGGGTTTATGCTGAATCTGGCGATGTTCAAGCCCATACTCAGATAAGTGGGCTAGCCATCGACCTAGCATACCTTCAGCATCTCGGAAGTTCAATAACCATCTTAGGGAGGAATGATCCGTATGTAAAGTAAAGTTCGTTCCCCATAGAAAATGTTTGAACTTCTTTGTATACACAACTACTGCCAACAATTCTCTTTTGGTTGTGCAGTAATTCCGCTGAGTTTTACTCAGTGTATTGCTGGCAAAGGCAATGGGTACCTCTCTCCCATTTTGGACTTGCGAGAGAGCTGCACCAATGCTGTTGTTACTAGCATCGGTATCCAGTATGAAATGATCCGTTTCATTCGGATATTGCAATACGGGAGTACTCGTGAACAGATCTTTTAGCTTTTGAAAAGCAGATTCCTGTTCATGCGTCCAAGGAAATTTTTCCTTGGTACTTCCTGGAGTCCAGTTAGCTATTACTTGTAATGGGTAACTGACTCTAGAATAATTCGGAATAAATTCCCTGTAATAGGAACAGAATCCTAAAAAGGACCTCACTTCTTTGGGTGTTTTAGGTCTATCCCAATTCGTTACTGACTCGATTTTATCGGGATCAGCTTTTATTCCTTCATCACTAATGATGCGGCCCAAATAATTTATGGACTTTCTAAACATGTGGCATTTCTTGGGTTTCAATTTGAGACCATTGGAAATAATACGTCCTAATACCAATTTGAGATTGTTAGAACACTCTTCGAATGTTTTTCCGAAGACTATTACATTGTCAAGATATACAAGACATCTTTTCCACAATAGGTCATTTAATATGGTTTCCATCATTGCTTCAAATGTTGCTGGTGCATTGCACAAACCAAACGGCATTACATTATATTGGAATAATCCAATATGACTCGAAAATGCTGTCTTTTCCATATCTGATGGATTCATTCCCACTTGCCAATATCCTGATTGCAAGTCTAGGGTACAAAACCAACTGTTACCTCCTAAGGAGTCAATGGTTTCATCTATTCTCGGTAATGGATACGAATTCTTTTTCGTTATTCCACTCAACTTCCTGTAGTCTATGCAAAAGCGGATAGTACCATCTTTTTTTGTTACCATACACACAGGACTACTCCATGGGCTATTGGATGGGACTATTACATCCTGTTCCAACATCTTGTTTATTTCCTCTTCAGCTACTGTCTTTTTCGCTAAAGGTAACCGCCTATACGGTATCTTAAAGGGTTCCGCATCTCCAGTATCTATTTTGTGTATTACCTTATTTGTCGTGCCTAGTTTTTCACCAGGTTTGGCGAAGGCAGTCTTATACTGACAGAGCATATCATAAAACTCTTTCCGGTGTTCCGGATTTTCTAATGAAGTTTCTTCATACAACTTAAGTAAGTCATCCGAAATTTCATCATCTTCTGTTACCTTCTGTAAGTTTAACTTACTATCCGTTACAGTTTCCGAAAGAGTCACGTTTCCAAAAACTTGTCCCTTCTTCAGGTAGATAGTAGTGTTTCCAGTATTGGAAACAGGTACTACCGACCAGGATGCATTTGCTACAATAGTGTCTACAGACGTAAGTCCGATACTTGACAAAGCAATTACATCCGGTTCTATCACTGCAGGCTTATTGCGCATTGCAGGATCGCTTCTTACGAGCACATCACAGGCTACACCTGCGGGAATTCGCACAGTGTGTGCTACACTAGCCATACTGCTTACTTGTCTCAGTACACATCTAACCTTTACAGGATACGGGTATCTCACACTCAACTCTCCTGATTGTGGTTCTAAAACCACCCCATACAGGGATGCGAAATCCAACCCGAGTATCCCCTCATCAGCTATATCCGCAACGGTGGCCCCCATGACATAGTCATGTATTCCATCCAATTGCAACTTCACACAAGTTCTACCATACGTTTGCATAGTACTGCCATCGGCCGTTTGAGCACTTCCTCCCGATCTGAGAGTATCGTAACACCCGTATCCATAAGAAATTCGGCAGATCTTCCGTTAACAGTGAGGCAAACATACCACCGCCTTCCGTTGAGAACAGAGGGCGTGTCCGTGACGATTGGAACGTCATTGTTCACACCTGGAGTTGATCCACATCCTTTCAGGTATTCCAGACAAGGATGACCCGGGGGTAGGTGGGCACTACCAACCCTGGCTAACTCATAGCCGCCTACCTCGTTACTGATATCGGGTTTCCCCTGTGCTCCCTGGGCACCTGTCATATCAGCTTCCCCAACCTTCCGGGTGTCTACAACCACCTCGGTGTTAGGCGAGTTTGCTACTTCATGCGAACTATCGTTACGGATGGTGATATTATGGCAAGATTTGTCACTTGGATCCCCTTCTCTGCCCATAGGGGGACCCCTCCTCAGTTTTCCTCTGCTATTATACCAGAGACACCTTCCTGTCTACGGGGGACAGGCTTCTCAGCCATACATTCGGACGCATAGTGTCCTAATTTCTGGCATCTGAAACATCTTCTTTGAGATTTATCAACTCTAGGTCTTTTCAAAGCCTCTGTTAATCCGGCTATCAATGTTTCCATCATATTAGTCCGAGCAGCAGCGGCTGCTATGGTTGGCGTGGCCGTAGGGGTCACGTTACCACCTTGAGTTGGTCCGGAAGCCATTTTATTAACAACGGACCCTCCCCTTCCTTTCGGATATACTTTTCTATACCGTTTTTGTCGGTAATACTTTCCAGCTACCTGGACTGACCCAATATACTCTCCATTTTCATTAGAGACATATTCCTCTTCTTGATCAGCCTCCTGTAAATCAACCGGAGCTAATTGAGAAGTTTCATATACCTGAGCAGGGGAACCTCCGTATTGCAATGGAGCTGCTCGTACCGGGTAAGGTCCTAGACCCACCAATCTTTTCTTCATATCATGTCCGTCGATTGATATGAATAGGTCACTGAAGGATGTGTCATCCTTCCAAGAATCCCAAACTACTTGTTTGTGATCCGGATCCCGCAATCCACTGTAGAATTGTGTAAATAATTCTTGCAGATAGCAGTCATCATCATGAGCCCAATTTGGACGTGCTTTCGATAGCAAGTCCTGTAGCTCCAAACCAAAGACTTTATGAGATTCTTTAGGTTTCTGTGTCCTCTTCTTAAAGCTTACCCATGGGTCCTCTCTAACGATCGAACCAAACAGGTACGCGGCACACTCGACCAATTGATCATAGGTGCCATATATCCCATATGCTGCTCTCCATTGAATGAGGGCTACTTTTCCACCTTTATTCAACTGTAGGGGCACGGTTTAGTAGTAGTGTTTATGGCTTACGGGTTGCCTAGGTTCCGAGCGGAGCGGCCTTTCGGGTTGAGAGCCTGGTACGCCTGGCGGGCGGTGGCAGCACCACCCTCCGGGCTGCATGGGTTAAACACGAGAGGTCGCCACCCAACCCCTGTGGCTATATAATAGTCGGGTCGGAACCTAGGACGAAGAGAATCCTACCGGATTCCCTAGGGATACCATCTGAACTTTACTGACTCCGAAGCCTTACCTGGTAGTCGTAAATCCGAGCTTTCCGAACAGTCCCTTTTCCATACGGAATCTATTTAGCTCCCTGTAACTTAGGATACTGAATAAAGATTTGTTGCCTTCTGAAACCGGATATCCTTGTATTCGTGATCCTTTCCGAACCACCTACGGTCATACATTACACAACCAACAGATCAGATAAGGTAGAGCTTCTTCTTTTGTCCAACCACTACAGTTGACTTCATCGACAAAAGCCTGATACCTATCCTTCCATGGATCGTTCGAATCAGATGGAGGAGGTATCCTTGCTTGCCTACGTGCCGGATTATTACATCCTCGTAGTCTATCTGCTTCTCGCATGCTCCAGTTCATGACTTCCATGCCGTCTGCTCCCTTCCGGTAGCAGTCAACGCCCAGATTTTGGATACATTGGCTTCTTTCAAAGATGGTTTGCATCCCTGCAGGCATGGAAGTTCTCCTGTTGGGCTTCCTGCCATCTCCTCCCGATCCTGATCCACCAGATCCAGATCCTCCAGGGCCACCCGGGGGATTACCTCCAGGGGGACCACCATTAGGGTAGTTCCAGGAAGCACCGTTAGGGTATCCACCTCCATAACTCGCATTTCCAGTTGTTCCGGAAGATGTATACCTGGGGTAGGAATTATTTTGATTCCATCCCTGGTTATATGTATTACCATATTGGTAATTACTTCCTCCTGCCGGATTATAGTTATACCTATATCCATAGGGAGTTGTTCTTGGTAGAAACGTACCGCCTGTCACATTAGATTGTGGGGGGTTCGGTCTAGGGCAGCGTCCATCATTAGGAACATTGCTCTGACCTGAAGGCGGGTTAGGCAATCTTGGACCTGCTGGTGTACTATGACCGGGTTGAGAAAAATACGATGGTGGAGTTAGCATATTTCTCGGTGGTCCCGGTACTTGCGGTCGAGGTACAGGTGTAGTGTTTTGTACACTATTTGCACTGGCGTGAGTCGCTTTAATCTTATGACTCAAATCCGGTATCGGTGGTGCAGGGCCTACAGTATCAAGCACAGGAGCTTGGGGTGTAGAGGCACCATTCGTAGATCCATTATTAGTAGTTCCTTGTGGGAAATTACTAGTTAGGATACCCGTTCCGCTGGCTGCGGTGTTATCCGGTTTCTTATAGATTCCGGATACTACATTTTTATCAGCCCCATCCGCAACGAATGGGTTAAATCTGGTGGGAGTTACATCTTGTGATGATTTTGCCAACATTGTAGATACCACATTAGGATCTATATTACCTATAGTCAATTGTGCGGCTTCTACATATTTATCTAGGGTTATAGCAGTAGTTTGCAATTCCTGAAGCTCATTCGTGAGTTTCTCTCTATCCTCTTCCAGTTGTTTATTATAAGCTATAATACCCACCCGGATAGTTTCATTGTCTTCAGCTTGTTTGCTGCACTGAAATTTCAATTCCTCCAATTCGCTCTGATATCGGCTTATTTCGGATTCATAATTTGCCTTATCAAGACTTAATTGATCGTTCGTATCTATGTATGTCTGGATATGAGTATGTCTATTGTCATATTCTTTATTAAATGACACTCTCATTTCCTGAAGTTTTATTGCTTCACTTTCTAATTCTTTCATGTATTCACTCTTTCTGGCTTCGAATTCATTTCGCATGCTGATTAAGTCTTCTTCTAGATGTAGTTTTTCATTGATTACTTCATCTTTCGCTTTGACCAAGGTATTTAGATTCTCGTTCAAAGTAACATAAGTTTCGTTTAACAACAGGACATCCGGTTATTTAAATTCCTCACCCTCTGGTATCGCATAGGTTACGTCGCCGTCTATGGCGCTGTAATCTAATATTGGTAGTCCGGGTCTGGTATACTGTAAGGTAATTTTCCAAACGTAACCCTCTTTGGCATGGGTGCCGGATGTTCCGGGTTAGTGCTACCACCAACTTCGAACATCGAATTACTTAATTCGTCAACAAGTGATTGTTGACTCATCAAATTACCCTGTCTCTGTATGGATTGTTCCCTCCGTACAGAGTCTGGTATGTTCTCCTCACTATCCATTTTATAGTGAGGTTCAGGATCTCTCCAAGCTGCAGAGTCTGCATCTCGGGAGGCCGAATGGGTATGGATCAACATTGACCCATTGCCATTCTCCTGGGCAATTGCTTGCCCTTCAGCTAACCCATGTACTAGCCGTTCGGACGTTATAACGTCCGGGCTATACACCAGAATTAACTGGTCATGGCACCAGTGTAATGGTTTTAGTCTTACGGACCTGGCGGTTCGGCCTTACTATTCGGGAAAGAAGGAGTAAGACGGTGATTCAAGTGTATGCCAACGGATAGTTTATTATATACACACTCACGGCTACCCGGTAGTTGGTGATAGGGCAGCTATTAGTTATTAGAAAATGGTTTTACATGATCGGAGGCCAGAAGGGCCTCTGACGTAGCGGCTGAGCCCTGGTCTTTATATAAGAACCTAGGTGTTCGCCGTCAGATGTCCCCACAGACCCGGATCGGTGCTGCCACCTATCCGGAACCTGAGGAACATCCGACGACTAGACTCACCCGCCATGTCAGAAGGTACCCAACGCTATGGTTATGTATAAACGTACCTCTACAATTCTATTAATTAATCATGATATTTTGTAGCAAATCATTTGATCATATATTATTACCTCCTTCTATGAAACCTTCCCCACTTCCAACAGCTGTACACCCAGTGTTTGTCTGTTCATCTGCTATTTTCGTGTACTGACGTGACTTTTTATATCTGAATTTGCCCCAAATTTATGTTACTTTTTTTCATTTTTGAATAGTCTATCCTCCTTTTCTCCTCATCTAACTCCCTTGCCATTTGGTACAGTAACCTAACTGCAAGAGGATAGCAATAGAATATTTTTTCAGATAATGCTTTGGTTTTTGGTTGAGGCAGTCCCAGTATGCATCATTATCAGGCATATGATGCAACTGAGGCTGTGCCAAAATCAAACTTTGCTGTAGACACTGGCTGCACTTTCCAGTGGCAGAGCACCACTATCGAAGCACCAAAGGTGCTGGTGTAGATGTAATATGCATAAACCATGCTTTACTCTAACGGCAGTCACATTGAACTGCTGGAACCATTTGTGGGTGTGGGCTTAGCTTAAGACATAAAAAAGCTGGAGACTGCCTTGGGGCATCTTCACTGACATCTCAGGTTCTGCATAGATTATTTATACACTACTGTAGAAATTGTGTGTTTTTCACTTATTGCGGCACATATTTCCATATTCAGATGACCTTGACATTAGGATATGATGGAAATACATGTAACTTCTCATGCAGTTGTTGATGAATGTATTATAATAGTGGTTATCTTGATGGTGCATCCAAAGTTAATACAATTCAACACTGAGTCCTCAGCTGAAGGCAGCCATGTTGGATTTGAGGCACTTCTCAAAGGTTGATTTTAGTCAAATTTCTTTTATGAAATGGTAGGATTTATGGCTGGAAACTGCCTTAGGGCATCTTCAATGAGATCTCTGACTCTGCATAGATTATTCATCAACTTCTCTAGAAATTGAGTGTTTTTCACTGATTATGGGCAACTACTTCCATATCCAGATGACCTTGACTTTGGGACATGGTAGAAATGAGTGTAACTTTTCATGCTAATGTTAATTGATGTATTACAATAGTGAATATCTTGATTATATCCAAAATTAGTACAACTTGACACCGAAAGTTGGTCCGAAGGCGGCCATGTTGGATTTGAGGCACTTGTCCAAGGTTGATTCTGGCAAACTTTTTCTCCCTGAAAAGAACAGGTATCAAAGAGTTGAAAACCATCAAGAAACCTTTTGTTACAATTTAATTGAACCTAAGGCCATTTTTTACCTTCGGGTACTGGACTACCAGTGTAACACTCATTATGCAAAAACCCACATGTTGATGAACACAAGGTACATCTGAGAGTAAAATGTATATATCATTGTGGTCAGATATGATATGAAGCTCATACATTATTATTTACACTGAGCAGAACTTCTGTAACACCCCACGTATAAGCTGCACCGGGACTTTTGGAGAGTGTTATAAGCCGCAACTGGGGCCTGATAAGGCTGCTAATACTTACTATAGTATATGTAATGTAAAACCCACGTATAAAACACTCCATGTCTTCAGGCCTGAATTGATTAGGGTAGAGTGACCTTGAGTTGTCCAGGAGCTCTGGATGACACTAGAGTTTGTAAATTATTCTTGAAGTCAGATATAGGTTTCCGATGATTTTCCAGCAACAAAATGATAGATTAGTGTTAATGTGATATTGAACAAGTAACAGAGTCAAACCTAACTAAAATTGAAATAAAGCATTGCATTCATACTCTGTAAAACATCATTTAACTTGAAATTATTCCTTTTATAGTGTTCAGTGCAAAAGTCAACAATCTGCTGTGCAGAAGTTGACTCATGATATGATAAGACTGACCAAAGGTGTCTTTGAGCAATACATGTACCTTGAGTCGGCCACTATACATGTACCTTGAGTCGGCCACTATTGCTTTTTGGTCCAAAATGAACTTAGTAGTGACCATTTCATTGGGTTCTAAGGTATTTACACTGATAGAATATGTTTAGCTGTAGCACCTGCTATCTTTCCATCTTTGGGAAAGTGAATCTAGCACTATCCATCATTTTTTCAACAAAATCAACTATATTCTACCAATTAGTTAGAGAGGTCTTCTGACAGACACTTTAAAATAACGGACAGCTGATAAATGGGGACAGGTTTGCTATAATTTATGTTTACCCAAGGAACAGTGATAATCAGCATTGTAATTAGTAAAGTCATTAGAGAAACACTCTGAACAAGATCACTCAGCCGGGAATAAACCTTTTCCTTGTATTGCTTCATAAGTACACTCTTTACTATGAATTAGTTGAGTCATTTTATGATGTGGCTGACTCAAGGTACCGCAGTGGCCGACTCATGGTACTGATGAAAGTAAATTCACATCTATTGAATAATGGGTGCTATGAAAGTTGTAAAATCGCTGGATGAAAAGAGTAAGACAAATTAAGTCCAATCTGCACCCAATAGCATTCTCTTCAAATCAGGGTGCGTCCTATATGTGAGGTGCATCCTATACGCGAGGATTTATGGTACTTGCAGAAACAAAAATACTACTTGCGAAAACGAAGATAAACTCTAGAAAAAAATATGTAGAAAACGGATTTCCTTTCCAGGGCTCCATAGTACCAAAACCAAAAGGTGACGTAGGGAATTCCTTTAGTTGTGGCCATTGTCATGTTTAGGCAAAATAAAATAATTTTTATGTTTAGTATTGTAGGGGCTGGCATCGTTGTATATATATTAGTGCGCTTCATCCGAGAGACGCGCTCGTGTGGTGCTCGTTCCTTCTATGTCAACCAGGTGTCGCTTCGCGATACCCGTTTGGTACAAGAGGGGGCAGCACCATGCCTCGCGTCCAGCTTCTACTAAGAAGCCGGACGTTCCACAGAAGGAGACTGGACAAGACGTATGTTCTAAACCAGAGAGAACGTAATAAAGTCCTAACCGAGCGGTAGGGGAGTCTTGGGCTTTGCCCAACCCGAACTACTCGTGTTGTGTTGGTATCTTTAGTGATAAGCGAGCTAACGAGCCACCCAACATTTAAGTCGATACGAACCATAACACTGGTGCCGTGACCAGTTGGTTCGGGGGTGGAGCACGGCCAAACGGCCGAAAGCCTCAGGCAACCCAATGCAGGTCCCTCCAGCCCTGGGCTAGAGGGATTCGAAGAGGATGATTACACATCCCAGAATTTGTTGTTAGACTGGAAACCGGGTCAACAACATGTGTTCGACCCGGAAAGTGTCCAGACAGTTTTCTCGACACCCGGTCTAACAGACGATCCCACCAGAATTGGAGATGGGATTGTAAAATTGTATCCGAACACACCTCGACAGGTTGCTTCGGATACAGGGTTATTTAGCGGGGTAATCAAACCTGCCAGGCTAAACTTGAGCGATTGGTCCCAAGTGTTAACTAGTAGGCGCCAGCTCGGACCTAGTATCCCAGCGAGCTCTGCTGGTATCTTGGAGACCCCAAAAGCTCAAAGCCCGATGCAACGTACAGTGACCCCTATGAGCGTTGGGGTAGATGGGGCAACCCGAGTGGCCCCATTGACGACAGCGTCGGATCATGAAAGCGACGATGGTAGGGGTGAAGAAGACCCGAAAGGATCTTCAAGCACTAAGAGAGTTAGACCCCGAGAAGCATTGCCGAGAAGCTCGGAAATGCTCTCTCTAGGTCTATCCTTAGACGAAGGCTTATCTGACTCCATGTTCAACCCGGGAGGCAGTCGTAAGTCGAGGTATGGACGTCAGATGGGCTTGGGTATAAGACTACCTCGGCCTATTTGAAAGCCAAAGAACAGGTAGAGCAACAAGCTAAGAGACAGCATGAACAATTCATAGCTGCCCAAAAGAAAATTGAAGATGAAACAAAGGAACGGATCAGAATGCTTCGTTCTGTCGAACAGGAGGTAATTCTAAAAGAATCCGACCTCAAGTATCGTTTGTCCTCTCTAGTCCATCGGTTGGAATTAAAAGAGAAGGATGAAAGAGAAAGCAAGTTGACTGACCTAGAACTCGAAGATGCCAATAGACGAAGAGCGATTGAAAAGGCTAGAGCCGAGGAAGTTGCTAAGGCTCGGGATGTAAGCAAATTACAATCCGAATTGCATGCCATGGAGGAAAAATTGAAAAGACTTAAGCTCCGTAAAGCGGAGACAGAAGCCAAGTTGGTCTCGGAACAAGCCGAGATCCGAAAAGAGACCACAGAGTACCAAAGGTCTCAAAAGGAAAAGGGTGAGAAGTATCGTATACTTAAGGATACTTTAAAAAGGGAAGCATTAGTGGCCCAAGAGGAAAGAAACTGAGCTGTAGCGGACAATGAGAAGATCTGATCAGAGATCTTATCAGAGAATGCACAGCTAAGAGAAGAACAGAGGAACTTGACTACTAATGTGACAACCTTGACGATAAATAAATCCGCAATGGAAAGTTATTTACAGGAACAGGAGCATGCGAATGTTCCTCCAAGGAGTAAGGACCAAAATCCAAACTCAACATTTGTCAAACAAGGAGACCCAGTTTCCTGTTTGACTCCAAAGCATCCGGCGTACAACCCATTCGTGAATGATAATGCGTCTCGGAATGTGGATCAAGGAGGTGTCTGTATTAGAAGCCAAGATAAGAACGGCCGGACCAGCAGAGTTCGTATCAGTGAAGTCCTGATAGTCCACAACTTGGACCCAGACTTTGTGCAGAGAGACTGTTCTGACACTAGCGCCGAAACAAGTGGGTTCCACATAAATGTGGATCAGACAGATAATGTCGGGTTGGATGCAGGTAACCCTAGCAACCAACAAAATTCACAAAGCAGTGGCAGCCAACCCAGTCAGGCTGGTCAACCGCCTAATGACGGTAGTCAAGGCGGATCTACCTATCCAAACAGGCAAGGGGGTGATGGTGCCTCGGGTACCGGCCCCAATGCAGGGGAGGTATAACCAACCACCACCACCGCCTAACAATACCAGTTTTGGTGGTATGGGAGGCAATCGAACCTTGAATGAAACTAAGGCGATTGAATGGAGCAAACAACAATGTAGCAGATTGATGTATGCTCATAATTCAGCTTGAAGGGTAGCCGTCATTCTTAGGAATACAACTGTACACGGCCAAGCCACATCTAGTAAGATGTTTAAAGGGTGGCCCGGGACGCATGGCCGTTGAGCAAGGGCGCACCTGGTATGGTCTCGCTGGGAGTTTTGAGCAGCTGGTTGAGTCTGCTAGTGGACTATCATGTAATATGGTCAAGGAGGATCCCATGGTTCGTTTCAAGAAACGTACCCAAAAACCCAATGAAGCTTTCAGAGCATACGGTATGGAACTGCATGCTCTGTTTAGTAAAGCCAGACCCGGGACGGAGAACCAAGACTACCGTAAAACCCCGCATATAAGCCGCCCCCGCGTATAAGCCGCCCCCTGAGTTTGTGAATTAACCTCAAAATATAAAAAAATTCAAAACTTTTTTTCTAACCAATAGAATTTTAAAATTTAATAAACCTATGTGTCCCTGAGGTGTACCCCTACCCTCCTAGACCAATGAAAAAGTTGAGGGAAGGTATGAGGAGGAGCTGCAGCTATCTACCCCCACCCTCCCTCCCCTCCCCCTGTGCTTGAAATGGTCTAAAAGGCGCGGCTTATATGCGAGGTTTTACGGTAGTAAATGGACGACTTGATCACCCAATTCGTCAAGGGTCTAAGAGACCGAGACGAGCAAATCGCTGCTAGAGACGCCTGGAAGGAGGGCACTATGCTGCACGGCATATTTAATGGTATAGATATGGCCGTGAAGAAACGAAGATGTTAGCTGGAGACATCCCGAACACCTCGGGATCTACTCTGGTAGCGTCTGTGGTTCAGCGACCCGAGGTAGAAAGTACCCCGGACGACTTCGAATTAATAGACATTGAGCAGGAGGATGGTACCTTTTGCTCGATGCAGCTTAGGAAAAATACTTCTGGCAGAAAGTACATTCCGAGAGAGGCTTTCAACAAGCCAAAGGATGCTAAAGCACCATCCGAAGTCAGGGGCGACGCTAAAGCTGGTAGCAAAGCATATAAGCCCTCTGATAGCGCTGACAAGGCTAGGGGTCAATCTCCGGATATGACCAAAATAATGGAGGAGATGTGTAAGAAAATTACTGACGCACTCCAAGCCAACCCGCAGAGAACCAGGGTGGACCGCCGAACTGTTTAGTGTTTCAGGTGCCAACGCATGGGACACTATTCATCTGAATGTACCGCTGCAAAGCCGGTAATGGCGGCTTTCTATGAAGCCGAAGTTGGAGGTCGGGTGACTGTGGGTGCGCACCCCTTCATCCCGGCCGGGGCCAGGGACCCTAGTGCTAATATGTACGGTGGCAAGCATTTGGAGGCGGGTGGCCGCACTGGGGAAGAGGAAGGACGGATCAAGGAGTTGATTCGAGTGTGTGGGACATGCCTTCCCCCAAGTCATCCGTGTCTGGAATTTTTGAGAGGACTCGGATTGAATCTTGGTGATTCGGGAGACTTTCAACAGTTTACCAGCAGCCCATCCCCTTTGGGAGGGAGACGGTGGTATGTACCCATATCTGTGGAAGGCCAGTTCTTAGTGGATACTGGAGCTAGCCATTCCTGTGTGTCCAAAAGATTCTTCGACTCGGTGGCCAGCAGTCAAGAGAACCTCAAAACGGGGGTAAATGCCTGCACGGCCGACGGAAGCAGTATGAGGACTTTTGGTAGGACGTTTATGCCTATCCGAATAGGAGGCAAAGAATTCATTCTTTCCCCCAACTATTGCAGAGGTTAGTGATGACGGAATCCTCGGATTGGATTTTGCAAGCTTATACGGGGCCGTCTTGGACCCGAGGGATGGAATGATGAGTATTCGGAATCCGTATGGCTTGCATGTTCAGTGCGTCTTGAGACAGGTGTCTTCAGTAGCTTCGGTTATACACACGGTGAAAATCCCTCCGGGCACCACTTGTGATGTCCTTTGTGGCGGATCAATGGCCCAAAAGTGTGAGGCAGGAGACACATTGGTGGCAAATGCAGCATGGTCTGTATTACCAATGACTAACCGAACCGGTTCAGTGGTTTACTTGAAGCGTGGCGACAGTGTAGGGGACATGAGTTCGGTAGAACACGTCGCCGAGGCCAAGTTTAATAAACCATTAAACCCTGTTAGTAAGCATCCACTGGATGAAGAATTCCAGAAACTGATTGATAAATCAGATTTACAGAATACGGAGGACAAACAATACCTGGGGGACCTCCTGCGAAGGTACGAGAGTGCTTTCGGCAGGGAAGGAGGACCCGTGGGTAGATCCGATAAGGTGTTGCACACCATAGATGTGGGCGATGAGAAGCCTTTCAAGATCCTGTATCATAGACTTCCTCTTAGGAAGAAGTTAATATGCGAACAGGAAATACAAAAGCAACTGGACCTAGGGGTAATCGTGCCCATCTCAAGCCCTTGGTCCAGCCCCGTTTGTATGACCACTAAGAAAGACGGTACAATCCGCTTTTGCATCGATTACGGAAAATTAAACGGCATGTCAAAGAAGAACTCGTATCCCCTTCCAAGGATTGACGAGACCTTAGATAGCTTTGGTGGGAACCAATGGTTCTGTACCTTGGACTTGCAATCCGGGTATTGGCAGATACCGATGCACCCCGATGACATAGAGAAAACAGCTTTCTCTAGCCATATGGGGCTATTCGAGTATAATGTCTTGCCCTTCGGATTGTGTAACGCCCCGGCTACATTTGAGGCCATGATGGAATCCCTACTGAGTGACCTGCTGTGGAAGAAGTGTTTGGTCTACCTGGACGACGTTGTCGTATTCGGCAAGTCGTTTAAGGAATGCCACGCGAACCTGCAGCTGGTACTGGACCGGATTCTATCCAACGGTCTAAAACTCAAAACCCAAGAAATGTAACCTGTTTAAGAAAACTATTACATATCTGGGAAGGATCATCACCCCTAGCGGAGTGAGTGCAGATCCAGATAAATTGGAAGCAGTGGAGAATTGGGAAAAGCCCACGAGCGCTAAGGAGGTTAGATCATTTTTAGGATTCTGTTCCTATTACCGTGATTTTATACCAAATTACTCTCGTGTAAGCTTTCCCATGCAATGCTTAGCTCACTGGACCCCGGGTAGGGCTCGGGACCCATTCCCATGGACCAGCGAGCAAGAAGAAACTTTTAATAAGATAAAAGATTTGGTTAGGAATACACCAGTATTGAAGTATCCTACTCCCCAAGGGCATTTAATACTAGACACCGATGCGAGCAACGACGCTATTGGGGCAGCCCTCTCTCAGGTCCAGAATGGAGTCAAGGTCCCATTGGCCTTTGCTAGCAACACGTTAAGCAAGACCCAGCGTAACTATTGTACCACTAAACGAGAACTCCTCATGGTAGTGATGTATACGAAGAAGTTTAAGCATTTCCTTTGGGGAACTGACTTTACTTTCCGGACCGACCATTCATCTCTAAGGTGGCTCCTCAATTTTAAGGACGCCGAAGGGATGATTGGGAGATGGTTAGCTCACCTATCCGAATTCGGATTGGAGCACAAACAGATCGAGCACCGACCAGGTGCTAAACATATAAATGCGGATGCCTTGTCGAGGCGACCCGTCCGAAAGTGCCAGAATGTGAAGACTGCGAGGCCCACAATGCTGTGGTCGCAGGGTTGGTATATAACTATACCACCCCCCATATCCCCTAGGAGGAGACTGTGTGCAGCTATCTCGATTGGTCCCGGAGACCATCAAGAAGTTCCAACAGTCTGACCCCACCACTGTGCGCATAATGGAATACTTAGGGATAGGTATTAAGCAGGCAAGGCTGATGTTATCTCTGGAAGACAGAGAAATGAGGCGATTAATAGCTCAATGGACCGAGCTGGAGATCCGAGATGGTATACTGTGTAGGTGGAAAACTTCTTCCACCAGCGGTAGACTATTACAAATAGTGATTCCCGCCTCGATTGGAAGGGATATCATGTATTATTGCCATGGCCATTAAACGAGTAGTCATTTCGGAAAGAAAAGATCAATAGAGCGTCTACAAAGATGTTACTACTGGCCCGGAATGAGAAGCCACCTGTGGATCGCGACTTGCCGGAGTGTTGTAAAAACAAGCCGGGACCCGGCCTAGGCAAGCTACCCTTGTCCCAGGAATTGTTTGGTGTCCGATTTGCTCGAGTAGCAATCGACATCATCAGTGGATTTAAATCCACACCTAGAGAAAATACCTGTATGATGGTCGTAACCGACTACTATACAAAGTTTACTCGGGTGTTTCCTCTTCCTAACCACAAAGCCGCTACATGTGCTGAGGCGCTTGTAAAAGGCTGGGTGCTACATTTGGGTGTCCCCCTCATGATGCACAGTGACCAAGAAAGAGAGTTCGAGTCAGAGTTATGGCAAGAAATGTGCCACTACTTAGCAATATGTAAGACCCAAACCAACCCATACCGACCACAGTCGGATGGTCAGGTAGAAAGGTTCAATAGGACTTTGATACAAGTGTTAAAGCCCCTGGTTAATTCCCACCAGGACGACTGGGATGAACAGTGTGAGTTTGTAGTACACGCCTACAACAACACCGTTCATTCATCTACTAATTGCACTCCAAACATTCTAGTGTTCGGCGAGGACATAATTATGCCTGCCGACTTGGTGTACGGAGTGGTTGGGATAGACCCAGAGGCGCCCTGCACTGTGTTGTTTGTGGAGTCGTTAAGGGACAGATTCAAGCAGGCATACGAGGCCGTTCGTAAAGAACTGCTGAAAAGTGCTAAATGGCAGAAGGTGGGGTATGACACCAATGCAAAAAGAATATGCTTTAATGTTGGGGACAAGGTACTAAGGTATTACGAGCCACTCGAACGTTTGAAGCTCGTAACGCCTTGGGAGGGTCCATTCAAAATTATACGCATCATCTCCGAATCAACGGTGATGATGGAGGACTGCCTTACTGGTAGGAAGTGGAAGACGAATGTCGGAAAGCTTCGGCCCTGGAAGGGAGGCGAAGCGGCGGAGAGGGAGTTCAGATATCAGCCACCTGAGCCCACATCAAGTAAGCCCAGTGTGACGGTACCTGAGAAACACCCTAAAGGCCGCCCGAGGAAGGAGCCGGAAGAGTAGTGACTAAAAGGAAGATGACGGCCAGGAAACGGCCTAATCGTAAGAAATGGAAAAAACGTCGCGCTGAGTGAAGGCATTACATATGGGAAGGGTCTCGCCCTGGCTAGGCGTGACCCGGAGAAGGCCGTACGTAGAGCCGGGAAAAATACGATGCTAACCCAAGGCGTTAGACGCAGTCCACGGTTGAGGTCTGCCGTTACCTAACTCAGTACACACTGAGCTGCTGCGTGTTGTCCGCCGTAGGCGAATAACATACGTTCCACGGCTGGGGGTGTTGAATGCGCATTCCTCGGGTAGCTGTATCCAGTGACGGATTAACCGGTACATTCGCTTTATAGCGTTGTATATACCGCCAAGCTCCAGACGATAGCACTCGGGTAGCAACCTACGTCTTGTATACCGAGCCGAATTTTAGTTCAGATCTAGTCCGCTAGGTGAGGCCACGGGCATGGCAGGAAAGCGCGGAACTAGGTCACCGGATAGCCCAAAGCGGGATCTCGCGAGACGAGAGGTCGGACGCCATGTTGTTCATAACTAGAGCGGACTCGTGGCGGTAAGACGTCACTGGTTTCGCTCCAGTTATTCTACACCCTCCGGCAGCTTATAGCTGCGTGTTTACCTCCCCATTTCTGTTGGATCGTCCCACTGTGATGGCACAGGGGACGATTGAGGCTGCGCGTCAAACGGCCAACGTTCAGTTGGATGAAGGCGAGGACCCGACGGTCTCATCTCGGGTAGAGGAGACTATGGACTCCTCAACGGCTGTTCTCGAACGAGAACCCGAAGTGGAAGAGGCCGCCCAGACTCTCTCTGCCATGTTGACCGAGGTCACAGACAGGGAGCGGATGCCTCCTCCTCCTAACCCAGATCCATCACCTATGGTACCGGGTCCGGCACACCCCATCGATGTCTTGGACATTCCGCTGTATCCTCCGGGATACAGAACCCGCACCCAGCGCCTGGCCCATGTGGACGAGGAGGAGGGTGTGGTATACACCAGCTGGGGGACGTACATCCCCATGCATCCCTCCATGTTTGGATGCGGTCCCTTAGCAGAAGTGCCCGGCCATTCCGAGAATATCCCAGATGATTTCAAGACTCTGGTGATAGACTCGTGTACGGACCAGTTGGCCGAGAACATGCCGGTGTCATGGCTCCGCAACTATAGACGGTTGGCAGGAGCTATGGCCCTGGATGAAAACTTGGCTCGAGTTGTGCTTCTTTCCGAAGGTACAACCCAGAAGGCGAGCCAGCTGAGAGAGTCGAAATCCGACATGGATACAGACTCCACCGTCACACAGTCGTCGGTGGAATCCAGACGGGTCAAGAAATTGAGGTGTGAGCCCACACCGAAGGCACCACTCACCAAGTCTGATCTCGAAGTTGAGGACCTTCAGATCGCCATCGAAAGGTCCAAATCCGAGAAGGAACCAGGTGCCAACATACCTGAGGCGGCTGGTGGAATCTTGGAGGAGGACATTTCTCGCCAGCAAGCTGCTGTTGAAGCCAAGCGTCGCGAGCTTGAGGAACAGCAGAAGGAGTTAGCCGCTGCCCGCCGGGCACACCGCAAGCAGCAGGCTCAACACAAGGCGAGTGCCGCCTCCAGCTCTGACTCACCGGTCAGTAGCAGGAGGAGCACTTGGGCTAAGGACAAGGATCCCCGCCAGTCGGATTCTAGTCCTGAAGCCCTGCCGCAGCCACCCAAGGCTAGCCGCCGGAAAAAGAAGAATGGAGCGAAAGCGTCTCCGGCGGAGCCCGAACCCTCTACTCCCAAGAAGAGGGGCAAGGGCGACCCGAAGCCTGCTGCCTTCACAGCGACAACAGTTACAGTAACCACCTCGGTTACAACAGGACCCTCTGCTACCACCAGCGGGACGGCCGCCACCACCTCGGTTGTGGCTTCGACTGGTACTACCACCACCAGCCAAGCCCAGCCTAGAGGAGCGGGCATTTACACAAGTAGCGACTCGGGGAGCGGAAGCGACCCGGAGCTGCCCGCGTCAGCCAAATCTGATTTGGAGTCCGTGACGACGTGGGAAGAAATGACCACGGACGTTCCGAAGGACAAAAATCAGAAGTGGATGTGGAAGAATGCAGCCGAGGGGTTTAAAGACCGTACCCCCCGCTGCTTCGCGGATTGTGCATACGACAAAATCCACTTCATGTGCCCGGGCGCCGTCAATAAAGATGGTGATAGCGATGACGAGGAGTGGATGAAGTCTGGTCCTAACGACATGCCAGTAGGTAAATTTTACCTGATTTGGATCGACCAGCTCAAGTCCAAATTGGGTTCTATTTACAACTACGAGTCCGGAACGAAAGTTCAATGGGCTATGACCCAATGGGGACTGAGCCGCAACCACCGCAGGTGCCCATTCGAGTCGTGTCAGCTCGCGCTCACCGGCGAGAAGACATTCGAGACGAAGCCTCGCTTCGCTCGACATATTGTGGAGCATCACATGCACCACAAGCCTCTGATGCGATGCATCCCTGGAGATCGCCCGGGTAAACTCTGTGACGGCACCTTCACCACCCACCGGCGCCGGGACCTGGCTCTGCACTTAAAGAAAGCCCACGGTACCGGCCTGGAAAAGACCCGGAAGTGTGCTGTAAAGTGTTTCAAGGAGCTCCTTGCAAATTGGGCTGCGTTGAATACAAAGGAGATTAAGGAGCAGACATTCGAGCCCGAATTCTGCTCTTGGAGGAGTGGTAACCTCATGGCGTATTTCGCCATTAACTACTCAAGCACTAAGTTCGGGAGGTACACCTGAAGGTGAAGAAATGGCGAGGTGACGACAAACGGGAGAAAGGAAAATCCCGTTCGAAGGGGACCAATGGAGGTTCGGCTACGGCCACCAGTACCTCCAAACGGACCTGCGCAGACCGATCCGTAAGCCTGTCAGGCAATAAGGATCAGCCCAGACCAGCTACTCCAGCTGATCGTCGCCAGTCGGGACAACAGGTCTCAGCTCTGGACATGCCTGGCAACCAGACCCATCAGGTGGTCAGCCAGGCAGCACCTCCACCTCCACCTCCCACACCTCCAACACAGCACCCTTCGAGTGAAGCCACTGGTTGTCCAGATGATTGGAGCACCTTCTTCGGTGCCCCATCCGGCCACAGTGCATGGTGGGCCGGAGAAGGTCTTCCGGTAAGCGCCTGACCTATAGTGAGTATGCGGCGAAGTTCCCTGCTATGGGACAAGCGGGACCCGAATCACAGGTCCTAACGTCCTTGGGCCGAGCTAAAACTTGGGGCAGAGGCCATGGTGGAATGGAGTCCACCCGAGCCGCCCCGGGCTACGGCCGAGGCCGAGGAGGTGCAACCGTTGAGAGCCCCCACGTCCCTCCTTCAATCTGGTCTATGAGATCCAGAAGAGGGAGGAAGACAAAATTAAGGAGCAGGAAATTAAGAAGGTCGAGGAGGCCTTCCAGTCCTGCCGAAGGCAACAGAGGGAAGCTGAAAAGCTTAAGGAGTTTCACGCTGCTGAGAACGCTGGGTACATCCATAGGTACAAGGAGGCGGACCTTAAGTTTTTCCTCTGCTTCGGCAAGCACCTGGAGGAATTGGACGGCTCCACATCGTCCCTGTCCATTCCTTCAGGTGCCCAAGCCAAGGCGGCGGTAGACAGTCCCTCTGAGGGCATGGGTGCTCTGAGCCTACTCAGCGACATGAGCACCGAAGCCCCTAAGCTAGTTGCCACGAGCAGCAGCAGCAGCTCGGCTCCCTCTACCAACCCGGAGCCAGCTGAGAAGATGGACACTGAAGACGATCCCGAGGATCTGTAAGTGTCCATCTGCCGGCAGAAACCCGTACCCGAGGGTAAAGGCATGTATAATGCCAGAAGATTTTCTATAAAAAGTATATATTTGTATAAATCAAACAAAAAAATAAACAAATTTTTTTCTTCGGGTTACCTAGCCTGTTGGGTTACGTTACTTTCTATTTGTATATACTACTACTATTGTACAACTCCATATAAGTTAACATATTTAAATATGTCTTAACTATAATAACTCCGTAACACTGTTACATATATCTACCACCATAGGTCGATGGTGCATAAGGCGCCACTTCCTATTTATGTTATTATTTAGTTACTTCGGGTTATATGCGAGGATGCCTACTGTTATGTACATATTATTTATAATGCCCCTTTAATGATAAATATTCTTATATTCTAACATTATTATTATAGACTTACCTGTGTATATATATTGTTACGTAACTTTAACAATAGGTAATCTTTAACACCTACCCTAGGTAAAGTCTAGGGGGGGTGGTGTAGGGGCCGGCATCGTTGTATATATATAAGTGCGCTTCATCCGAGAGGATGTGGTGTGGTGCTAGTTCCTTCTATGCCAACCAGGTGTCGCTTCGCGATACCCATTTGGTACAAGAGGGGGCAGCACCATGCCTCGTGTCCAGCTTCTACTAAGAAGCCGGACGATCCGCAGAAGGAGACTGGACATAGTCCAGTCCAGACGTATTTTCTAAACCAGAGAGAACGTAATAAAGTCCTACCCGAGCGGTAGGGGAGTCTGGGGCTTTGCTCAACCCGAACTACTAGTGTTGTGTTGGTATCTTTAGTGATAAGCAAGCCAACGAGCCACCCAACATTTAAGTCGATACGAATCATTACAGTATTTCAGTGACATTCCTTGCCTAGGTTTCAATTATGCAGCATGATCAAGAGATTAAATACTCTAGTCGTGCTGTAGAACTGTACTGATCTGTTAACTTATCTGCACCTATTCCCACCTGCATATGTAGTTTAATCTAAAATAAGATAAATAATGGAATTTCATGTGAGACAATGACTAACCAGTCCGTCCCAGAAGGAAAACCATCTTGTTAGCCCAAACTGAGCGCCAAAGATCTCCTGAATATTTTAACCAATGCGATTGTAGACATGCCGAGACAGCCTATAGAGTCAGTCGTGTAATTTGTAAGGCTATGGCAAACGTTGGTAAGGAAGTTACATTTTGATGGCTGAGATGTTTTATCAGCTGGCTGTCAATGATATTTTTTCTGCATATTTAATTGTATGATATATCTAGTTAAGTCCATGTTATGGGTCATAGAGCAATTTAAGTAAAGATTGCTCACTCACCTCCATTAGAGCGTTTCAGGTTGCATGGTTTATAAATTCCAGGCTAGATAGTTCAGTTTAGTTTATTTATCCTAATCCTTTTAAGCCAGACCTGCATTGAGGTATAAATCGTCTCCTTGTTTGCTCTGATCATGATCACGTGCGAGAATTTTACTGCTGCGACTGACAGATGACATGATTGACTCCGAAAGTGGCGTCAGTTTCAAAGCCTTCTGAAAGTTGAGGAAACCCTGTCAGGATAAATATGGTCGGGTAACCTGAATCATACCCTATCATTGTGTCTTATCTTAATGGAAGTCATGAGATGACCCCCAGTTTAGATTAAGGACGTTTTAGTGAGTGCAGTGGTCTGACTGTCAGGAAAGAGGAGATATAGACCCTTTTAAGTGGGCTAGGGAAGCCCGTATGAACCAGGGTGAGTCTGCACTGGTCTAGCCTTGTTGTACACACCAGTCAGTGCCATGTGTCAGTGCATGGGAAGGCTGTCCTTACCCGCATCACCCTCATCACCCAACGCCCTTTTACCCCCAGACCGATGCTACCATATTGGCCTGTGTAAGATCTCAAGTTACACATGTTCTTAATATAAATAAACGTTGGGTGGGGGGGGGGTAGAATTGTTGAGGTATATTCCCCCATCTATGCTATAGCTACCTGTTGGTCAAAAGATGAAAGTACCTAAATGCATGATATATGCATATTTCCCTTTTGCAAATGTCCTAACTCATCACTATCAACCTATTGAATATTAGACTTTTGCATTCCTCCTACCATAACACTACGATTTAATACTGGCCAACTTCATAGATGTCTGTGGTTGAGGAAAAAGGAGTTATTTCCATTAAACTATAGCTTCTAAATTCTGCCATGGCTGCCCACTGAGCGTAAATTGTAATGTGTAAGTATATCTAATCTTAAAGATCGTATCCCAGCTATATATATCAATAAGAATCAGGTCAGAACCCCTTTGTATGGTAGGCCATTATGGTAAAAATCACCAATTTTACAGAATGGTATGGAAACTTATTGCAATTTTTTTGCCATGTTTCACACAATGTCATCACAATATCAACATAATCGCTATCATGAGAATTTATTTCATACTTGTGACATTGTCAGGGATCTCTTGGGAACACCCCTGTATGATTTGATGGCCCTACTAGCATTTCTTCCTGCATAAATCAATGTTTAAGTACATAGGTATCAGGACCTTGGATCGAGGCCTGACAATGCCACTTGCTCTGCTGGGTGTCTTACCTGTAGAAGCTGGTTTAAATGAAGAAAGAGCTTCTCCAAGGCAATGAAAGTCAATATTCAGATGTGAAACACACTCAAGGACATAAAAAAGTAATTTTTGGAAAACCTCAAAAGCACACCTGTCCCTTCAGGTCTCACATAGGGAAATCCCGGGGTCACTCAGTGCATCCTTACTGACAGAAGACCTCCGCACTAAATACTACATGAGTTCTGGGTGGATAAAATAGTTAGCTAATTTTGTAGAACTCTGTAAAAATTCATAATTGGTCCTGAGTAGGTAGTAGTACTTATTCATATGATATAAAATAAAACATGATTATTGCAGTAATGCCCATTCATTTTTGGGCTTGTTTGGATTGGGTCTGAACTGAATTTATTCATTGCAATAAATGTCAATTATGCAGGTGTCTGTACATTTATGGCCAGCATTCCAGATTTTTATGATCGATGCTCAGTTTTTTTTTATATGTCGTAAAGCGAGGTTGCCCCTAAAGATATACATGGGATTTTTTGGTCAATACCTCCAGGGCATTCTAGTTATGGCATGCCATGCTACATTAAAATATAGTGAAAAAGTATTTCCATAGCTGAGACCTTAGTGTTGACGCCTAGTGGAACGGCCATTGCTTGATCTGGCGCCTGGCTAGATAAGCACTGATAACAACCAGCATAATGGGTACCAGGTGATACATAATGTACCCAAAAAATTCTGCAGTGAATACAGTGAATCATCTGATTGGTTAATAATATATCCCGGGTGAACCCTATAGTTTGACGTGCAGCGGGAGGAGTGCTACTGGGACAGTCCCCCCCCCAGCTGTGTGGTGGTATAGAGTACATGGTGTGTGGGGCAGGGTGTTGTAAGTAGTAAAGTACCTACAGCGGACCCGTGTCTCAATGTTACCTGCATAAGGAGCAGTATATCTCTGTAAGGGGGAAGTTGTGAAGCTTCCCACCGTCCCACCTGCTCACTGCTACCCAATGCTGCATGCCCAGGTACAGGGCTGTACTGGTTCACAGGTAGGTTACGTATTCATCTAGTACCAAGGCCAATTGTTCAAGTAAATTCCCAAACTTTGGATATTCCCCATGATACCGCCACCAGATGGCGCTGAATGACGCTCGGATGGCCACTAATAGTATGACGAAAGAAGGAAAACTTTGTAAATCCATTACATTATTTATTTGTATGATGTCAGTGGTCAAAAACACCCAAAATCTTTTTGTCTGTTAATAGAGGCAACCAATGTATTTGGAAATGAAATGTTATGGCAGTTTGTAAACATGGAATACATCCGTGGAGTGGTATTAATCCTCTAGGTTACATGCCTCGAATGATGCCTTTGGCAGGGAGTCAGGAATTCATGATCTGAAAAGGGACAGATATGGTTCAGTCGTGATGGTGTACGGTATAAGTTGCGAGGAGGAGGGAAAGAGGAGGGAAGAGGGAAGGGGGGTGTGAATGAGGAGGGGATGGAGCGTGGATGGGAATGAGGACGGAAGGGTGGAAGGAGGATAAGCGTGAGGAGGGAGGAATGGAGGGAGGAATGGAGGGAGGATGGGAATGAGGACGGAATAGTGGAAGAGGATGTGAGTGAGGAGGGAAGGGTGGAAGGAGGGTGTTAGTGAGGAGGGAGGGATGGAGGGAGAATGGGAATGAGGACGGAAGGATGGAAGGAGGATGAGGGTGAGGAAGGAGGGGTGGAGGGAGGGTGGGAATGAGGACAGAAGGGTGGAAGGAGGATGTGAGTAAGGAAGGAGGGGTGGAGGGAGGGTGGGAATGAGGACAGAAGGGTGGAAGGAGGATGTGAGTAAGGAAGGAGGGGTGGAGGGAGGGTGGGAATGACGACGGAAGGGTGGAAGGAGGATGTGAGTAAGGAAGGAGGGGTGGAGGGAGGGTGGGAATGACGACGGAAGGGTGGAAGGAGGATGAGAGTGAGGAGTGAGGGGTGGAGGGAGGGTGGGAATGAGGACAGAAGGGTGGAAGGAGGATGTGAGTAAGGAAGGAGGGGTGGAGGGAGGGTGGGAATGAGGACAGAAGGGTGGAAGGAGGATGAGAGTGAGGAGCGAGGGGTGGAGGGAGGGTGGGAATGAGGACAGAAGGGTGGAAGGAGGATGAGAGTGAGGAGCGAGGGGTGGAGGGAGGGCGAGATTGAAGAGCGAGGTAAGAGTGATATCAATGTCATTATAGTTAGTTCTCTGATCAGCGACCACAGGAGTCTATGCATCGGTAACGAGAACAGTGGAAAGGAAAAGAAAAGTGACAGATTCGAAAAGTTGATAAACAAATATACATGTACTTGAATATATAAGGATTACTAATATTATGGTAGAGGTTCACTAAGTTCTTCACGTCTCTCCTGTTTTATTTTCTGTTTTAGCCAGATACCTTGTGCGTAAATATCTTAAATGGCCCATTCCTCAAACAGAAGTGGCATAAAAAGGATGAATTGACAGTAAAAGTTGAAAAAAATAGATTTTACACCACGTGAAATACTATACAAGGGCTTTAACTCTTGAAGGACAGGTTGTTACCTTAGATTTTTTTTTACCATTAAGCACTTCCAGAAAATTGTAGCAGTGTGTTTAGGGGACGATATGACTCGTATTAAGGGGTGATATGTATGACTACAGGTACATTAATTGTTTTCATCCTTGTTCAGTTGTTAGCATGATGCACTGTCGTGGATGGCCGTTAGTTATTACTTAGCAATCCTCGTGACAGCCATTTATCAAGTCACAGGTGCTTAACCTTTGCCAATCCAAAGCAATAGAAATGAGTTATTATAGAATAAGTATCACCCAAAGTAAGTGACATATATCTAGAATGTTTATACGACGTTACTGATAAGATTGCCTTTATTTGGCCTGACCAGTGCTATACCTGATACGTGTAGACCCATCCCAGTGTCACTGTATACCTGTGTACGTAGTACACGTCTCCTTTGTCACGATGAGCCGTATTGTGTACAACGTATCAACCTTGAATCTGCTCTCAATTCTTTCATTTCTTGTAGCTCTAAAAGTCAAGTTCTAGAGCGTGACGAACTTGATTAAGGAGGAATGTGTTTATTTCACTTCAAAAAGTGACAGGGAGAGGATATGGAAACACCTCACTCTGTTTATAAAATTGACTCGGTCTAACATATCGCCTGTACCCCAGTATGGATCCGGATCCTGTTCAACATTGAATTAACTATGCAGACCTTATAATTGGTAAATACTAAAAGAGCAATGTGAAATAAATGTGATTTAACTTATGTACCCACTAAAACAAGGGGACTGAGATCTACAATATAGCCTCTCATAATGCAATATTGTAGGCGTAGACATTAACACATGAAAGGGCCAGGCGAACTTGGTCCCATGCTATCTTTTTTCTCTTTCTTCTTGTACAATATCATAAAAGGATTTTGTACAATATTATTGAAGAAGAGAGGACTAGAACCCCAGATGTATACATTGGAGCAGTGCATCCTCTCCTTGGGACGTTTGGAACCATTTAGATGCTATTCTTACCAACTGACAACAACACGAGGGCTTATAGTAAAACAGTCTACCAATTTAAGTGTCTTACTCATGGTACATGGCTGACTCCTAGTGAAAGTACCCAATGAGACCAATGCCTGCAGGACATTTCAAAACGATATCTATAACTAAAGTTTTGAAATGCCCTCCTGAGTAATCTGGTGACATATTCACTGATGCTTCAATGCAGCCCTTATGAGTTACTCAGTGGGGCATTCATTCATGTACCCTGCTTATGAGTTACTCAGTGGGGCATTCATCCATGTACCCTGCTGGCCCAGGTTATGAGTTACTCAGTGGGGCATTCATTCATGTACCCAGCTGGCCTAGGTTATGAGTTACTCAGTGGGGCATTCATTCATGTACCCTGCTGACCTAGGTTATGAGTTACTCAGTGGGGCATTCATTCATGTACCCTGCTTATGAGTTACTCAGTGGGGCATTCATTCATGTACCCTGCTGGCCTAGGTTATGAGATACTCAGTGGGGCATTCATTCATGTACCCTGCTGGCCCAGGTTATGAGTTACTCAGTGGGGCATTCATTCATGTACCCTGCTGGCCCAGGTTATGAGTTACTCAGTGGGGCATTCATTCATGTACCCAGCTGGCCTAGGTTATGAGTTACTCAGTGGGGCATTCATTCATGTACCCTGCTGGCCCAGGTTATGAGTTACTCAGTAGGGCATTCATTCATGTACCCTGCTGACATAGGTTATGAGTTACTCAGTGGGGCATTCATTCATGTACCCTGCTGGCCCAGGTTATGAGTTACTCAGTGGAGAATTCATTCATGTACCCTGCTGGCCCAGGTTATGAGTTACTCAGTGGGGCATTCATTCATGTACCCTGCTGACATATGTTATGAGTTACTCAGTGGGGCATTCATTCATGTACCCTGCTGGCCCAGGTGATTTGTTACTCAGTGGGGCATTCATTCATGTACCCTGCTGACCTAGGTCATGAGTTACTCAGTGGGGCATTCATTCATGTACCCTGCTTATGAGTTACTCAGTGGGGCATTCATTCATGTACCCTGCTGACCTAGGTCATGAGTTACTCAGTGGGGCATTCATTCATGTACCCTGCTGACCTAGGTTATGAGTTACTCAGTGGGGCATTCATTCATGTACCCTGCTGACCTAGGTTATGAGTTACTCAGTAGGGAATTCATTCATGTACCCTGCTGGCCCAGGTGATTTGTTACTCAGTGGGGCATTCATTCATGTACCCTGCTGACCTAGGTTATGAGTTACTCAGTGGGGCATTCATTCATGTACCCTGCTGGCCCAGGTTATGAGTTACTCAGTGGGGCATTCATTCATGTACCCTGCTGGCCCAGGTTATGAGTTACTCAGTGGGGCATTCATTCATGTACCCTGCTGACATATGTTATGAGTTACTCAGTGGGGCATTCATTCATGTACCCTGCTGGCCCAGGTTATGAGTTACTCAGTGGGGCATTCATTCATGTACCCTGCTGACCTAGGTTATGAGTTACTCAGTGGGGCATTCATTCATGTACCCAGCTGACATACGTTATGAGTTACTCAGTGGGGCATTCATTCATGTACCCTGCTGTCATACGTTATGAGTTACTCAGTGGGGAATTCATTCATGTACCCTGCTGGCCCAGGTGATTTGTTACTCAGTGGGGCATTCATTCATGTATCTTGCTGGCCTAGGTTATGAGTTACTCAGTGGGGCATTCATTCATGTATCCTGCTGACCTAGGTTGATAACCTTCTAAAGGGTGTCCATGGCATAATAATATGAGCACTCACTAAAACTACATTGTGCATTATGATGAACCTGGAGGCATCAAGTAGCCAGTGAACATAATTGTCAAATTATGCTTTAATGTGTAGGACTAAAAGATTTTCTAAAACGCCACCTGGTTCAACCGCAAGAACTAATCCTCACTCTAGCCCCCTGGATTAAATAAGTGCTGGGGGCAGAGGGGTATTGAAATAAATCTTAAGCACTGAAAACATTTATTCAAACAAGCACCTGTCTCGAATAAGGGCCGGAAGTATGGAGGTATTAAAATTAATGAAAACCGGGGCACTTAGGCCTATAAACGGGCCACTACAGTATACAGTAAAATTTCTTTACAACGAATTTTCCTTTATAACAAACAAATAACACTGTCCCAAATCACCCCCATACATTTCTATAGTAAGATTATCCCCTTATAGCAAATTTCACTCGGTCGGGAGATCTGAAGGAAGTCAGCTAGCTGTCAGTGAATCTCTCCCGTGCCTTAGTCGCACTAGAGGCAGGAGGAGAGGGGGGGGGGTCGGGAGATCTGAAGCCAGCATAGGTGTCAGTGATTTTCTCCCACCCCCTGGTCCACCTGCTCCCTCATCTGTGCTACTGTGGCGCGGTGAGAAGTTCAACAGCCCAGATCTGCTCACAGGCAAGGTGAGTCGTTCACCGGCCTGTCTTAAATATGGGTGGGAGGGCAGCCATCCTTCATTTACCAAAAACATGAGGGCAGCACACCATTCAGTCCAAGGTCAAGGCCATACAGGCAGTAGAGAGTGGGCAGAAGAAATCACTTATTGCAGCCCAGTTTGACATCAAGCCGAGTAGCCTCTCTACATGGCTGAAGAAGAAGGCTGACATTCTTGCTACGTACCAGAACCCTGATGTAGACAAGGCTGTCTATGAGTGGTTCAAGGCTGCCAGAGATAGGAACCTCCCCATCAGTAGTCCCATTATACAGGCCAAAGCTGATCGAGGTCCTGTCTGTGAAACTAGGTTACACAGACCTCAAGTGCAGTGTTGGCTGGCTGAACAGGTTCATGGAACGCCATGGAATCGTCTTCAAAGTCATCTCTGGTGAAGCTTCAGCTGTTAGTGAAGAACAGACTTCAGAGTGGACCTCCAAGGACCTCCTGACTCCTCCTGGCCTACAGCCCTGATGGCATTTTTAATGCTGATGAGACTGTTCTACAGACTGCTCCCTGAGAGGTCCCTGGTACTGAGAAGAGAGACCTGTAAGGGGGGCAAAAAGTCCAAAGAACGTGTCACTGTCCTGGTTGCTGGTAACATGTCAGGCACCCAGAAACTGTCTCTCCTTGTCATTGGGAAGTGTGTCACACAAGCTACAATCTCCAACTGATTCAGACACTGCGGCTTTGTGTCTTCTACTGCCCCTGAGCCCAAGTCTGAGTCACCAGATGAGGATCTCGACAGCGGGCTTACGGATTTGAGGGTAGATCCCCATGCCATGGAGGTCTGTGCTGACGAGGAGGATGCTGAGCTAGACACTGTAGCACCAACCACAGATGAATAAATCGTGGGTGCACTACAGGCAGACAGTACAGACTCATCTCAAGATCAGTTGGAGGAGGAAGTCCCGCCAGCCCCTGTGCCCACAACATCACAGAGCAGAGCAGCATTTGATGCTTTACAGAGACTGTTCCAGGCTTTCCCTGATCAACAGGCTACCCTGAGTACGCTGAGTATACTGCAGATCCAAGCTGAGAAACTTCAACAGCCAAGGAAAGTTCAGAAATCAATAACTCACTTCTTTAGTGTGTGTAACAAGAAATGCGGTTGTGACCGCATAAAAAAACACCTCCCACCGTTAATGTCGGTATTCAGTAATTTTGTATTGTGAGACCTCATCACATGGGGCAAATGCAATCATCATAGCGCACTCCCATACCCCTTCGCGGTACCGCCGCGTAGTGGCGTGGGAGGGGCTAAAAAAATGACTGAAACTGAAGAGGCCATATGCCTTGTCATTTCATAGAAAATATAACGTGTTTTTTTCATATTGAAATGAATCTCACTGAATCGTGGATTTTGTACATGTATATTATTGTATGAATTATGTGCTCTGTGATATTGATACATACATGTACACCTTTATCTATGGAATCACACATGCTTAGCACTGTACCTGCAAAAAAATCACGAAAGATTGAATAAAATACAAATAGATTTACTACTCTGTTTGTTGCTTATTTTAGGAACAATTTCCAAAGCTTTCTTGAAGCCTTAAGGGTGCCTAAAATGCCATGTTTGGATACTACGAAATTCGTTTATAACGATTTTTTTAGCAGAACCAAGTAGTTTGTTATAACGGAATTTTACTGTATATAGATACAGGTTGGATGGTTTTTTTTTTGGTACAAGGCGTGTTCATGTGCTGTCAGTGAGTTACTCTCCACCTGTTATAGTATATCACGACACCAGATAAAGGTGGAGACTAAAAGGTCATTCAGACCTTTAGGTGTCATATAGTGCAGCAGTGCATTATACTCCTTTATCACCATGGTCCATACATGAAGCCCAGCTTGGTTTACTAACCAGTGTTGTATCATTCCTGCACCGTCCACATCAGTGAGAGAATGCAGGCATTATGGCACAGCTCTTCAACGCATGGTCTGGCGTTTCAAAGGTTAAAGAGTTAATGCATGTTAACCCTTTACGCATTCACCATAATGCTTCTTTCATGTTACCATTGTCACAGTTCCTTTTTCACCATTCACATATTCGTGTCTGTCCGAAATTATATTCATAAAGGTATGAGGAAATACATGAACATTGAAGAGTCTACACGGGCTTTTTATAGGTTGAAAAATATAGTAACTTAAGCCTATAAATGTGCAGAATATGAGCATGAGGAAACAGGTTTATCCATTGTTAGCCTCCATGGTGTGTTAGACAGCATCACCTGCTGGTCCTGTATGCATGTGTTGATGGTATTCATGGTGAATGATGTACACTATACACACCACACCTTATAGTTTGTGTGAAGCAGGTGAATATACTACATGTATAGTGTATGTGTGTATTGTGTTCACACTGCTTAATGGACAGTCTTGACTTTCTTTCTGGCTGACTTGAACTGGGTATCCCAGGTGCAACGTCATGTATATAATTATATAATGGAATCATAGAATTTGTATTCACAGAAATAGGTGAGTGCTGAAAGCTTGATGTCTACATTGTATAATCATGAGATGCCCACGTGACTAGGATGTCTGAGGTATCTCCTAGATGTCACATGTGTCTGTATTCCCCAAATTAGATGGGAACTGGGCTAGTTCTCAGACATTTACTCTGACTATGATACCACACATGATGCCTCCAGCTTCAGGCATCCTGTTCGTTATGTTGCACTGATACATGCAATGCTGGTGTCCTGTTCGTTATGTTGCACTGATACACGCAATGCTGGTGTCATGTTCATTATGTTGCACTTATACATGCAATGCTGGTGTCCTGTTCGTTATGTTGCACTGATACATGCAATGCTGGTGTCCTGTTCGTTATGTTGCACTTATACATGCAATGCTGGTGTCCTGTTCGTTATGTTGCACTGATACATGCAATACTGGTGTCCTGTTCGTTATGTTGCACTGATATATGCAATGCTATTGTCCTGTTCGTTATGTTGCACTGATATATGCAATGCTGGTGCCCTGTTCGTTATGTTGCACTGATACATGCAAGCTGGTGTCCTGTTCGTTATGTTGCACTGATACATGCAATGCTGCTGTCCTGTCCGTTATGTTGCACTGATACACGCAATGCTGGTGTCCTGTTCGTTATGTTACACTAATACATGCAATGCTGGTGTCCTGTTCGTTATGTTACACTGATACATGCAATGCTGCTGTCCTGTTCGTTATGTTGCACTGATACATGCAATGCTGCTGTCCTGTCCGTTATGTTGCACTGATACACGCAATGCTGGTGTCCTGTTCGTTATGTTACACTGATACATGCAACGCTGGTGTCCTGTTCGTTATGTTGCACTGATACATGCAATGCTGCTGTCCTGTCCGTTATGTTGCACTGATACACGCAATGCTGGTGTCCTGTTCGTTATGTTACACTGATACATGCAATGCTGGTGTCCTGTTCGTTATGTTACACTGATACATGCAATGCTGGTGGGTATACACACCAGCACTCTATATAAGAGCATAATGTCAATCCTGCGTCAATCCAGGAGGGGCACATTGATGCACGAATACAGCCCTGTTGAGGCAGCTGGCACCAACATGCAATGCTCTGACCATTGCCTCCTGACCTAGAGGGGCCAGGTACACACAGATCAGCTGCCTTATAGGCTTGTTTAACAACCACAATCAAGTAATGCTACTGACTGTCAATATAAATTAAAGTACCTTGAAATATATTTCTGCAAGTATCTGTCAATATTACCATGAAATAAAAAAAACAAAAGTAGCCTATATGAGGCGTTGGTGAGTGGGATAACCAATTTTCGTGCACCTTTGTCTAGGTATAGAGAAGAATTCTTCTTGATCATTCGTGTATCTGTATAGTGTATTTGTGCTATACTTTTTTGCCAAACGGCTTTCATTACCATTCTGGAATCCCTTTCATGCACTCTGTCCAATATGTGTCTAATATTTATCACATCTTGGTCTGAAGTTTCTGGGATATAAGAGTAGATAGCTTGTTCATCCCACAAGTCTGTAATGTGTAGGTACTCTAGCAGAAACATATTCATCCGTCTCTACTGGTGCATTATAAACTCACAGAACGTCTCGACGTGAAGAATGTCGTTGTCTATTCTCTAACTACAATAGTGTGGGGTTTATAAGGCATCTCTGTGGTCCATAAACCACTTTTGTGTTCCTAAAGCAGTTGTCAGGTCTGCATTGTCAGCATAATGCATACATTAAATATCATTATAAATCTCACTTTATAATTATCTCTATACAATTATCGCCTCCACCTATATTTCACCTTTCTGTACAATTAGACCCCACTAAAACAACTTTATGTAAACCATACCACTAATAGTCCCGAATGCATAAAGAACATATAAGGGACAACCATAAGGCAGGATACCCATTACACAGGATAACCACTATGCAAGACAACCATTATGCAGAGTTATCCTATAGTGAGGCCCATAGACTGGTTCATTCCAGTATGAACCAGACCTAGCAAGCCCATGGGACAGGATACCCATATCCCTATTAGTAGAATCAGTAGCAGCCCCGACGGTCACCCAGCTTGGACGCAGGTTGTGCAGCGTCACCTTCCGGTATACAATAGCATAGCCATGCAGCACCATGTGCTGCACCTTATAGGTTAACTAATATACAGGCATGCCAAGCCTGGAACCATAGACCTTCCTATGGTAATATCGGAGTGCATGATGGAGATCATCATCACGGGACGGAAGGACTTATTTGTTATATTGTAAGTTGAGTATGGAATCTCTCACAATAGAAATGTGTATCGCCTCATTAGCCAAGCGAGAAGTATTATTCACCATGAAACATCAATTGTTAAGCCTATTCAATGAAGATATATAAACTACATCTACGGGTTCTTGAGTTATCTCTTCATCAATGTCATCAAGAATCATCATATTAAAAAGGATGTCTTGACCCGACAGCATTTGTGGGTCATTAAAACATTTGTAGCTTTATTAATGCTAAAACAAGCCCCTGCAAGACTCCATTTATCATTAAGAAAGGAGTAGGCTGCCTCCCAAACCGATCCTTTATTTATTTAAATGTGACCCAAATGTGCTAAGTGGAAGGTTGGGAGCAGTGGGGTTTGAGGAGTTCTGTTAATTGCCAATGAGAGAAGGTTAGTAAACATTTTCTGTGTTTGCTCCTGGTGAAGGCTTTACCCATTGATGGTCAAACCTTTGTAAATACCAGATACAGCTGTTTATAAAAGACAATTACAGCTGTTTAACCCATGTGTACCCTCTCTCTCCCTCTCTCTCTCTGCCTCCATCGCTCTCTCTCTCTCTCTCTCTCTCTCTCTCTCTCTCTCTCTCTTTCTCTCCACCCAATCTCTCTCTCTCTACCTGAATTTCCTCAGCCGTTTAGACTTTACTGAATATTAACACCGACATGGGAAGCTATACACATGCAGCTAGAATGTACCCAAGGTGGTTATCAAATTTATGGGGCAGTTCTTGCTTTGTCAGACTTTGGTCACGGCTGAATGCATATTGATGCCATGCAATATGTAGTGATATATCATATCTATTACAATGTATCCACAAAAGCTCTCGCTGTGGTGATGGGAGTGGTTCCAAACATGCCTGGGCACGAACTGCAAACGCTCCAATGGCCTCAAGGTGTCCTTATTTTTGCAATGAGGAATTCTTTTGCAATGAGGAATTCTTTAAACTTTGTTTCATTTAGTATTCCAACTTGACATTGTTGCAAATTCGTGACTTATTTTTCATTGAATTTGATTGACTGCTTTAGCCCTTCGTCATAAACTTTATGACCCTATGGTAATTTCCTAGTTCACGTACGGTACCTTTACTTCAGCTATGGTTAAATTTGAAATTCCATAAGGGAATAATTTATTAACCGAAGCATTTTGGTTCACTGTGAACTGAGCAAATCAAACTACTTAGGCTTGCCTAAAACAACGTATACATTCTGTACAATCTGCACCACGATTTGCCACCCCTCTCACCTTGCCCACATAATTGGCGTGTCCTACATATAAATACGTAAGGCTCTATGGTAGTCCACAAGTCTGATAACAACTTTTAAACTGAGCCTTCTTGTTTTTTCTTTTAATGTGGTGTCCTCTGGTGCCCTGCCTAGTATTTAAGATTGAATAGTTATATATGTGTTTGTGTACGTTAGAATACCTGAAGGCAGCCGCCATCATACAGAGTCCGTGTCGCACAATTCAATGTAGGACCCACATGTAAACCATTGAAAGAACGATGGTTCAAACCTCACTGAACAGGAGTTGTCCGTTTTCCCCCTTTTTTTGTGAGATATTAATTCATTTATTGTAATTTTCATTGATTTACTTTTTCATTTTTAGGGGAGGGTGAGTAAATAGGGTTTACCCCAATATTTGCCGACAGTTTGTGACGCTTTGTAAAAATCAAAGCAGATGCTTCGAGAAAACGAAGGGGGTACACAATGCTACAGTCGACATTACTGGGGAATTTCATGGTCCTCCAAAGTGTAACTCTAAAAGATGGAAATCTAAGTATAATATTCCCAAGCTCAGAGCCGCTACAATTTGGACACGTCCATCCGTGAACATATAGATGTCTCAATACAGTCTACAGCACTCCCACAGCCATGCCCCGTGCATTATTCCCTAAATAATGCATGCAAGGTCGTTTCTCCCGTGCCGCAGCGCATGCGGCATTGTTTTAAAAGTACAGAATAACGAAATGGCTTTTGGCCTCCCAAATGTTTTATAAGTTTACTCTCAAAATACCGTATCTGCCTGTATATGACCTATGAGGTCAACAATGCAATATGATCAATATTGTTAGACGTGTATAAATTAGAAATGTTGATTGTGAAACAGGTCCCAGGGTCATGGCTATAGTCCAGCAGTGTAGCATGTGCATCGGTGAGTTTTAAATATGTATGCCATAGATCTACATTTGAACCTCTTATAGCACTAGGGACCACTAATTAGTGTTTTCTATAGTAGTATTTCATTTTACATAAATTTTTTTTTTTGTAAAGTTAAATTGATAGACCATCCTAAACAGGGGCATGCCCACTGATAATGATCTTGTCATGATTGTTGGACACGCACAGTCAGGATGCATTGGCTGTATTCATGCATTTCTCGGCATGCCTGATCAGACAAAGCCAGTTCTATAACATTTAGCACTTTGATGGGGTAATCCCTAGTATGAGGTGCTTGTCTCTGTCCTTATTGGTTTAAAAGCCGCCAAATAAACACTGCAAACAAGGGGGTTCTTAACAAAACTTCTGGAAAGAAAATAAACGACCAGTGGCTCCATATCTATTGAAATCTGGGGGGGGGGGCAATGGCTCAAGGACCTTGAATTTAGGGGATTGACGGATTACTTCTGGACCCGAGGACCGGTCCTTTCCCTTATATTTTAAGGGGCCTTTAATAGATTGCCAGTCGGTGGGGACTATCATAGAGTGAGTAACGCCCCCCCCTAGTTTTAAGCATTATGTAAGCCTTGAAGGACTAACTATCTATAATGAGTGATGAGATGTGATATATTAGATCAATGGTAACTGAACCACCAATGGTTACTGGGAAGGTGTTAAATATTAAAAAAGGCCTTGGTAAAGCCTGTCACTTCATTCATGATGCTGATTCTACATTTTATTCACTAATAAAGGGTCTCAGCATTGTTTCACCACGACATTTTAACATAGACCTGGCATGCACCATACAGTTCTCAGAGTTATAATATGACACACAGACACAACCTTCCTCCACACTATATACTAGACATGAGTCACTGGCCACCCTGTGGTGGATCCTCCACCAGAGTAGATCATGTGACCAGTGTGTGATCATGTGACTGGTGGTAGAGTTGGCCGGTTCCAGCTGGCTGTGGCTGGTATAATGGTGTAGTATATAGCTGTAGTGTGGGGGAGTGGAGGCTGCTGTAGCTGCTGCTGCTGCTCTCATACAACAAGGTAGGGACACACCTTCACACTTACCCTAGGCACGTGTTTAAGTTCTCCTGTTCTATTAAAAGGTGCATCGATATTATTGGATTGCAATACTCACTACATAGGTATAATTTGAGACCAGCACTTATCTAAATACCATTTTGGTTAAGATTGATTTCAATACCTTACCCCAGAGATTACATAAGACCGGTGCTTATTGGAGACCAGGTTGCTTAAGTGGACCAAAATGGTACACTTTGCCAATTTCACTACTGCAACGTGGCTTGGTGCAGGTCTAGGCCTATGTTCCTCTAACGGCATGATGCGCCAATACAGAACTGGTGAGGCTACCCACCAGTACTGCGTTGGTGGAGCAGCGATGTAGGGAGTGGTCATTATTTATCAACGGGGTGGTGGGTTTGAAAGTGGGGGGGGGGGGTGATGCATAGAGACAGCAGTAGGGAGTTGTTCATGACAACTATATGGCACTCAACAGGATGAAGGGAATCTTTGTGGTTTAACGCTAACCAGAAGGCAGGCACAGGCAATAAATCCAGGGTTGAGGTACAAATGTAACAGGATAGTTGCCAACTCTGTACTGATTCATCATGTGTACTGTATCAGTGCACTCTTTGCATAAGTTCTGCACAGCCAGGGTAAGTGTTTCCCTACACAGAAAAAAAAGGAACTAACTATCTTAGTCAGATGTTAGTCAAACTGGCTAACATGAACAGCAAAGTGCGGATTTTGCACATGCCCAAGCATCTAAACATTTCTTAGGATCTTACTACTAACCATTAGCACAATCAATGTCCCAACTGGCCTGGTTTTGACTAAGTTCTTTAGGACATTTTGGAGGCCTTCTGACTGCCATTCATGGATTATTTCTGAATTATGGTGCAAGCTAAAGATGGAGCTTACACACAAAACACTACTAAACAAGCCATTCTTAAGCCAAAAAATGTGTATTATAGCTCAGGGCATGGCTTACGAGTTAGATTTTGTTAAGTGGCATTATTCCCACACCCTAGCTTCATCAAATCTATGAGAAGGTAGAAAGCACACCCCTACACTTTTAACGAGGCAATGGTTCCTTGACATCCATCACTGTAGGATGTGATGGACAGGCCTGTTTTAAGTCATTTGTCTGCCATGAACGGGATGGAGAGTCATTCAGCCTAGCACTGGGTCATGCAGAGTTTCAAAATCACAGATCCAACAATATGGATATGTGATTATATTGAATATCCATGGAAAAGGTTTTTGTGTGTCTCTTGTTTGTACCGTCAATACCTTATTTATCTATTAGGTGTACTTTGTTAAATATTATGTTAGGTTAGACTGTCAAAATCTTATCATGCCAAAATATTTATTGAAAACCAACATTATTTCAACATTTATTGACCTTTCCATGGTATGAACCTACCAGTAAAGTCCTCATACAAACCACACTGCGACTTGGTGTAAAGAAGATCACTATGCCTATGGCAAAACTACTATCCCTTAGACAAGCAGCATAGTTTCTCTCTTGGCTTATTAGGTTAGTCAGTGTAACTAACACACTCCGTCATTGTAAGTCATATGTTAGTTATTTTGCCCAATTAGGCCTTTTGCCAAACTCAAACTTGAATTAGACTTAATGAACTAAGGTTTTTTTTCTATGTACACCTATTGATACTGCTCCTGATTATCCTTGTGACGGCTGACCAAAAGAGCATAGCTGTGTGTAATGGGCCCTTATTCAGGAGGAATACCAGGGGCGTAGTAAAAGGGGGGGGGGGCTGGGGGCCTGGGCGCCCCCACATCATGAAGGGGGTGGGGCCTGAGTATCTTTGGGCCCCCCAAAATTTGCCAAGAACTCGTAAACAACATGGAAAAGAAGCTAAAATTTTGCATCTCAAATTAGATTAATATGGTGATGGGATAGGGAAAATGGTGGTCTGAGCCTAAAAATTACATTTCCATACAAATTCTATGTGCGTATGTATAGATATCATCGCGCTTCAACCGACAATTCAAGATGGTCGCGATGGGGCCCTTGCTGGGCCCCCCAATATAGATTTTCTTCCTACGCCTCTGCATACTGCTGGGAGCATGTTGGTACCAGCGGCCTACAACCATTACATACTAGCTACCTTCCTTGCCCGGGCTTCCCTAGCCCACTTAAAAGGGTCTATATCTCTTCTTTCCTATCCCCTCAGGATGTGTGTGGTGCACATATGCGCGGGCACTGGCACATTCCTCTGTGAAATTGTGTAATGTCATTCTCGCCATGAATATGACCTTAGCTGTCGAAATGGCGTTAAACATCTATTACTCACTCACCTTCCTTGCCTAATCTGCAACAAATTGGACTCCGAGTGTGATCATTTTTTTTCTTGTGTAAGATGCATTATGATTTCTCTCTTCTTGTGAGCAGCTAGGGTACATAAGATGTATTTTGCTATTTATGAACTTGAAGGTTAGTCACAAAGTTGAAGAGAGTAAAAATTCATGAAGAGTGTGAAAATTGTAATTCTCACTGACTTTTATCATTTACTATGAGGCAAGATGTACATGCATGAGAATACTCTTTTAAAATTCTCTGGTCGGTTATTGTGATGTAATTTATAAAACACATTTTAGGACATCCCCTGGAGGTATCCTAAATGCCAAATTAACTAATTTTCTATATGCTGTAGAAGATTTGCAAACTGGAATGTGTGTCAGAATTCAAGTGATGATGAATACTCCCCAAACTTTATGAATAGACTTCCAGGTCTCTCAAACTGGCCACTGGCATACTCTTACTAAGGGAGTGATCATTTTTTAACAACAGGGTGGGGGGGCTGGTGGGTTTGAGGGGGGGTCAGAATTTTTTCAATCCCTTGACCGGGGGGTCAGAATTTTTTCAATACCTCTGATGGGGGGATCAAAATAATTTCACCTGTTTTCAGTGGAAAAATTCCGGGCGTTACTATAGGCTAAAACGGGACGTTCGCGCGCAATTTTTGTCCCTTATGGGGGGGTTGAAAAAATTTTACCCCCTCGAGAGGGGGGTCGTAATTTTTTTTCACGCATCCACGCGCAAACCCACCAGCCCCCCCTTGTTGTTAAAAAATGATCACTCCCTAAGCGATGGGCATAATAAGAAAGGGGTCGTCCATTGGTACCAGTCCACCTACTACCTTGGCATACTGGTAGTTACAGTTGAAGAGACGTTTTAGAGTACGTATATAATATCTATCTTCCTTTGACCTAGTTGGCAGCTTGTCAGATTTAATGAACAAACAGTTTTAAAAGGTCTTCATGTGTCAGTGACATACCATCCATGATAGGCTGAGAAAAAAACAGTCTCTATGTATCAACACGTGCCTGAAGACCATTAACATGATTTTAACCCTTTAAGGACAGCAGTGTGTGCATGGTGGTGTTCCTGTACTTGTGGCCTTGATGGTCGGTACTGCTACTGCTGCATCATGCATGGTCTCTGTGCCAATCCCATGGACGACTGTTGTCAGTGATAATCCTTCATGCATCACGAAGACCAGAGGGTATGCCCTTCCCTTTGGTCTTTGTGATGCATGAATGTATAGAATTATGTATGAGAAGGAACTTATACATTGCCTCTTTCATGTTTGGGAGTCATGTTATTGTTTATGACCACAATTTCCTGTAATTCGGTTTGTTTTGAACAACACAGGCCTGGTCCAGCACAAAGCGCTCTCAGATTGTAATCACTACATTGATTTTCCTGGTGTATAGGGGTCGGAGATGTAATTGTAACTTTTCTCTGATTTTCATCTCTTATTCCCTGTCTGCCTGTCAGTGTCTGTCTCTGTCTCTGTCTCTGTCTCTGTCCATCTCTCTATCTCTATGTCTCTCTGTCTGCCTCTGCATCTCATTTTTTGACCTCATAAATCAGATACTGGGTGCTTGAAAGTATTTGTGAAGCATCTGTGGGAAGTATAAAGCATTTGTATAGGAATCTGTAAAATATATTATGGCACATATGGTACTTTGAGAGTTTGAGAGGCCAAAATGCATTTTGAAATTCTGTACATGCATTATTGTGAGGTTTATAATTTCTAGGGCCCATAAACCACTTTTCTGTTCCTAAAGCAGTTGTCAAGCCTGTGAAGCATTCATGGGTGATTAAAAGATTTGCAGCTTTATTTATGCTAAAACAAGCCCCTGCAGTAGACTACATTAATAATTAAGATAGGAGCAGGCTGCCGATACATTATATATATGTGACCCAAATGTACTAAGCAGAAGGTTGGAAGCGGTGGAGTCTAAGTGGTTCTGTTGATTGCTGGTGGTTCTGAAAGGATAAGGTTGTTCCCGATGAGGCAAGGTTATTTTCTTTGTTTCCTCCAGGTGAAGGCTTTTCCCATCAATTTGATGGCCAAGCATTTGTAAATACCAGATACAGCTGTTTTCAAATTCCAATTACAGCTGTTAAATCCATATCTGTCTGCCCCTACCCTCTCTGGCTCCATCACTCTCTCTTTCTCTCTCTCCCTCTCATTCTTTTTTTTTTAATGTATTTTATTGGGTCCTTAATACAATATAACAAGTATATGTATTAATTATGCTAGCATCTGCGCGTTGCAGTCCTTCCGCTAGCCCCCCTTACATGCAGTTATTAACCAATTATCACACATAAATCCCAGTATGGCGGCACCAATTTCTAAGGACATTACTATAGAGTACGAGTAGCTTCTGAATGTATGATACATCTGTATAACAAATGGGATGAAATGATGAGATGTGATGAGATGAGGTAGTAAAGATGCCTAGTTAAAAACTACATAAAAATCTTTGAGTACTCTGTTTTGATTTTTCTTTTAAACACATTAATATCCTCTATTCTTGTAAATTCTGGTTTAAGCTTATTCCAGGTAACAATCGCCCTATAAAAGGCACTACGCATTATCACACTCTTGACTGTGGCTGGGACTTTCAGTCTATTACCATCATGAAACCTGGTATTAATGTCTCGTACATCAGTATAATGACCACTCTTGAATAAATGATAGGCATATGTTAGCAAATGGATATCTCTCCTAATATATAACTCTTTACACCCACTTAAATCATGCAGTTGGTCCGTAGTATATTTTGGGTTTTTCTCTAACTTAACCCTGTAGGCTGTTCGTAGCCCCTTATTCTGATATAATTGCAACTCTTTAGTTTCACCTGCTACACCCCAATCCCATATAAAATCCACATAATCAAAAATAGGTAAAATCATGCTTTTGTATATCGTGACAGCAGTATCATTATCAATGTACCTTCTAATCCTACCAAATTGAATTAATTTATCCCTTATTCTGTTTGTCACATACCTCCTATGCTCAACAAAATTCAATTGAGGATCAAGTGTAATACCCAGATAAGGAAAACATTCTACCCTTTCCAACATATATCCATTCATGTAAAAAACTGGATTAATTTTTCTAACATTATTAAAAATCATACATTTGGTCTTTTTTTCATTAACAGTTAAGACATTATCAATGCACCATTGAGATATACTATTTATAGCCTCATCCATGTGATCAGGGTCTGTAACCGATATAACCGCATCATCAGCATACAAGGTTACTCTAGCATTTTCATAAACAGTTGGTAGGGAATTTATATAAATAGAAAAAAGGATAGGATTCTCTTGGTATCTATCACGCACAAACGCTTGAAAAGTGCAAATGCACACACAACAACTATTTCAATTTACATTGTCTATTACAAACCCTGGGAGCACTTTCACCCACAAAGCCTATAATTATGGGTCTGTATCTGTGATTTTCTATTTGTTTCTATTTCCTGTATGTGGTCCATTGTCTGTTCCTGTCCACCAGGCACGCTTACTTCAACATGAGCGCTCACTGATATAACCTTGGATGTCACCCAGGACATTCATTGATATTTTAAGGGGCACATGATGCCTCCAGGCCAATGTACCTTTATTGTTCAATATACTAGTGTAGTGATCAAGGATTGTACAGTATAGGATAGGTCAGTCCATACAGTTCTATAGTGAAGGCCAACCCCCCTCTACCCCCCCCATGAAACTAGGTGACCTTGTGTGTTCAGTATTGGGCCCTATATAGGATAAGGGGGTTTATGGGGCTATCATGCATCTTCATGAAAGGGATACCAAATGAAATGAAGAGACCATCTAAGCCAAAAAGAAAAATCCTGCTGAATCCAAAAATTTTGGTCTTAATTATCAGAATTTGACCAAAAGTACCCGAAAATGATGTTTGATGAGGGAAATATTTTGAAAATGTACAAAAATGATATTGAAAATGATTGCAAATCTTTAAATATAGAAAACATAAATCAGAGTTAATACCTCAATCCACATACCTAAATGTCTGCCTATCTCTCAGTCAGGCAAGTTCTGGGCCTGTGCATTATTCTGCCTATCCCACATACAGCATATCAATTGTGTAACTCATCCTGCCTATCTCTTCAATCCGAAACATCTACAGTTCAATCTGGTTATCTCTTAAAAGGCCTAACTTATAATGCTTACCCCTCACCTTACCTTATCTCATTTATTCCTTCTTTCCTTTAGTCTATCTATCCTCAATCTGCCTATCATTCATTTTACCTATCCCTCATGGTGACTATCCCTCAGACCATCATGTTTAATCTGCGCTGTTTGTCTGCTATATAAACCTTTATTGTTTAACGGTTCATTCCTTACCATGTCTACTATTTCAATTTAACCTATCCCTGATAATGCCTATCATGTAGCCTACCTATCCCTCATTGTGCCTATCCCCCAACTCTGCACATCCCTCATATTTGACTTGCATATCTGTCCCTAGGATGCATGTTTTTTTTTGTTTTTTTTTTACATTTGCTCATCTTACAAGGTACTCTGTGCCTATTCCTTAAATTGCTAATTGCTCGTACTGCTTATCCCTCTTGCTACCCATCCTTACCTATCCCACATGCACTCTATACAGCTCTCTTACCCATCTCACCTCTCTTTACCTACCTATGTCACAACCAACCTTCATTATGATGACCATTTCTTAGTCACCCTATCACCCAATATACTGGTTACAGTCCACCTTTTTCATACATCGACCTGTCATTCATGCTGCATATCTTTCAGTTTACCTATATAATGATATGAATGGAGGATAGGCATAATGGGGGATAGGTATATTTCACAAGGCATAGACCTGGAGACAGGTGGAAGAAATTGAACACAAGCTGAGATATGTATAAAGAGAGTTGGTTAGATTGACTGAGCTGACATGGTAAGAAAACCATATGGAGGGCATGAGGGATAGGTATTCAAAAGGATTGGTAGTGTAGAGGTACACTTTACTAAACCATAGGAGTTGGGTACCGTCTGACGTGGCGGGTGAGTCGAGTCGTTGGACGTTCCTCAGGTTCCGGATAGGTGGCAGCACCGATCCGGGTCTGTGGGGACATCTGACGACGAACACCTGGGTCCGTATATAAAGCCCAGGGCTCAGCCGCTACGTCAGAGGCCCTTCTGGCCTCCACACCATGTAAACCACTGTCTTTTAATATTAGCTGCCTCTTTGATATCATCCGGCAGCCGTGAGTGTGCATTAAGTAATAAACCTAACCGTTGGCATACACTTGGAATACTGTCTTACTCTTTCTTTCCGAACCGTAAGACCCGAACCCCCCAGGTCCGTAAGGCCACAAACCCTTACACTGGTGCCGTGACCAGTTAATTCTGGTGTATAGCCCGGACGTTATAACGTCCGAACGGCTAGTACATGGGTTAGACACCCTTAGGGAAGCTAACCCAGCAGGGCAATCACTTGCCCAAGAGAATGGAAATGGATCGCTAATGCTCCAAGCCCATTCGGACTCGCAAGATGCGGAATTAGCATCTTGGAGAGATCCCGGACCCCACTATAATGATAGTGAGGAGAATCTGCCAGACTCTGTACGACGCGAACAGTCCATACAGAGACATAGTAACTTAATAGGCCAGCAATCAATTGTTGACGAATTAAGTGATTCGATGTTCGAAGTCGGTGGTAGTACTAACCCAGAACATCCGGCACCAATGCAAAAAAGGGTAACATTCGGAGAACTACCTTATAGGTTACCCAGGCCCGAATTACCAATATTAGATTATAGCGCTATAGATGGCGACTTAACCTATGCGGTACCGGAAGGTGAAGAATTAAAACGACCGGATGTCCTGTTGTTGAATGAAACTTATGTAACTTTGAACGAGAATTTAAATACCTTGGTCAAAGCTAAGGATGAAGTATTCCATGAAAAACTTCAGATGGAAGAGGACCTAACTGGCATGCGAAAGGAATTCGAAGCCAGAAGGAGCGAGTACATGAAAGAACTCGAGAATGAAGAACTAAAACTTCAATCTATGAGAGAATCATTCAATAAAGAATATGATAATAGGCACATTCGTATCCAAACATACATAGATACGAACGACCAACTAAACCTTGATAAGACAAAATTCGAATCCGAAATTCGCCATTATCAGGATGAGTTGGATAAATTGAAACTTCAGTGTAGTAAACAAGCTGAAGACAATGAAACCATCCGGGTAGGCATCATAGCTTACAACAAACAACTGGAGGAGGATAGACAGAAACTCACAAACGAGCTTCAGGAATTGCAGGCTACTGCAATAACTCTAGATAAATATGTAGAAGCAGCCCAGTTAACTATAGGTAATATAGATCCAGCTGTGGTATCTACAATGTTGGGAAAGACCTCTAAAGATGCAACCCCAATTAGATACAGCCCATTCGTTGATGATGGGGCTGACAAGAATGTGGTATCCGGAATCTATAAGAAACCGGATAATGCTGCAGTAAATGGAACCACATCTAAACCAGTAATTCCAATGCTGGATACGATAGGTCCAGCACCACCCATACCAGATTTGAGTCACAAAATCAAAGCGACTCACGATGGTGCTACAGGGAATAATAATAATACACCCGTGGCACAACCAAGAGCACCCGGACCAATGAGGCATATGTTGACACCACCTTCATATTTCCCCCAACCCGGCCACAGTACACCAGCAGTACCAAGATTACCGAATCCAACCCCAGGTTCTGGTAATGGTCCTACTGATGGACGTTTTCCGAGACCAAATCCGCCACAAAACAATATTAATGGCGGTACGTATCAACCGAGAACATCGTCCTATGGATATAGAAATAATTATAATCCATCGGGAAGTGGCAATTATCAGAATGGTAATAGCTATAATCAGGGATGGAATCAAAATGATTCTTACCCTAGATACGCTTCTTCTGGAAACACCGGTCACAATAGTGGATGCCCTGGTGGTTCATCTGGAGGCTATAATAATAATGGTCCACCAGGAGGAAACCCTCCAGGCGGCCCAGGAGGATCCGGATTCGGAGGATCAGGATCAGGAGGAGATGGCAGGAAACCAAACAGGAGAACTTCTATGCCTGCAGGGATGCAAACCATCTTTGATAGAAGCCAATGTATACAAAACCTTGGCATTGACTGCTACCGGAAGGGAGCGGACGGCATGGAAGTCATGAACTGGAGCATGCGAGAAGCAGATAGACTACGCGGATGTAATAATCCGGCACGTAGGCAGGCACGGATACCCCCTCCATATGATTCTAATGATCCATGGAAGGACAGGTACCAAGCTTTTGTCGACGAAGTCAATTGTAGTGGATGGACAAAAGAAGAAGCTCTGCCATATTTGATTTGTTGGTTAAATAAGGGCGGAAAAGTAGCTCTCAACCAATGGAGAGCAGCTTACGGAATATATGGTACCTATGATCAATTGGTCGAATGTGCCGCATACCTATTCGGATCAATCGTTAGAGAAGATCCGTGGGTAAGCTTTAAGAAGAGAACACAAAAACCTAAAGAATCACACAAAGTCTTTGGTTTGGAGCTACAGGACTTGCTTTCGAAAGCACGTCCAAATTGGGCTCATGACGACGATTGTTATCTACAAGAATTGTTCATACAATTCTATAGTGGATTACGAGATCCGGATCATAAGCAAGTGGTGTGGGACTCCTGGAAAGATGACACTTCATTCAGTGATCTGTTCATAGCAATTGATGGACATGACATGAAGAAACGTTTGGTAGGTCTTGGACCTAGTCCAGTAAGAGCAGCTCCTTTCCAATATGGGGGTACACCTGCTCCAGTATATGATACTTCCCAATTAGCTCCGGTTGAATCGAATGAAGTTAATGAGGCAGATGAATATATCTCCGATGAAAACGGAGAATATATTGGTTCAGTCCATGTGGCTGGAAAGTATTACCGACAAAAGCGGTATAGGAAAGTACATTCGAGAGGGAGAGGAGGATCTGTTGCTGGTAAAACAGCTTCCGGATCAACTCAACATGGCAGTGTAGCCTCTACGGCGAACTCAACTGTAGCAGCCACTGTTGCTCCGACTAACATGATGGAAACATTAATAGCCGGATTAACAGAAGCTCTAAGGAGACCAAGAGTTGATAAATCTCAAAGGAGATGTTTCAGATGTCAGAAACTGGGGCATTTTGCTCCCGAATGTATGGCTGAAAAGCCTGTTCCACGTAAACAGGAGAGTGTCTCTGGGATAAGTACAGAGGAAAACTAGAAAGGGATCTCCCGAGGGGCAAAGAAGGGGATCCCAGTGACAAATCTTGCCATAATATCACCATCCGTGACGATAGTTCGCATTTAGTAACAAGATCGCCTAACACCGAGGTGGTTGTAGACACCCGGAGGGTTAGGGAAGCTGATATAACAGGTGCCACGGGCGCACTGAGGAAACCCGATATCAGTAACGAGGCAGGCGGCTATGAATTAGCCAAGGTCTGTGGTGCCCACCTGCCCCCGGGTCATCCTTGTCTTGAATTCTTGAAAAGATGTGGATCGACTCCTGGTGTGAAAAATGATGTTCCGATTGTCACGGACATACCCTCTGTTTTAAACGGAAGGCGGTGGTATGTTTGCCTCACTGTTAACGGAAGATCTGCCGAATTCCTGGTGGATACGGGAGCTAGCCACTCTTGTATCTCCAGGGGGTTCTACGATCTTATACCGGATGAACATGAGACTCTCAAATCGGGAGGAAGTGCTCAGACGGCCGACGGCAGTACCTTGCAAACGTATGGTAGAACTTGTGTGAAACTACAGTTGGATGGTATCCATGACTATGTCATGAGCACCACCGTTGCGGATATAGCAGATGAGGGTATACTCGGGTTGGATTTCGCATCCCTGTATGGTGCCATGTTAGAACCCCAAACAGGAGTGTTGAGTGTGAGATACCCGTATCCCGTGAAAGTTAGATGTGTACTGAGACAAGTGAGCAGTATGGCTAGTGTGGCACACACTGTGCGAATCCCTCCGGGAGTAGCCTGTGATGTGCTTGTAAGAAGTGATCCTGCAATGCGTAATAAGCCTGCAGTGATAGAACTGGATGTAGTTACGTTATCAAGTATCGGATTAAATTCTGTAGACACGATAGTAGCGAATGCATCCTGGTCGGTAGTACCTGTCTCCAATACTGGAAACACTACTATCTACTTGAAAAAGGGACAAGTTTTTGGAAATGTGACCCTTTCGGAAACTGTAACGGATAGTAAGCTAAGCTTACAGAAGGTAACAGGGGATGATGAAATTTCGGAAGACTTACTTAAGTTGTATGAAGAAACTTCATTAGAGGATCCGGAACACCGGAAAGAGTTCTATGATATGCTCTGTCAGTATCATACTGCCTTTGCCAAACCTGGTGAAAAACTAGGTACAACAAATAAAGTATTACATAAAATAGATACTGGAGATGCCGAACCCTTTAAGATACCGTATAGACGGTTACCCTTAGCAAAAAAGAGAGTAGCTGAGGATGAAATAAATAAGATGTTGGAACAGGATGTAATAGTCCCTTCCAATAGTCCATGGAGTAGTCCTGTGGGTATGGTAACAAAAAAAGACGGTACTATCCGTTTCTGCATAGACTACAGGAAGTTGAATGGAATAACGAAAAAGAATTCGTATCCATTACCGAGAATAGATGAAACCATTGACTCCTTAGGGGGAAACAGCTGGTTTTGTACCCTAGACTTGCAATCAGGCTACTGGCAAGTGGGAATGAACCCTCCAGATATGGAGAAAACTGCATTTTCGAGTCATATTGGATTATTCCAATATAATGTAATGCCGTTTGGACTGTGCAATGCACCTGCAACATTTGAAGCAATGATGGAAACAATTCTAAGTGATTTATTGTGGAAAAGATGTCTTGTATATCTAGACGATGTCATTGTCTTCGGAAAAACATTCGAAGAGTGTTCTAATAACCTGAAAATGGTACTAGAACGTATTATTTCTAATGGTCTCAAATTGAAACCTAAGAAATGCCACATGTTTAGAAAGTCCATAAATTATTTGGGCCGCATCATCAGTGATGAAGGAATAAAGGCTGATCCGGAAAAAATCGAATCAGTTACGAATTGGAATAGACCTAAAACACCCAAGGAAGTGAGGTCCTTTTTAGGATTCTGTTCCTATTACAGGGAATTTATTCCGAATTATTCTAGAGTCAGTTACCCATTACAAGCAATAGCTAACTGGACTCCAGGAAGTACCAAGGAAAAATTTCCTTGGACACATGAACAGGAAAACGCTTTTCAAAAGCTAAAAGACCTGTTCACGAGTACTCCCGTATTGCAATATCCGAATGAAACGGATCATTTCATACTGGATACTGATGCTAGTAATGATAGCATTGGTGCAGCTCTCTCGCAAGTCCAAAATGGGAGAGAAGTACCAATTGCCTTTGCCAGCAACACACTGAGCAAGACTCAGCGCAATTACTGCACAACCAAAAGAGAGTTGTTAGCAGTAGTCGTATATACCAAGAAGTTCAAACATTTTCTATGGGGAACGAACTTTACTTTGCGTACGGATCATTCCTCTTTAAGGTGGCTACTGAACTTCCGAGATGCTGAAGGCATGTTAGGCCGATGGCTAGCCCATTTATCCGAATATGGGCTTGAACATCAACAGATTCAGCATAGACCCGGAGTTAAGCATTTAAATGCTGATGCTTTGTCTCGAATACCAATCCGGAAATGTGATAATCCGGATTGTACTGATTGTGGAGCTCAAAGGGCAGTGTTAGCAGGGATTCGAAGACCATTCGTACCCCTAGTTGCCAGTATACTGGATTGGTCTATGGATCACATACGACATTTCCAGGAAGCTGACTCGATAACTGCGCAGCTACTGCAATTAGTACCAAAGGGTATACGTCCAGTTAGACCAGAGGTCTCTCTGGAAAATCGAGAAATGAGAAGGTTTCTTGCTCAATGGACCGAGCTTGAAGTCCGGAAAGGCGTGTTATACCGTTGGAAGCCATGTAATAATGGTGATAGAATCATGCAAGTGGTGATACCACATGCCATGAGACATGACATTATGTACTTCTGTCATGGACATCGGACCAGTGGTCATTTCGGAAGGAAACGCTCGCTAGCACGACTTTCCAAGAAATACTATTGGCCTGGCATGACACGGGACTTGCAAAGATGGGTAACCACCTGTCCGGATTGTTGTAAAAACAAACCCGGACCCGGGATGGGCAAACTTCCCCTATCCCAAGAACTTTTCGGAGTTAGATTCGCAAGAATCGGGGTAGATATTATTAGTGGATTTAATACAACCGCTAATGATAATACCTGTATGATGGTAGTGTGTGATTATTATACGAAATACACTAAAGTATTTCCACTACCGGACCACAAAGCAATTACTTGTGCCGAAGCTTTTGTAAAAGGTTGGGTACTAAGCTTCGGTGTACCATTAATGTTACACAGTGACCAAGGCAGAGAGTTTGAATCAAATCTCTGGCAGGGTATGTGCGAATACTTAGCTATTTGCAAGACTAGAACCAATCCGTATAGGCCACAAAGCGACGGATTGGTGGAAAGGTTCAATAGAACCCTCATCCAAGTCCTAAAGTCACTCGTTAATGAACATATGGATGACTGGGATGAGCAATGTCATTTTGTGACACATGCTTATAATAGTACGGTACATTCAAGTACAAATTGTTCTCCGAACCTTTTAGTATTCGGAGAGGATTTGATAATGCCTGCTGACCTAGTTTTTGGAGTCGTAGGAATGGACCCTGAACTACCTTGCCATGTAGTTTTTGTGGAATGTTTAAGAGACAGATTTAGAAAAGCATATGAATCTGTCCGAATTGATTTGGAGAAAAGTGCCAAATGGCAGAAAGTAGGATACGATACCGATCTAAAGCATCGGAAATTCCAATCCGGAGACAGAGTCCTCAGATTACATGAACCGCTTAGACACATAAAATTAGCGTCTAATTGGGACGGTCCCTTTACTATAACACAAGTTATCAGTGATTGTACCGTAATTATTAAATCTGACCTTGGTCGACTTTATAAGTCAAATGTGGCTAGATTAAGGAAATGGTCTGGGAGGGAGACCTCCACAGAAATGTATGGTGAAGGTTCCGGAAAGATCCTGAACCAGAATCGCATAATAGACCAGGTAGAGAACACTACAGTGAAGCGCGGCCGCGGTAGACCCAAGAAGTGTTCCGAATCAGTGACACCCACGCCAACACCGATTAAGCGTGGGGGAGTTAAAAAAGTCTCGGCAGGTGAAGACAAAAAGAGGAGGAAAGGTGTTTCTAAGGCTAAGAAGCACCTAGAGAAAGCTCTTCAGACTGTCAGGTCCGATAAAGAACTATCCGAGAAGGGGAGATACGTTCGCCGCAGCCCCCGAATTGCCCAGAGGACTGCAGTGACCTAACCTGTATACACAACGAGTGTAATGTTTACATTTAGAGGAACGGATGACAACTGACCCTAAAGGCTTATTTGTCGCCCCCGCATGATGTACCAATGGGTAGTGGACGGATAATCCGGTGGATTTGCTTAAGCTTTCCATAATCTCCACTTAAATCCCCAGTCGAGTCATCGGGGTGAGCGATAATTACCTAAAAACAATCAGTTTGTTGATGTACCGCCTGTAGCATGTGCGTTTCCGCATGACGTCACCGTGTCCAGTCTCGGCTGACCTCTCGTGACCTCGCGGGCTGCGGGGAAATGACGTCACGAAAGCTGGCCTGTCGCCATATTTGTTTTCGGTAACGTTCAAGACGGTCGAGCTCGCTCCCTTCTTGGATTTTACCGGCTAAGCAAACCCCCCGCTGCTCCTCCAGAGTCTGTCTCCTGGTAGACAGACTCCGTTTGTGTCGGCCCCGGCGCCGTAAAAGCCGGAAAAAGGAGTAGTTTACTCCCGTGGGCGATTCCCCAGTCATGGCTGAGGAATCCGTAGCTGCAGCCAAGCTATCCGGTGACCCGGATAAGCTGACTCCGTCCGCAGAAGCTTTTCCGGAAGCTTTGTCGCCTGTTACACAGGAAGAGAGCGAGATGATGGACGTGGAGGAACCCACGGATCGCTCGTTCGAGGAGAAGCTGGCTTCATTCTCACTAAATGAGCCAGAGAAACTATTATCTCCACTCCCGGCCGAGGGATCCGGAGCGACTGCGAGTGCTGAACCCGCAGCGACAGAGTCCGAAACTACCCAAGTTGACGGACAGAAGGATGAGTGGAAGCCAGCAGTGGCGGAGCCTTTTCCAGCTAGCTATGATGGTCGCTACCTGTATGTCCACCCGGAACTGCAGGCACAAGTGACCTACGCGGACGGGACACCAGTCAGGATGGACCCGAAAGTCAGGATAGCTATCGAGGGCGTCATGGCTCCCGAACAGCTGACCAGGATGCCTCCTGAGTGGCTTCGAGACTGGCCGTGGTTCCAACGGGGACTTATGGTGGACGCTGGTTTCCGTGAAACCGTGTATGCAGCTAACCGAGCCTTCGAGCTCGGAGCGTATCCGAAGCCTGACAAGTCCCTGTGGAACGTCAAGGCTACGAACATCAACTGGGTAGGCTGTGTCTGGGATACCGATGGCCAGACCTACCCACGCCCTAGTGCTATCCGGACGCCGTGCCGGACCACTAAGGAATTCCGGGAGGCCGCTGCTAACTTCGAGCAGTGGGATGACGGTTACTACATAACCGAACAGGAATTGGTGGATGTCCAGAACAATTCACTAATCGGATTGGACCGAGCTGCAGCCCTTCGGACGGTGATTGTCCGCCGTATGACTGCCGAACAGGAGGCACAGGAAGAGGCTAAGAGGGCCGCGGAAGCACCCGCACCTCCTATCCCCGACCTGAAGCTTGCCACCAGAAGCTCCGCCAGTGCTACATCAGCTACCGGCAGCACTACTACCCCAGTAGAAGCCACGACCTCCAGCACATCCGGAACCCAGGAACCGGAGGAAGACTGGAAGGTCAGTAAGAACCGACGATCCGCTGCTCGGAAGCTCAAGAATCTCCCGGATTCTGCGAGAGCCGAGCCGAAACCCAGCACCTCAACCACTGGTAGTACTGCCATGGAGGTTGAGTCGTCTGACGAGGAGTCGGTGCACGAATCCTCGGTTGAGTATGATGAGAAGGCCACTCCATCAACTCAAACCGAGGCCGAACGTTGGGCTAACGCCAAATCCGGATTCAAAACCCGGATTCCGACGTGTTTCTCCGACTGTGCGTACGGAGTTAAGAAGGACGGCTCTACCCTCTATGCCTGTCCAGACTCAATCAATAAGAACGATGAGTCGGATGATGAAGATTGGATGCGTCTTTCGGACGAGGACCCCAATCCGAGCAAAGCCTATCGAAAGATGTGGCTTATGCTAAACCACACTGAAGGGTATTACACTTATACCCAGAGGAGGAAGCTGCGTTGGGCTTTAGAGAAGTGGTACGGCGACGATCAAAAGTCCTGTCCCTTCTCTATCTGCCAGGATGCGAGTGATGTCTCGATCCGGACCTGGAGTACTCCAGCCCGGTTCCAAAGGCATCTGGTAGAGGCCCACTTCCACCATCACCCGGTTTACATTTGTGATCCGAGTTATGGTAAGAAGGGCAAGAAGTGTACTACGAAGGTGCAATACAACCGACGTAGTGATCTGGCTAGACACCAGAAGAAATGCCACGCAGAAGGTTTGGACGGGGCACGGAAGCGCATCATGGAGCTTCATCAGGAACTCATGAAGGAGTTCGACAGCCTGAGCGAGGATGCTTGGTCTAAGATCCGACCAGGGGACCAAGTCCTCTGCGAAGTTCCGAAGACCAAGGATTCGAAACTCCGAGCAAAGATAGTCCTGACTCCTGGAAAGGGTAAACTGGACATGCACGAGTCTCTCTGGCAGAAATGCGAGGAATCCGGAAAGGATGCAAAGAGAGCTCGTGAAAGGAGCAGGAGAGATCAGAACCGTGGCGGCAACGGTAATGGTCAGAGCACGACTAAATCGAAAGTCAGAGCAGAGGACCGTTCCAGGTCCCCTCTGGCAAGGCACCCCGCAGAGCAGGCTCAGGGCACTCCGGTGTTCAAGAAGCCCGAACCTGCCGGATATGCTGGAGCCGTATCTAAACCTGGGAAAGTGAGTTCTCGAAACTTTCCGTCCTTAAACCAGGGACCTGGACCTGAGAGCCAGACCTTGGTGGTAGGAAAGGATGGTCGCCTTATGCCAAAGAAGACCACCGCATCTGCTGCCGCCGGATCTGCATCCGCTCCAGCCGCCCCACCAGTTACCTTTACCCAGGAGCAGTTAAACATGTACCTGCAAATGGGACTGAAACAGAATGTACCACCTGCCTTCTGTGTACCAACGACAGGTGTGTCCAGAAGTCCTAAACCCGGAAGTGGTCCACAGGCCGCCTCGACTCCTCCCAAGGCTGTCGCTGCACCTGAGAAACCAAAGGACGCTATTACCATTAAAACCGGTAATGCGGAAGTTTGGTTCGAGAAGTCTCGCCAAGGGGAGGCAGATGTCCAGAAGGCCATCTACACCCATTGGGAGAAGAGCGTTCGTGAGAAAGCGATCGAGTTTCATCAGGGTCTCCTAAACGAAACTCTGTTGTGTATGAAACAGGTGGGCGACGCTGAAAAGCAACGTCTCGAGACCCTCATCCGGGACGATGTGAAGGCCCAGGAGGAGGCTGCCGCAGCTGCCCAAGAAAAGGCAGCTATGGATGTACACGTGTTGGAAAAGCGTGTAAAGGAGGAGATCACTCGGAACACCAATCTGAACACTAAGTTCATGAGGGTGTTCGGAGTCGACTTGGACGAGTGGGACGGCACTCCCGAGTCGGCTTTAGCTCTTCTGAAGAAGAAGCATGCTAAGAAATCCGTTTAAGCATGCTAGGGTTATTTCTTCCATAATTTTTTTTTTCCCAACACCAAATGACCAGATATAGTCTTTGCGGAACCCTATAGGTCTGCGAATGTTTTATTCACTAGTACATGAACACCTATGGTATGTGTTCCGGGTTCCTTTGACCAGTCTATTATATAATTCAGGTTGTATAACATTTATTGCACCCTGAATAGCCTATTCGGATTTATAACTTCATCCATGAACAATCCGATAGTAGACTTGCTGCTGTGAGACGTATCCGGATGCCAGTTCCAGACTCCTGCTGTTACCCGTGCTAACCAATTACTAGGATGGACTTTACGATTTACCTCTACAACTCATCTGTACTCCCGAATGGACTTATATCAATACTACTATTACTTCCGGATCAACCTATATCGGACTATTATTTTACTTATGTCAACTAAGCTTAAAAAGGATTACGTTCTCTACATAGTTGACACATCCGGACTATTATTCTACAAATCTACACCATTCGGATACACTACAAACTTTAGCACTACTAGAGGATTGTGGGTAGCTGCCCCAAATCAACTACCGTGTTCACTCTGCATAAGGAAACTATAAACTTTAGCACGTCCATCCCGTGGTTAGCTGACCACACCTACCTACTAGTACCCGGAGGATACAGCAGAAGACTTCAGCAGCATTTATAATTCCTGTATATTGTGTATAATGTCATATTTCTATTTTTCTATAACATTGCATGTATGTACATATCCACTAGATACATATTATGATACGGGTACATAGATATTTTCTTGAAACGGATCTCTGATTATTATTAGTATTCATAGTATAAGATCCGTTAAATCTCACCAGAAAACACATATTATTGTCCTGCGAGACAAAATTATATAATAAGTATATTGATCTGGTGCTATAAAGATTGTTAGATACACGGTGATAATATATCATCATCATATTCATTACCACACCGTGAATTTTTTTCTTTTTTTTTCTAGGTGTATGGTATATATATCCCTATTCGTACTACTCACGGAATCTTTAACGGATTCGTATAATATTAATATACGACATGTCATTAGATAGTGATGTTACTATAACAGTCTTCTTTAAGACTACATATTCAAATGTGGTGTCAATACTACAAACACACATACGGATGTTATTATGTGATATATTTTATTATCGACAGTTCCGTTACACATAGCTGTCATCATCACATATATACGATTCATATTACTTGTCTTATTAATTATACCTGAAATATAATACAATATTATGTGGTATAATAATTAAATAGACAGTTCCGTTTCACATAACTGTCTCTTCCTCAAGTAATTCGTATAATATTTCAACATCCTAATCGTTATATGTAACTACATTTCACTATCGAATATATATATATATGACATCCAGTTCACAATTTATTTGGTGTTAATGTTATACCTATGGTTGTACCTCTATTACTAAAGGTTTAGACATGTAGAAATGTTATCCTAGTAATATTATATGTATAACACCCTCCTAAATGTCTGGGGGAGTGGTGTAGAGGTACACTTTACTAAACCATAGGAGTTGGGTACCGTCTGACGTGGCGGGTGAGTCGAGTCGTCGGACGTTCCTCAGGTTCCGGATAGGTGGCAGCACCGATCCGGGTCTGTGGGGACATCTGACGACGAACACCTGGGTCCGTATATAAAGCCCAGGGCTCAGCCGCTACGTCAGAGGCCCTTCTGGCCTCCACACCATGTAAACCACTGTCTTTTAATATTAGCTGCCTCTTTGATATCATCCGGCAGCCGTGAGTGTGCATTAAGTAATAAACCTAACCGTTGGCATACACTTGGAATACTGTCTTACTCTTTCTTTCCGAACCGTAAGACCCGAACCCCCCAGGTCCGTAAGGCCACAAACCCTTAGGTAGCATGTGGGATAGGTAGCATGGGGGATAGGTAGCATGTGTAATATCTAGTATGAGGGATAGGCACAGAGATTACCTTGTAAGATGAGCAAATGTAAAACAAGAAAACATGGGTGGTAGCGACAGATGGGCAAGTCATATATGAAGGACATGCAGAGTTGGGGGATAGGTATAATGAAGGATAGGTAGGCTTTATGATAGGCATTGTTAAGGATAGGTAGGATCAAAATGATAGACATGATAAGCAATGTACTGTTAACCATTAGGGCCTAAATAAACAGATGAACAATACAGTTTAAACATGGTGGTCTTAGGGATAGTCACCATGAGGGATAGGTAAAATGAATGATTGGAAAATTGAGGATAGGTATACTATGGGAAACTAGGACCAGAGAAGATTATTTAAAGTAAGGAATAAGCTTTAGTATCTAGGTCTTTTGGGAGATAGCCTTACATCAAGATGCTTTGGATTTAAGAGATAGGCAGTATGAATGATAGGTAGACTAAGGGATAGGCAGTATGTGAGATAGGCAGAGTAATGCACAGTTAGAATACTTGTCAAATTAGGAGATAGGCAGACATTTGGAAATGTGCATTGAGATACTAACTCTGGTTTACTTCTCATTATATTATTTTTGTACATCTTTAAAATATTTTCTTCATCAAACCTCATTTTCGGGTACTTTTAGTCAATTTCTGAGAATCGTGATAAAAAATTTGGATTCATCAGGATTTTCTGGTTTAGGTGGTTCCTTCTTCCCCTTTAGTATCACCCTGATAAAGGAACACCACAGCTCCATAAACCACCTAATCCTCTAGAGAAATCAACAATGAAGACACAGGGGCACCTAGTTTCATGGGGGGTAGAGGGGGTGGCCTGTCACACTCTACCCATAGACTATGCTCTCAGTGACCTCTCCTATAGTATAAGCTTCTTGTAGTGATGGTGAGTCCTTTTACCAGTGCTGTTGCAAAAAGAATTGGAACCAAGTTCTCACCCTAGCTATTTGATCTTCCAGTTTTCTGCTCTTCCGCACCCAGAGAATCGACTTCCCCAAAGAATTAGTTCCTACTTGAGAATTACACCCTGACTCTGGACCACTTCTGTACCATTCCACTGACCGATTCCCTTTTCGCAACACACGAGGGAATCAATTCCCTGAGCTGAGTGAGTTCCGTTTTGGGAATAGCACCTCCAACATTATCAATTCCAAATCTTTTCGCAATGGCCTCCAGCATTGGTACATGTACTGCAGCAGATCTATTCACATTCGATCATCATCATGAATAAATAGATAAAATACAATCAGGCGTCTTGCAGCACTGTTAATATAGACTTATTGAACTTATAGGATATATAATGTGATGGAAAACCTCTGCGGAGGTGGAGATTATGGCCGAAAACCTCAGAGGTTTTGGGACATAATCTCTCACTTATACTTCAACTCTCATTGATAGTAGAAACCAAAATTGATAAATAGGGACTGAAACAGAATGTACCACCTGCCTTCTGTGTACCAACGACAGGTGTGTCCAGAAGTCCTAAACCCGGAAGTGGTCCACAGGCCGCCTCGACTCCTCCCAAGGCTGTCGCTGCACCTGAGAAACCAAAGGACGCTATTACCATTAAAACCGGTAATGCGGAAGTTTGGTTCGAGAAGTCTCGCCAAGGGGAGGCAGATGTCCAGAAGGCCATCTACACCCATTGGGAGAAGAGCGTTCGTGAGAAAGCGATCGAGTTTCATCAGGGTCTCCTAAACGAAACTCTGTTGTGTATGAAACAGGTGGGCGACGCTGAAAAGCAACGTCTCGAGACCCTCATCCGGGACGATGTGAAGGCCCAGGAGGAGGCTGCCGCAGCTACCCAAGAAGAGGCAGCTATGGATGTACACGTGTTGGAAAAGCGTGTAAAGGAGGAGATCACTCGGAACACCAATCTGAACACTAAGTTCATGAGGGTGTTCGGAGTCGACTTGGACGAGTGGGACGGCACTCCCGAGTCGGCTTTAGCTCTTCTGAAGAAGAAGCATGCTAAGAAATCCGTTTAAGCATGCTAGGGTTATTTCTTCCATAATTTTTTTTTTCCCAACACCAAATGACCAGATATAGTCTTTGCGGAACCCTATAGGTCTGCGAATGTTTTATTCACTAGTACATGAACACCTATGGTATGTGTTCCGGGTTCCTTTGACCAGTCTATTATATAATTCAGGTTGTATAACATTTATTGCACCCTGAATAGCCTATTCGGATTTATAACTTCATCCATGAACAATCCGATAGTAGACTTGCTGCTGTGAGACGTATCCGGATGCCAGTTCCAGACTCCTGCTGTTACCCGTGCTAACCAATTACTAGGATGGACTTTACGATTTACCTCTACAACTCATCTGTACTCCCGAATGGACTTATATCAATACTACTATTACTTCCGGATCAACCTATATCGGACTATTATTTTACTTATGTCAACTAAGCTTAAAAAGGATTACGTTCTCTACATAGTTGACACATCCGGACTATTATTCTACAAATCTACACCATTCGGATACACTACAAACTTTAGCACTACTAGAGGATTGTGGGTAGCTGCCCCAAATCAACTACCGTGTTCACTCTGCATAAGGAAACTATAAACTTTAGCACGTCCATCCCGTGGTTAGCTGACCACACCTACCTACTAGTACCCGGAGGATACAGCAGAAGACTTCAGCAGCATTTATAATTCCTGTATATTGTGTATAATGTCATATTTCTATTTTTCTATAACATTGCATGTATGTACATATCCACTAGATACATATTATGATACGGGTACATAGATATTTTCTTGAAACGGATCTCTGATTATTATTAGTATTCATAGTATAAGATCCGTTAAATCTCACCAGAAAACACATATTATTGTCCTGCGAGACAAAATTATATAATAAGTATATTGATCTGGTGCTATAAAGATTGTTAGATACACGGTGATAATATATCATCATCATATTCATTACCACACCGTGAATTTTTTTCTTTTTTTTTCTAGGTGTATGGTATATATATCCCTATTCGTACTACTCACGGAATCTTTAACGGATTCGTATAATATTAATATACGACATGTCATTAGATAGTGATGTTACTATAACAGTCTTCTTTAAGACTACATATTCAAATGTGGTGTCAATACTACAAACACACATACGGATGTTATTATGTGATATATTTTATTATCGACAGTTCCGTTACACATAGCTGTCATCATCACATATATACGATTCATATTACTTGTCTTATTAATTATACCTGAAATATAATACAATATTATGTGGTATAATAATTAAATAGACAGTTCCGTTTCACATAACTGTCTCTTCCTCAAGTAATTCGTATAATATTTCAACATCCTAATCGTTATATGTAACTACATTTCACTATCGAATATATATATATATGACATCCAGTTCACAATTTATTTGGTGTTAATGTTATACCTATGGTTGTACCTCTATTACTAAAGGTTTAGACATGTAGAAATGTTATCCTAGTAATATTATATGTATAACACCCTCCTAAATGTCTGGGGGAGTGGTGTAGAGGTACACTTTACTAAACCATAGGAGTTGGGTACCGTCTGACGTGGCGGGTGAGTCGAGTCGTCGGACGTTCCTCAGGTTCCGGATAGGTGGCAGCACCGATCCGGGTCTGTGGGGACATCTGACGACGAACACCTGGGTCCGTATATAAAGCCCAGGGCTCAGCCGCTACGTCAGAGGCCCTTCTGGCCTCCACACCATGTAAACCACTGTCTTTTAATATTAGCTGCCTCTTTGATATCATCCGGCAGCCGTGAGTGTGCATTAAGTAATAAACCTAACCGTTGGCATACACTTGGAATACTGTCTTACTCTTTCTTTCCGAACCGTAAGACCCGAACCCCCCAGGTCCGTAAGGCCACAAACCCTTAGGTAGCATGTGGGATAGGTAGCATGGGGGATAGGTAGCATGTGTAATATCTAGTATGAGGGATAGGCACAGAGATTACCTTGTAAGATGAGCAAATGTAAAACAAGAAAACATGGGTGGTAGCGACAGATGGGCAAGTCATATATGAAGGACATGCAGAGTTGGGGGATAGGTATAATGAAGGATAGGTAGGCTTTATGATAGGCATTGTTAAGGATAGGTAGGATCAAAATGATAGACATGATAAGCAATGTACTGTTAACCATTAGGGCCTAAATAAACAGATGAACAATACAGTTTAAACATGGTGGTCTTAGGGATAGTCACCATGAGGGATAGGTAAAATGAATGATTGGAAAATTGAGGATAGGTATACTATGGGAAACTAGGACCAGAGAAGATTATTTAAAGTAAGGAATAAGCTTTAGTATCTAGGTCTTTTGGGAGATAGCCTTACATCAAGATGCTTTGGATTTAAGAGATAGGCAGTATGAATGATAGGTAGACTAAGGGATAGGCAGTATGTGAGATAGGCAGAGTAATGCACAGTTAGAATACTTGTCAAATTAGGAGATAGGCAGACATTTGGAAATGTGCATTGAGATACTAACTCTGGTTTACTTCTCATTATATTATTTTTGTACATCTTTAAAATATTTTCTTCATCAAACCTCATTTTCGGGTACTTTTAGTCAATTTCTGAGAATCGTGATAAAAAATTTGGATTCATCAGGATTTTCTGGTTTAGGTGGTTCCTTCTTCCCCTTTAGTATCACCCTGATAAAGGAACACCACAGCTCCATAAACCACCTAATCCTCTAGAGAAATCAACAATGAAGACACAGGGGCACCTAGTTTCATGGGGGGTAGAGGGGGTGGCCTGTCACACTCTACCCATAGACTATGCTCTCAGTGACCTCTCCTATAGTATAAGCTTCTTGTAGTGATGGTGAGTCCTTTTACCAGTGCTGTTGCAAAAAGAATTGGAACCAAGTTCTCACCCTAGCTATTTGATCTTCCAGTTTTCTGCTCTTCCGCACCCAGAGAATCGACTTCCCCAAAGAATTAGTTCCTACTTGAGAATTACACCCTGACTCTGGACCACTTCTGTACCATTCCACTGACCGATTCCCTTTTCGCAACACACGAGGGAATCAATTCCCTGAGCTGAGTGAGTTCCGTTTTGGGAATAGCACCTCCAACATTATCAATTCCAAATCTTTTCGCAATGGCCTCCAGCATTGGTACATGTACTGCAGCAGATCTATTCACATTCGATCATCATCATGAATAAATAGATAAAATACAATCAGGCGTCTTGCAGCACTGTTAATATAGACTTATTGAACTTATAGGATATATAATGTGATGGAAAACCTCTGCGGAGGTGGAGATTATGGCCGAAAACCTCAGAGGTTTTGGGACATAATCTCTCACTTATACTTCAACTCTCATTGATAGTAGAAACCAAAATTGATAAATAGGGACTGAAACAGAATGTACCACCTGCCTTCTGTGTACCAACGACAGGTGTGTCCAGAAGTCCTAAACCCGGAAGTGGTCCACAGGCCGCCTCGACTCCTCCCAAGGCTGTCGCTGCACCTGAGAAACCAAAGGACGCTATTACCATTAAAACCGGTAATGCGGAAGTTTGGTTCGAGAAGTCTCGCCAAGGGGAGGCAGATGTCCAGAAGGCCATCTACACCCATTGGGAGAAGAGCGTTCGTGAGAAAGCGATCGAGTTTCATCAGGGTCTCCTAAACGAAACTCTGTTGTGTATGAAACAGGTGGGCGACGCTGAAAAGCAACGTCTCGAGACCCTCATCCGGGACGATGTGAAGGCCCAGGAGGAGGCTGCCGCAGCTACCCAAGAAGAGGCAGCTATGGATGTACACGTGTTGGAAAAGCGTGTAAAGGAGGAGATCACTCGGAACACCAATCTGAACACTAAGTTCATGAGGGTGTTCGGAGTCGACTTGGACGAGTGGGACGGCACTCCCGAGTCGGCTTTAGCTCTTCTGAAGAAGAAGCATGCTAAGAAATCCGTTTAAGCATGCTAGGGTTATTTCTTCCATAATTTTTTTTTTCCCAACACCAAATGACCAGATATAGTCTTTGCGGAACCCTATAGGTCTGCGAATGTTTTATTCACTAGTACATGAACACCTATGGTATGTGTTCCGGGTTCCTTTGACCAGTCTATTATATAATTCAGGTTGTATAACATTTATTGCACCCTGAATAGCCTATTCGGATTTATAACTTCATCCATGAACAATCCGATAGTAGACTTGCTGCTGTGAGACGTATCCGGATGCCAGTTCCAGACTCCTGCTGTTACCCGTGCTAACCAATTACTAGGATGGACTTTACGATTTACCTCTACAACTCATCTGTACTCCCGAATGGACTTATATCAATACTACTATTACTTCCGGATCAACCTATATCGGACTATTATTTTACTTATGTCAACTAAGCTTAAAAAGGATTACGTTCTCTACATAGTTGACACATCCGGACTATTATTCTACAAATCTACACCATTCGGATACACTACAAACTTTAGCACTACTAGAGGATTGTGGGTAGCTGCCCCAAATCAACTACCGTGTTCACTCTGCATAAGGAAACTATAAACTTTAGCACGTCCATCCCGTGGTTAGCTGACCACACCTACCTACTAGTACCCGGAGGATACAGCAGAAGACTTCAGCAGCATTTATAATTCCTGTATATTGTGTATAATGTCATATTTCTATTTTTCTATAACATTGCATGTATGTACATATCCACTAGATACATATTATGATACGGGTACATAGATATTTTCTTGAAACGGATCTCTGATTATTATTAGTATTCATAGTATAAGATCCGTTAAATCTCACCAGAAAACACATATTATTGTCCTGCGAGACAAAATTATATAATAAGTATATTGATCTGGTGCTATAAAGATTGTTAGATACACGGTGATAATATATCATCATCATATTCATTACCACACCGTGAATTTTTTTCTTTTTTTTTCTAGGTGTATGGTATATATATCCCTATTCGTACTACTCACGGAATCTTTAACGGATTCGTATAATATTAATATACGACATGTCATTAGATAGTGATGTTACTATAACAGTCTTCTTTAAGACTACATATTCAAATGTGGTGTCAATACTACAAACACACATACGGATGTTATTATGTGATATATTTTATTATCGACAGTTCCGTTACACATAGCTGTCATCATCACATATATACGATTCATATTACTTGTCTTATTAATTATACCTGAAATATAATACAATATTATGTGGTATAATAATTAAATAGACAGTTCCGTTTCACATAACTGTCTCTTCCTCAAGTAATTCGTATAATATTTCAACATCCTAATCGTTATATGTAACTACATTTCACTATCGAATATATATATATATGACATCCGGTTCACAATTTATTTGGTGTTAATGTTATACCTATGGTTGTACCTCTATTACTAAAGGTTTAGACATGTAGAAATGTTATCCTAGTAATATTATATGTATAACACCCTCCTAAATGTCTGGGGGAGTGGTGTAGAGGTACACTTTACTAAACCATAGGAGTTGGGTACCGTCTGACGTGGCGGGTGAGTCGAGTCGTCGGACGTTCCTCAGGTTCCGGATAGGTGGCAGCACCGATCCGGGTCTGTGGGGACATCTGACGACGAACACCTGGGTCCGTATATAAAGCCCAGGGCTCAGCCGCTACGTCAGAGGCCCTTCTGGCCTCCACACCATGTAAACCACTGTCTTTTAATATTAGCTGCCTCTTTGATATCATCCGGCAGCCGTGAGTGTGCATTAAGTAATAAACCTAACCGTTGGCATACACTTGGAATACTGTCTTACTCTTTCTTTCCGAACCGTAAGACCCGAACCCCCCAGGTCCGTAAGGCCACAAACCCTTAGGTAGCATGTGGGATAGGTAGCATGGGGGATAGGTAGCATGTGTAATATCTAGTATGAGGGATAGGCACAGAGATTACCTTGTAAGATGAGCAAATGTAAAACAAGAAAACATGGGTGGTAGCGACAGATGGGCAAGTCATATATGAAGGACATGCAGAGTTGGGGGATAGGTATAATGAAGGATAGGTAGGCTTTATGATAGGCATTGTTAAGGATAGGTAGGATCAAAATGATAGACATGATAAGCAATGTACTGTTAACCATTAGGGCCTAAATAAACAGATGAACAATACAGTTTAAACATGGTGGTCTTAGGGATAGTCACCATGAGGGATAGGTAAAATGAATGATTGGAAAATTGAGGATAGGTATACTATGGGAAACTAGGACCAGAGAAGATTATTTAAAGTAAGGAATAAGCTTTAGTATCTAGGTCTTTTGGGAGATAGCCTTACATCAAGATGCTTTGGATTTAAGAGATAGGCAGTATGAATGATAGGTAGACTAAGGGATAGGCAGTATGTGAGATAGGCAGAGTAATGCACAGTTAGAATACTTGTCAAATTAGGAGATAGGCAGACATTTGGAAATGTGCATTGAGATACTAACTCTGGTTTACTTCTCATTATATTATTTTTGTACATCTTTAAAATATTTTCTTCATCAAACCTCATTTTCGGGTACTTTTAGTCAATTTCTGAGAATCGTGATAAAAAATTTGGATTCATCAGGATTTTCTGGTTTAGGTGGTTCCTTCTTCCCCTTTAGTATCACCCTGATAAAGGAACACCACAGCTCCATAAACCACCTAATCCTCTAGAGAAATCAACAATGAAGACACAGGGGCACCTAGTTTCATGGGGGGTAGAGGGGGTGGCCTGTCACACTCTACCCATAGACTATGCTCTCAGTGACCTCTCCTATAGTATAAGCTTCTTGTAGTGATGGTGAGTCCTTTTACCAGTGCTGTTGCAAAAAGAATTGGAACCAAGTTCTCACCCTAGCTATTTGATCTTCCAGTTTTCTGCTCTTCCGCACCCAGAGAATCGACTTCCCCAAAGAATTAGTTCCTACTTGAGAATTACACCCTGACTCTGGACCACTTCTGTACCATTCCACTGACCGATTCCCTTTTCGCAACACACGAGGGAATCAATTCCCTGAGCTGAGTGAGTTCCGTTTTGGGAATAGCACCTCCAACATTATCAATTCCAAATCTTTTCGCAATGGCCTCCAGCATTGGTACATGTACTGCAGCAGATCTATTCACATTCGATCATCATCATGAATAAATAGATAAAATACAATCAGGCGTCTTGCAGCACTGTTAATATAGACTTATTGAACTTATAGGATATATAATGTGATGGAAAACCTCTGCGGAGGTGGAGATTATGGCCGAAAACCTCAGAGGTTTTGGGACATAATCTCTCACTTATACTTCAACTCTCATTGATAGTAGAAACCAAAATTGATAAATAGGGACTGAAACAGAATGTACCACCTGCCTTCTGTGTACCAACGACAGGTGTGTCCAGAAGTCCTAAACCCGGAAGTGGTCCACAGGCCGCCTCGACTCCTCCCAAGGCTGTCGCTGCACCTGAGAAACCAAAGGACGCTATTACCATTAAAACCGGTAATGCGGAAGTTTGGTTCGAGAAGTCTCGCCAAGGGGAGGCAGATGTCCAGAAGGCCATCTACACCCATTGGGAGAAGAGCGTTCGTGAGAAAGCGATCGAGTTTCATCAGGGTCTCCTAAACGAAACTCTGTTGTGTATGAAACAGGTGGGCGACGCTGAAAAGCAACGTCTCGAGACCCTCATCCGGGACGATGTGAAGGCCCAGGAGGAGGCTGCCGCAGCTACCCAAGAAGAGGCAGCTATGGATGTACACGTGTTGGAAAAGCGTGTAAAGGAGGAGATCACTCGGAACACCAATCTGAACACTAAGTTCATGAGGGTGTTCGGAGTCGACTTGGACGAGTGGGACGGCACTCCCGAGTCGGCTTTAGCTCTTCTGAAGAAGAAGCATGCTAAGAAATCCGTTTAAGCATGCTAGGGTTATTTCTTCCATAATTTTTTTTTTCCCAACACCAAATGACCAGATATAGTCTTTGCGGAACCCTATAGGTCTGCGAATGTTTTATTCACTAGTACATGAACACCTATGGTATGTGTTCCGGGTTCCTTTGACCAGTCTATTATATAATTCAGGTTGTATAACATTTATTGCACCCTGAATAGCCTATTCGGATTTATAACTTCATCCATGAACAATCCGATAGTAGACTTGCTGCTGTGAGACGTATCCGGATGCCAGTTCCAGACTCCTGCTGTTACCCGTGCTAACCAATTACTAGGATGGACTTTACGATTTACCTCTACAACTCATCTGTACTCCCGAATGGACTTATATCAATACTACTATTACTTCCGGATCAACCTATATCGGACTATTATTTTACTTATGTCAACTAAGCTTAAAAAGGATTACGTTCTCTACATAGTTGACACATCCGGACTATTATTCTACAAATCTACACCATTCGGATACACTACAAACTTTAGCACTACTAGAGGATTGTGGGTAGCTGCCCCAAATCAACTACCGTGTTCACTCTGCATAAGGAAACTATAAACTTTAGCACGTCCATCCCGTGGTTAGCTGACCACACCTACCTACTAGTACCCGGAGGATACAGCAGAAGACTTCAGCAGCATTTATAATTCCTGTATATTGTGTATAATGTCATATTTCTATTTTTCTATAACATTGCATGTATGTACATATCCACTAGATACATATTATGATACGGGTACATAGATATTTTCTTGAAACGGATCTCTGATTATTATTAGTATTCATAGTATAAGATCCGTTAAATCTCACCAGAAAACACATATTATTGTCCTGCGAGACAAAATTATATAATAAGTATATTGATCTGGTGCTATAAAGATTGTTAGATACACGGTGATAATATATCATCATCATATTCATTACCACACCGTGAATTTTTTTCTTTTTTTTTCTAGGTGTATGGTATATATATCCCTATTCGTACTACTCACGGAATCTTTAACGGATTCGTATAATATTAATATACGACATGTCATTAGATAGTGATGTTACTATAACAGTCTTCTTTAAGACTACATATTCAAATGTGGTGTCAATACTACAAACACACATATGGATGTTATTATGTGATATATTTTATTATCGACAGTTCCGTTACACATAGCTGTCATCATCACATATATACGATTCATATTACTTGTCTTATTAATTATACCTGAAATATAATACAATATTATGTGGTATAATAATTAAATAGACAGTTCCGTTTCACATAACTGTCTCTTCCTCAAGTAATTCGTATAATATTTCAACATCCTAATCGTTATATGTAACTACATTTCACTATCGAATATATATATATATGACATCCGGTTCACAATTTATTTGGTGTTAATGTTATACCTATGGTTGTACCTCTATTACTAAAGGTTTAGACATGTAGAAATGTTATCCTAGTAATATTATATGTATAACACCCTCCTAAATGTCTGGGGGAGTGGTGTAGAGGTACACTTTACTAAACCATAGGAGTTGGGTACCGTCTGACGTGGCGGGTGAGTCGAGTCGTCGGACGTTCCTCAGGTTCCGGATAGGTGGCAGCACCGATCCGGGTCTGTGGGGACATCTGACGACGAACACCTGGGTCCGTATATAAAGCCCAGGGCTCAGCCGCTACGTCAGAGGCCCTTCTGGCCTCCACACCATGTAAACCACTGTCTTTTAATATTAGCTGCCTCTTTGATATCATCCGGCAGCCGTGAGTGTGCATTAAGTAATAAACCTAACCGTTGGCATACACTTGGAATACTGTCTTACTCTTTCTTTCCGAACCGTAAGACCCGAACCCCCCAGGTCCGTAAGGCCACAAACCCTTAGGTAGCATGTGGGATAGGTAGCATGGGGGATAGGTAGCATGTGTAATATCTAGTATGAGGGATAGGCACAGAGATTACCTTGTAAGATGAGCAAATGTAAAACAAGAAAACATGGGTGGTAGCGACAGATGGGCAAGTCATATATGAAGGACATGCAGAGTTGGGGGATAGGTATAATGAAGGATAGGTAGGCTTTATGATAGGCATTGTTAAGGATAGGTAGGATCAAAATGATAGACATGATAAGCAATGTACTGTTAACCATTAGGGCCTAAATAAACAGATGAACAATACAGTTTAAACATGGTGGTCTTAGGGATAGTCACCATGAGGGATAGGTAAAATGAATGATTGGAAAATTGAGGATAGGTATACTATGGGAAACTAGGACCAGAGAAGATTATTTAAAGTAAGGAATAAGCTTTAGTATCTAGGTCTTTTGGGAGATAGCCTTACATCAAGATGCTTTGGATTTAAGAGATAGGCAGTATGAATGATAGGTAGACTAAGGGATAGGCAGTATGTGAGATAGGCAGAGTAATGCACAGTTAGAATACTTGTCAAATTAGGAGATAGGCAGACATTTGGAAATGTGCATTGAGATACTAACTCTGGTTTACTTCTCATTATATTATTTTTGTACATCTTTAAAATATTTTCTTCATCAAACCTCATTTTCGGGTACTTTTAGTCAATTTCTGAGAATCGTGATAAAAAATTTGGATTCATCAGGATTTTCTGGTTTAGGTGGTTCCTTCTTCCCCTTTAGTATCACCCTGATAAAGGAACACCACAGCTCCATAAACCACCTAATCCTCTAGAGAAATCAACAATGAAGACACAGGGGCACCTAGTTTCATGGGGGGTAGAGGGGGTGGCCTGTCACACTCTACCCATAGACTATGCTCTCAGTGACCTCTCCTATAGTATAAGCTTCTTGTAGTGATGGTGAGTCCTTTTACCAGTGCTGTTGCAAAAAGAATTGGAACCAAGTTCTCACCCTAGCTATTTGATCTTCCAGTTTTCTGCTCTTCCACACCCAGAGAATCGACTTCCCCAAAGAATTAGTTCCTACTTGAGAATTACACCCTGACTCTGGACCACTTCTGTACCATTCCACTGACCGATTCCCTTTTCGCAACACACGAGGGAATCAATTCCCTGAGCTGAGTGAGTTCCGTTTTGGGAATAGCACCTCCAACATTATCAATTCCAAATCTTTTCGCAATGGCCTCCAGCATTGGTACATGTACTGCAGCAGATCTATTCACATTCGATCATCATCATGAATAAATAGATAAAATACAATCAGGCGTCTTGCAGCACTGTTAATATAGACTTATTGAACTTATAGGATATATAATGTGATGGAAAACCTCTGCGGAGGTGGAGATTATGGCCGAAAACCTCAGAGGTTTTGGGACATAAACTCTCACTTATACTTCAACTCTCATTGATAGTAGAAACCAAAATTGATAAATACATGATTTTGAAATAGGGTTTTCTATGTTTGAAAAATTTGTTTGCTCAAAAACTATCATGGAATTCGAACCTGTCCACCTCCATTTGCTTTTTACTTATGGTTTTCTGTTTGTAATTACATGAAGATGTTCAAGGATTCCCGCAGTATAATGTTTACCATGCTTGACTCACTTGTGAGGGTTTGTGGGTAATTTTCACTTTGCTAGTTTTACATGAACCTTGGGAAAAATCGAATAAATTTTTTAGTGCAATTACTGATGGCTATTAAGATGAATGTAATGTCTTAAACTGCCACTAAAGGGGTTTAGTACCTACCCAGCAAATTGGTGTCATTCTGAGTCACTGTGTGTGAGTACTCACACTGGTGCTGTATAGAAAAAAAATGCGCCACCAGGTGTGACTGATGACCCATACTGACGCATGCTGACACATGTGTCATGGCACATGCAAACCCATACTGACACCTGGGCTATAACACATACTGACTCAGGCCTGACACGTGCGTCATGGCAAATCAACACTCATACTAACACCTGAGCTATAACGCATATTGACTCAGGCCTGACCCGTGTGTCATGGCACATGCACACTCATACTGACACCTGGGCATTAACACATACTGACTCATCCTGACACATGCGTCAGGTTTTTTCCCTGGGATAGGGATGGGGGGAGGGGGTTTGGGAGGGGGGTGGGTTGGGGTATGACTTTATTCTGCATTGATTTTTATTCTGAATCACTGTCATCAATTGAGCTGCATATCTACGTCCATGGAAGGGTTTCCTGTAGATTCCTTTGTTCACTTTTTCCATTCCTCAAAATTCCTTCTTTGTGCCTGTCAAATAAAAATTAAACATTCAAGTTCAATAATGCATTACACAAATACCTTTAATATAATCAGCACAAGATTTTTTACCCTCCTCACCTCCTCCCCTCCCTCCAAAATATGTTGTGAGATATTTTCATTTTGGAGGGGGGGGGGGGCTAGAATTTCCCCCTGAGCCAAGTACATACCCTCTCCCTGAATGAGTTGACCTTTAATGGGGGCAGGGGAAGATAAAATTGTTTGGAGACAAAATCACCCCCCCCCCCAGAAACAAAAATAATATTCTTGCCCCTCAAACTGACCACAACTTAGTCCACCACTCTCCCAGGCCCCCAAACCTGCAAGTTACTGACATATGCTATATCAACTGTATCAATACTGTAAGAGACTCTAAAGATTGAGGTGGGCACAAAAGAAGATACCATGATATATTACTGTAGGTTACTTGGAGTTCTGTAGGACTGTAGGATTACCCACCTTGTCTCCTCTCCTTGCTGTTCTGTGTCTGTGTGTTGTGAAATACTAAGAACAAAGAAACCAAGAAAAGAGTGGGAACTTTGAAATGGACCCATGAGGGACCAGGAGTTTGAAATCAACCAATCAGACACAATACTGACGCAGTACTGACGCATGGTCACACACGTGTCAGGTACTTCCTGGAGAGAAAATTTCAGGATGGGTCACTGTGAGTCAATGTGTGTGAATATGTGTGAGTATTGACACATAGTGACGCATACTGACGCATGTGTCAGAACCTGTTGTGTTTGTTGAAGTGAGGCACTTTGCTCCTATTATCACCCAAAACAACATTATAATTCACCTCATATTATGAATTCTTACCTGTTTCCCATGGTAATATGGCATCACCTTGGGCAGCATGCACCATACTTTCAAGGAATAACTACACCAAGACTAATGTAAGCCTGAATACCACATAGGAGGTTGATAATTGAAACTCAGTGTTATCTCCCATAGACAAAGAAAATTGTCTTAAAATACACCAAAAGAGAATATAAACCCATGTTTTCAGTCACCATTATATTCCCTATATACATATTGATAGATATCATCTCTAAACACTTTGATTTATAAGGCAGCATCAATAGAAACAGCAATTCCCTAATTTGGCCCAAACCCAAAGTGCAAGTATATAGTGGAACTATACAATTTCCCCAGTCTCTTTATACTGACACTGATGCCATTTTGAGTCACTGCGGGTGAGTACTGACACATAGTGACCCATGTTCACTCAAGCGTCAACACCTATCTTTTGAAAGATGAGTCACTATGGGTCTGTCCGTGTGACTACTCACACACACTGGCTCATGCTCACTCAGTGTCACCTCACGCAAATAAGGAAATGAGTCACTATGCGTCACTCCCTGTGACTACTCACCCATACTGGCACATACTGGCACATACTGACGTGATGTTAGCTCAAATGGGTTAGGAAATGAGTCACTATGTGTCACACTGTGTGACTACTGACACAGACTGACACATGCTCACACTTGTGCCACATTATGTCTTGTAGAGATGAGTCACTAGTGTCATAATGAGTCAAACAGTGTGAGTATTGACACCTTGTGACACGAGCTGACGCACTGGTGTTATAACCCGAAAGGTGCTCACACATAGCAGCTCATTATGACTCACACTGACTCCAATTTGCTGGGTATGTGATGCACTGCTGTAGACCAGTGCTCTTACCACTATACTATAGCTGACAGACATTTAGGTAAGAGATTGTTACCCCCTGTATCCTTATGTAATAACTTTTACGACCGATATATATACTCATGCATTGAAAATGCAAAACCATAATTACCAATTGATTATCCAGTGTAGTTTGTTACCATCCACCAAGAAGCCTTCCCCTGTGGCCGAATTGGTTAGGGGGTGGGACTGCAATGTGCAGCTGTATAGCTAAATTGATAAGGGGGTGGGACTGAAATGTGCAACTGTATGGCTGTAAGGACTGCAATGTGCAGCTGTATGGCTGAATTGTTAAGGGGGTGGGACTGCAATGTGCAGTGGTATGGCTGTAAGGACTGCAATGTGCAGTGGTATGGCTGAATTGATAAGGGGGTGGGATTGCAATGTGCAGCGGTATGGCTGTAAGGACTGCAATGTGCAGCTGTATGGCTGAATTGTTAAGGGGGTGGGACTGCAATGTGCAGTGGTATGGCTGTAAGGACTGCAATGTGCAGCTGTATAGCTGAATTGATAAGGGGGTGGGATTGCAATGTGCAGCGGTATGGCTGTAAGGACTGCAATGTGCAGCTGTATGGCTGAATTGATAAGGGGGGACTGCAATGTGCAGCGGTATGGCTGAATTGATAAGGGGGTGTGGCTGCAATGTGCAGCTGTATGGCTGAATTGATAAGGGGGTGTGGCTGCAGTGTGCAGCTGTATAGCTGAATTGATAAGGGGGTGGGACTGCAATGTGCAGCGGTATGGCTGTAAGGACTGCAATGTGCAGCTGTATGGCTGAATTGATAAGGGGGTGGGACTGCAATGTGCAGCGGTATGGCTGTAAGGACTGCAATGTGCAGCTGTATGGCTGAATTGATAAGGGGGGACTGCAATGTGCAGCGGTATGGCTGAATTGATAAGGGGGTGGGACTGCAATGTGCAGTGGTATGGCTGAATTGTTAAGGGGGTAGGACTGCAATATGCAGCAATATGGCTGTAAGGACTGCAATGTGCAGCTGTATGGCTGAATTGATAAGGGGGTGGGACTGCAATGTGCAGCAGTATGGCTGTAAGGACTGCAATGTGCAGCAGTATGGCTGTAAGGACTGCAATGTGCAGCTGTATGGCTGCAAGGACTGCAATGTGCAGCTGTATGGCTGCAAGGACTGCAATGTGCAGCTGTATGGCTGTAAGGACTGCAATGTGCAGCTGTAAGGACTGCAATGTGCAGCTGTAAGGACTGCAATGTGCAGCTGTATGGCTGTAAGGACTGCAATGTGCAGCTGTAAGGACTGCAATGTGCAGCTGTATGGCTGTAAGGACTGCAATGTGCAGCTGTAAGGACTGCAATGTGCAGCTGTATGGCTGTAAGGACTGCAATGTGCAGCTGTAAGGACTGCAATGTGCAGCTGTAAGGACTGCAATGTGCAGCTGTATGGTTGTAAGGACTGCAATGTGCAGCTGTATGGTTGTAAGGACTGCAATGTGCAGCTGTATGGTTGTAAGGACTGCAATGTGCAGCTGTATGGTTGTAAGGACTGCAATGTGCAGCTGTATGGCTGTGAGGGCTGCAATGTGCAGCTGTATGGGTGTAAGGACTGTAATGTGCAGCTGTATGGTTGTAAGGACTGCAATGTGCAGCTGTATGGTTGTAAGGACTGCAATGTGCAGCTGTATGGCTGTAAGGACTGTAATGTGCAGCTGTATGGTTGTAAGGACTGCAATGTGCAGCTGTATGGCTGTAAGGACTGCAATGTGCAGCTGTATGACTGTAAGGACTGCAATGTGCAGCTGTATGGCAGTAAGGACTGCAATGTGCAGCTGTATGGCTGTGAGGGCTGCAATGTGGAGCTGTATGGTTGTAAGGACTGCAATGTGCAGCTGTATGGCTGTAAGGACTGTAATGTGCAGCTGTATGGTTGTAAGGACTGCAATGTGCAGCTGTATGGCTGTAAGGACTGCAATGTGCAGCTGTATGGCTGTAAGGACTGCAATGTGCAGCTGTATGGCAGTAAGGACTGCAATGTGCAGCTGTATGGCTGTAAGGACTGTAATGTGCAGCTGTATGGTTGTAAGGACTGCAATGTGCAGCTGTATGGCTGTAAGGACTGTAATGTGCAGCTGTATGGCTGTGAGGGCTGCAATGTGCAGCTGTATGGCTGTAAGGGTTCGAATCCCATGGGAAAAAGGATTTTAACAAGGAAATGTGTTCCCATAACCTACCGGAGGTTATGGGCATAACCTGCGGGAGATTATGGGCATAACCTCTGCCCAGATGTCTTATAACCTCCTCCCAGATGCCACATAGTAAAATGTGGAATTAAACCTCTACTAAAAACAATGGGAGGAACACCCAGGCGGAGTATAAAGACCATATATACTGTTTTGATGTGCTTATATTGATCATTATCGATCTGCAAAGATTCCCCTTGCTGGTACTGGTCCCCTTTAATATGATTAATACAAAGTGTGTATTCCCCGAGACCAAGATAAACCAAGGTACATCATTACTCATTGTTATTCCTCGATTTCTGGGATTCTGAGTGCTTTTCCTGGATATTCCCATGCACATACCTGTCGATATTGCACACCATGAGGGCTGTAGCATCATTTTTGTAAGGCGTGCGGTTATCCAAGGATAACAGGCACCCAGTGCGGTTATCCATGGATAACCTGCACACCTTACATGTCCTTACATGTCCTTACATGTCATATGTTACATGTTAAAACCTACGAAATTTTTCATTGCCAGGGTAGGGGTCGAACCTGCAGTCTCACATCCCAAATCCATCTGCCTATGCATTGCGCCACAGGGACTGACGTGGAACGGTCTGGGTTTGCTTGATGAGATTGTAGCTGCTAGCTGAAGGAGTGCGGCCTGGTGGTCTAGTGGTTAGCGCATTGCGCTCAGCCGTTAGAGGTAGGCGGGACAAGTCCCGGTCCGGGCGCATCTTTTTTTCGCCGTGTGCGCTGTAGCTGTCCGCTGCCCGCGATGAGGTGTATGTACCGATTGTACACAAACATAACCGCGAGACGCATTCAAAGCAAGCCAAGCCGAGACTGGCGCTGTAGCTGTCCGCTGCCGGGCGACGAGGTGTTTGTACCGATTGTGTACACACTATGGCTGGCTTCGAGTCCCGGGGAGGGGGAACAATTTTTGTTTTCAACTTGAATTTGTTGATATTCTATTGATTATCTATTGGTATCGTGGAATAAAATAAGTAGCTGTCCGCTGCCGGGCAACGAGGTGTTTGCACCGATCGTGTACACACTATGGCTGGCTTCGAATCCGAGGGAAGGGGGAACAATTTTTGTTTTCAACTTGAATTTATTGATATTCTATTGATTATCTATTGGTTTCGTGGAATAAAATAATAAATTACTTGTTCAATAATGCATTAAGAGTTCTTGGTAGGGGAGGGCTGTAGACAAGTTTGTTAGGTGAGATGCAGTAGCCTAACTGTCTGTTTAAATACACTGTTAAAACTTTTGTAGACTTCATTGAGAATCATTGTTAGATTTAACAGTGTATCACCATTGTTTTTATTACAATAAAACAGCATTACATTAGATGATGTTAAAGTAAATCTGTGTAAAAAGCGTGGTACGAGTATAGATATTTATATTCCTCTCCTTGGAAACGATCCATATTTATATGTGCATTAGGTAAAGAGGTATTTAGGGTTTCATATACCTACCATCATACATATCATAATATACCTACCATCATGCATATCATAATATACCTACCATCATACATATCATAATATACCTACCATCATGCATATCATAATATACCTACCATCATACATATCATGATATACCTACCATCATACATATCATGATATACCTACCATCATACATATCATGATATACCTACCATCATACATATCATGATATACCTACCATCATACATATCATGATATACCTACCATCATACATATCACAATATACCTACCATCATAAATATCATAATTCATTTCATGTTGATATGCCCGAGATACTGACAGCCCATAGCTCTAGCACTCGATTGGCCGTATCGCACACCCCCTGTGCGATAACCCGCGAAAATATCACACGCCGAGGTCACGTGACCATTTAATGACGTCATAGCTCCAAGATGGCGATGTAAACAATGCGCACGGGGAGTCATTTTGGTAAATTCTATTGTAATTCAGCAGTTTTAGATCAAAATAACATGAAATAAATGCAAATGAACACTCGTGGGGAGAATTTTTGAGGGTTATCTCACTTGCCGATCAGGTGCCGCATCGCAGTTCGAGCGGTGCGCCCATCAACGGTAGTCACTAGAGGTCCTTACGACCCCTGGTCGATGCGGGGTGGTGGCAGCACTGTTCGTCTCGCTCCAGCTCCTACCTGGGGCAGGGGAAGGCGTCAGTCTGGCTCTGTCCACGATCAGAGTCGGACCACTTTTCACTGAGCTAGTTCTTCCACTAAGCGCTTAATCTCGAGGTGGATGTAAACAGAAATAAATACGTGCCTGTTGCACTTACCCAAGATACCTTGTCTGGTTTTACTTAGAGCCATACGAGTTAATCATTCGAACCATTACACTGGTGCCATGACCAGTTCTTGGTGTTTAGTGTGCGGCCCTGGAGGCCAAACACGAGAACGATGGATCCCGAGAAAGAACTTCGAATGCCTCGGGATCCACAACCATTGAATGCGATAACATTGATGGTGCAAACCAAAACTGGATGAAGGGGTACACCTCAATAAGTGGACCAAAAGTGGAGCAAGTGATTCGTAAGCCTCTAACACGCGAAAGGCTTGCCCCAGCTACGAATTCTACAAACAGAACAAGCACAGACTCTACAGAACAGTTGACACCTATAACTTCAGCCACAGCAGAAACTCACACACTTGATACTAGACGATCCTTGGAAACCTTAAACGTTTGGGTATTCAACATAGGAGGCTCGAGAAATGTTAAAGAATTGGCAGCCAAATACACATATTCAGGATACATGAACCTTTAAGGTGTAAGAAACTAATTTCGAGCTGGGATGGCCCACATGTGGTCACTCGAATTATATCTGAAAGTACTGTAATGCTGATGAGTTTGGCAACTGGTCGAATGAAAAAGTCCAATGTATGCAGATTGAGGAAATGGAGAGGGCACAATGACACTAACATCGAATGTGAAAAAATCTCGAAAAGACTGAATGAAGAGAAAGACAAGATCCTAGTCAAAACTAATGAATTGGCAAGGATATTGAAAGAGAATGCCCCGAAACATAAGAGGGGTCGACCCTGTAAAAAGACTGGTGATGTGAAGCCTAAGAGGGGACGACCTAAGAAGGTCGACACCGACACAAATTTAAAACCTGATTGGAAAAAAAATGTCTTGGCAGAACAGAGAATCTGAGGTAGGGGGAAGACTTTGGCACCTTCCACTAAACCTTTTCGTGATACTCACTTGAAAAACCAAGGTAGAGAGGTGAGGCGCAGTCCCAGAATTGCTGGGCGGCCTGCCGTTACTTAATGTTCTGAAATCTGAACGAGTGTAGAGTCCTGTTTACATGTATTGTTATGTGTTTGGAGGTTGAGATACCTTGTGTACGATTCAAAATATGACCACAACGTGTATTACCACCCTGTTTATTGTTCCTGTGGGTGGCAGACAGCTAGCCTGGCGTGTATGCTTGATGCTACATGTTTTTCTGTCAAATTGCCGTCGGAATAAACAGAGAAGGAGGTAATCCCACCAACGGCCTATGGAGAAAACAAAACCTCGAACCTCGGTTATCCGGGGTAGTATGGATGCCTGCCGCGAGCGGGAAAGGGGGCGCTAGTGAACCGGGGACCCGGAGTGGCACAGTGCAGCCGCGCATGCGCATTGGTCTTGCTTCGCTTGTTGTGACCCCAATATCGCTCACAGCACGCGAACGGTCTTACAGGGGTAAGACGTGCCGCTGTTTCTCCCTGCTTTAAGAGTCAAGAAATCCAGATATCCGTGAACATCTTGCACCTCCTTAGTCTTCATACAAGGGAGGGCAAGCCCTGAGCCTTCTGAGCCCGAAATACGGCTCAGTCAGAGGTGGTGGCGACCGTAACGGCCAATCCTGAGGGGCACCCGACCCCACTCCGAGCTCAAGATGAAGCACCTCGAAGTCCTGCTGTAGAGTTGATGGACACCACAGAAATGGAGGCGTCTCTTCCCGAGGCGAATTCGAGTACCCTGAGCATCCCTGTAGGTGCAGAACTTATCGCCCCGGTGACCTCTAGACCGAAAACGCCTGAGGGAACTACGCCTTCGGTCATCATCGAAGTCCCTGTGGCTCTGCCTGACCGCCCTCCAGCCATCGGATACATGGATGTGACCAAAGGATTTATCGGGACGGCCACAGGTAAAAATAGATACCGTAGTATCTAGGGCTCAAGGGTGAGCCACCTCAACTGATTCCCTACGACCTGCAGACAAGAAGCTGTCGAGGGTGCACCGACCTAGGAGTCTCTGACGTTGCCGACATCTGGTTCGAGAACTATTTCGGACTGGCTGAAGCAATGTGCATCAGTGATGGCCTAGTCGCCGTCGTTGATTCCATCTGCGAGGATGACCGAATTAGGTCACAGGCCGCTTACCCGATTCTGTATGGCCTAGTAGGGTTAGAGTGTACGCTTGCCAAGCGTACACTCGCCCGGAGTTATACTACCCCAAGGACCGATAAAAGAACAAACTTATGCGTTCATGTCTGATTCACAAAAGAACTCGCCAGTGAGAGATGAAGACGATGCTCTACTGGCAGACCCCGAGCTCGAAAAGGAGGAGCAACTCTTTGGAGGAAACCCTGAAGGACGCTCCTGATGGGTCCAGTCTGAACAAATGGGTTAATGCTCGGACTGGCTTTCCTTATTACACTCCGAAATGCTTCATGGACTGTCAGCGATATACTGACAGTTACTCGATTCCTCCCGCCACCAATCGTGATGGCGAGAGCGACGGCAAAGAGTGGATGAAAATCCTCAGGAAGGATGCTGGCCCAGCGAAGTTCTATCGCGTGTGGATCGCATCCTTAAGTGACATGGCTAAGACACCCAAGTCTTACTATGGCTTCGAGCACCGTACGAAGCTGCAGTATGCTGCTTTGAACTGGACTTCTGATAACCCGACATGTCCATTCGAGATTTGTGTAAACAAATCAGAGACAGAGAGAGAGTCCGGCCGACACCTTGTGGAGTACCACATGCACCATGCCCCCACGTAAAGGTGCACTAACGAGAAAAATTAAAAATCAGAGGTATCAGGGCCTGAAAACCATGAGACGAGGTCGTATGGCCGAGCATTTGGCTCAAGTCCATGGTCTCAAGGCCAGTGACACCAGGTTGAAAGCTCTAAAACTTCACGAGCACCTAATGACCAAATGGGAGGAGATGAGCACCGAGGAGAGGCACAAGATCACTCTGAGGACTGATCACTTCTGCCATGCCGTCAAGGACTCCTACTTCCTCAAAAATGTATGGTCGCATCAATTCGACATGTCCGCGGAAATGCACTGGCGTGTCAAAGAAAAGACCCTGATGCCCTCAACCGTAATGAAAAACCGCGTCCCCACCCTGGTAATGACCCTCGATCTCGGGATGCTAAGCGACCGAGGTCTGAGCAAGAAGCTTCAATAGATAGGAGGTGAAACTCAGAGCTCTACCTATGGACACAGTGTAACAGCCCCCCCCCTCTACCCCCCCTTCAAAGTAGGCTCCCTTTTGTGTTCAGTATTGAGTCCTATGTAGGATAAGGGGGTTTATAGAGATGTCAGGAATCTTTATCAGAGTGATATCAAATGGAAACAAGGGGCCACCTATACCAGAAAATCCTGCTGAATCCAGAATTTGTGATCTTGATTCTCAAAATTTGACCAAAGGTACCTAAAAAGGAGGTTTGATGATGATAATATTTTAAAAATGTACAAAAGTTATATTGAAAATGATTGGAACTATTTATAGATGCAACATGCTAATCAAAGTCAATACCTGAATCTACATATCCTAATGTGTGCCTATCTCAACCTGAAAAGTACTCTACCTGTGTATGGCTCTGCCTCTCCCACATACTGCCTATCCCTTAGTCTACCTATCACTCATACTACCTATCCCTTGAAACATCTAGAGTTTAATTAGGTTTTCTCTCAAATGGCTTAAAGGATTAAAGTTTACCCTTCACCTTTGTACCTAATTTTCTCTGTACATTTTTACCATTAGTCTACCTATCCTCAATCTGCCTATCATTCACTTTACCTATCCCTCATAGTGACTATCCCCCAAATATGCACATCCCTCATATTTGACTGGCACATCTGTGATATTACCTAGCACCAATGTATCTTTTGAATATGCTCACCTTACAAGGTACCCTCTGTACCTATCTCTTAAACTGTTTATTACCTATCCTCCTTGCTACCCATCCTCTTTAATACCTATCCCTCAAGCTCACTTTATAGCTTTCCTACCTATCACAGCTTGATCAGCTGGGATAGCTCACATCCAACCTTCATTTTGATCTCTTAGTCAACCTATCCCCTAAGGAACAAATTTAACAGTCTACCTCACACATACATCTACCTATTGCTCATGCTATATATCATTGAGGTTACCTATCCTTCAGGCTGCCTATCCCTCATGGTATATAGCCCTCAGCTTTTTAACTTGTCAAGTGGGATAGCATGAACGATATGCAGCATGAAGGATAGGAAGAGGGGAATAAACAACATACATTTAGGATAGGAAGTTAGCTAGTATAATGATAGCCATGGTGAGGCATTTTAGAAAAGCATGATAATTCAATGGCCTGAGGGATATGTAAGGTAAACATGAGTGATATGCAGACTTGAGGATAGGTACAATGAGCGATAGGTATATTTCACAAGGCATAGACTATAAGAGCTACTATAAAGGTAGAAAGAATAGCATACAAGGTGAGAGATACATAGATAGCTGGTTAGGTAGGCAGAGGGCTATATATACCATGAAGGATAGGCAGCCTGAAGGATAGGTAACCTCAAGGATATATAGCATGAGTGATCAGTAGATGTATGCTTGAGGTAGACTGTTGGATTTGTTCTTTAGGGGATAGGTTGACTAAGAGATCATAACAAAGGTTGGATGTGAGCTATCCCAGCTGATCAAGCTGTGATAGGCAGGAAAGCTATAAAGTGAGCTTGAGGGATAGGCATTGAAGAGGATGGGTAGCAAGGAGGATAGGTAATAAACAGTTTAAGAGATAGGTACAGAGGGTACCTTGTAAGGTGAGCATATTCAAAAGATACATTGGTGCTAGGTAATATCACAGATGTGCCAGTCAAATATGAGGGATGTGCAGATTTGGGGGATAGTCACCATGAGGGATAGGTAAAGTGAATGATAGGCAGATTGAGGATAGGTAGACTAATGGTAAGAATGTACAGAGAAAATTAGGTACAAAGGTGAGGGGTAAACTTTAATCCTTTAAGCCATGTGAGGGAAAAACTAATTAAACTCTAGATGTTTCAGGGGATAGGTAGTATGAGTGATAGGCAGACTAAGGGATAGGCAGTATGTGGGAGAGGTAGAGCCATACGCAAGCAGAGTACTTGTCAGGTTCGGATAGGCAAACATTGGGATATGTAGATTGAGGTACTGACTTTGATTAGCATGTTGCATCTATAAAAAGTTCCAATCATTTTCAATATAACTTTTGTACATTTTTAAAATATTCTCATCATCAAACCTCATTTTTAGGTACCTTTGGCCAAATTTTGAGAATCAAGACCACAAATTTTGGATTCAGCAGGATTTTCTGGTATAGGTGGCCCCTTGTTTCCATTTGATATCACTCTGATAAAGATTCCTGACATCTCTATAAACCCCCTTATCCTACATAGGACTCAATACTGAACACAAAAGAGAGCCTACTTTGAAGGGGGGGTAGAGGGGGGTGGCTTGCACTATAGGACTCTATGGAGTAACATATCCTAGGGAACCTATACTATTCTTGGTCTGAGTCCCAATCACAAGCCCCCACACCTGACCACAAATGGAAACCCCCCAACCCAAGTAAGTTCTTGGGAACATCAGCTCGAGTTCTAACAAGTATGGAGCAAGTCTCCCCTCTAGACTCGAGCGCCTATTGACCTCCGGGACGACCACTGACTTGCAACATTCAGACTTGGTTTGAGGGGTGGACCACATTGTTTCATTCCGATTGGATGAGAGGCGATGTGGATACCACTCCGCGATATCAGGGTACCCCTGAGGAGAATGCTCTGCTCCAGAAGCTGAAGCAGCCTCCGAACCCTGATGATTTCCCCCCCCCCTCCTTGAGGTGTCAAAATTATTTTGCTCCTCCCCCAATCCACCCCCTCCCGGAGTCCCACTGTTGATAAAGAACGAACACTCCCCTGGAGCTCTCCACCACCCTGTTGCTATTTTCACTGAGGGGATGCTTGGGGAGATGTAAAGGGGACCTCCCCCCAAACTTTCTCTCCACATCTTTATCTGAATGGAACATCAAGCCAGGTCCCGAGTCCCAGACCCTACTGCCTTCGGGGAAACCGAAGCCTATGGGCCCCCCCTGCTAGCCCGGCCACCACCTCTGGTCGTGGACGGACTCGACCGGTGGACCCGAAGAAACCAGGCAGAGAACTGGTAATGAAAGACCCCAGCCGGCCGTTACCCGAGACGAGAGAGGGGCAGTGGTAGGATCGTCTTGACGAACTGACACTGAGAGCCCATCACCAAATGCTACTGCCACCTTAAGTTCTGCTTATGAGAGCGGTTCCAATTCTAACCTGATTTCTCAGACAACACCTCCAGCCAGAAATATGAGGACCACCAATGTATGGCACTTGGTGAAGTCCAACCTTGAACTGGAGGACCCCGATGATTATATCAGGCAACCAACGCAGGAATCCTGTGAAATCCAGGCTGATGTCTTTAAGACATGGCAGGATCGACATATCAGCCAGGTGACTGGATACCTTCGTGGTGTGACTGAAGGTGTCTTTGAGTGATTATGAGATCCAGAGTCGGGAAATAGCCCGAATATCTCAGGACATGCAAGGGCAATCCAGAGAGCTCCGAGCTTCCCTCCAACATGAAAACGAGGCGAAAGCCATGAAGCTGAAGTATGAAAATGAACTCCAAGAGCTGAGGAGGCAATATGACCACCAGGACGTTCGATTCATGGCAGCATTCAGCTGTTTCATGAAGGATTGGGACGGCACTCCCGAAAGTGCATTCGAGAAGCTCCAGGCTAAACGTCAGGAAGCCAGACAGCTAGAGGAGGACATAAAATCCTTTGGTTTTATGAGTGTGTCCACCCCGAAGCACTCTACCACTGAGCCTGGAGAACCAGTAGAACCTCGAAGGGATATTGAAGCTGCTGTTGCTGCCCTGACTACTGCTATGGACAGCTAACTGGCTCCTCGAATCCCAGTCCCGAAACAGTCCCTGTGGTTGCTATCCTTGATTCAGCCACTGTGGCTCCCAACCTGATTAGTCTAGACTCTGAACAGGAAGCTACTACTGGCGAAACGGTAATGGAGACTGATCTATAATGTATGATATATTGATTTATAAGGGATGACCCAATTTTTCTAGGGAACCAATGAACATATTGCTTTATGTAAACTGTGCCTAACTGAAGGACCCCGGATGGATGCAGACCCAGGAAACCCAATGGACGAACCTAGATCTTCCCATCTTCTCCAGGGCACACCAAACAGCGACGTGGCTTGCCACCACAAAGTCCTTCAATCGCCGAATGGATCTGCAGACAAGCAGCTAAACCCGAAGACACCCCAAAGTTTATTAGTATTGTACAGCAGACCCACTACACTGGTGGGCTGCTATAGTTTAACATATTGTCTATTATTTATTACCACTATTACGTACCTATGTATAAAAGTTACTTTATTTACATATTGAACCTAATATACTCTACTAAGTTCGATCTCATAAAATATGCATCATCTATTAGCTTAATATACCTACCATCATACATATCATAATATACCTACCATCATGCATATTGTAGTGGTTTTGGTTTTACCAGCTAGTTTCAAGTCTTGTTATTCGAAAGAAAGACGAAGACAGTATTCCGAGTGTATGCCAACGGGTTTATTCAGTACACCTTCCGGTTACCCTATAAATGGTAGTTAGGGAAACATGTTATCACATGTAGCATGTACGGAGGCCTACATGGCCTCTGATGTAGCAGGTGAGAGCAGGGCTTTTACATGGATCCCTAGGTCTGTCGCCAGGTGTCCCACGGACCCGGATAGGTGCTGCCACCTAGCCGAAACCTCAGGAGCACCAGGCGGCAGGACTCACCCGCCACGCCAGACGGCACCAAACATTACTAGGATAACTATATACATTGTACCTCTACACTACTCTCCCAGACTATACACTTGGAAAAAAATCATTCACCTATACATCAGTATAGCCAAAGTGAGTTTTTTTTTTAGAAAAATATACACATATGTCTTTACCACTGTATTTACAAATGAGCTACTTTTTAGCACCAGGTAATATCTTTATACCTATATTGTATTATGAAAATACAATATCTATTCGGATAATACAGGGTATCTTAGGCTAGGTCATTAGAGTGTATGGAGTTTCAGATAATATACCACATACTCTGTATACATTCCAGGTTATGGGACTGATTATAATATGGAACCCGGAAACACACTAAGCTGAATGCTTAGTATGTATCTTCTTCAAAAGGGCTAGAGCGGATTCAGGAGTGCCATCCCACTCATCCAGATCCATCCCAAACACTCTCATGAATTTAGTATTTAATCTAGTGTTCCTCTGAACTTCCTCGTTGACACGTTTTTCGAGGACATGGACATCCATAGCTGATTGTACCTTAACAGCCACGGCCTCCTCTTCGAGTGATTTTACATCAGCTCAGATTTTCGTTTCCAGGCGTTGCTTTTCAGCATTACTTACTTCCTGGAAACACAGCAGAGTGTCGTTCAGAAGACCCTGATGGTAATCTGTGGCTCTCTGCTTTACACATTTCTCCCAGTGAGAGCAGATGGCCTTTTGGACATCTGCCTCTCCCTGATGAGATTTTTCAAACCAGACTTCTGCCGGACTAGTTTTAATAGTTATGGCATCGGCTGGTTGTCCAGTTTACCCAGATTCCGTGCGGCTGAGGAATAAGATCCAACAGGCCCAGGCTGTTTGAAGACAATAGGCGCCTGAGACTGCTAGTGCGGGTGACGTGCCAGGGGGGATCTGGAGTGATCCTCCCTGTCATTGCTACTGACTTCCGAACCATTTCCCTCACCCGGTGGTGAGGACGATCTTCGCTCTAAGCTTAGATTCCTTGGATCTGCTGACCTCACAGAGGACCTGGTTGTCTGGTTTGATCTTAGACAAGGCTTCCGCATCGAGCTTATCCAGTTCACGCATAAGCTCCCGATGAAGTTCCATCACTTTCTTCCGGGCCAGATCCAGCCCTTCTGAGTGACCTTTCTTCTGGTGTCTTGCCAGATCGCTACGCCGGTTATAGGTAACCATGGTAGTGCATTTTTTCCCTTTCTTGCCAATCGCCGGATCACAGATGTAAACCGGGTGGTGGTGAAAATGCGTCTGGACGAGATGCCTCTGGTCCAGAGTAGACATACTCCAGTTTTTGACAGACTCGTCACTCAAATCTTGGCAATCACCGTACCATTTCTCCAGTGCCCAGCGTAGCTTAAGCTTCTGAGTGCTGGTGTAATACTTATCAGAAGCATTCAGCATAAGCCATAGTTTCCTATATGCTTTGCTCGGATTCGGGTCCTCATCAGACAACCGCATCCAGTCTTCATCATCTGACTCGCCATTCTTGTTGACGGGTCTAGGACAGGCATACAGATGAGCCCTATCCTTCTTTCTGTATCCATATACGCAGTCCATGAAACAGGTGGGTACCCGTTCCTTGAACCCTGACTTCGCATTTCCCCAGCGTTCTGCTTCAGTTTGATTTGATGGGGCAGCGTCCTCATCGTATTCAAATGAAGATTCCTCTGGGGACTCTTCTCCAGATGAATCCACCTGCAGTACTCTCACTAGTATTCAGCTTACTAGCGTACTCCTCTGTTTTCACAGAATCTGGGAGATGCTTCTTCTTGCAATTAGAAGATCTCCTGTTCTTGGACACTTTCCAGTTGTCCTAATCTTCTGGATCCTTTGGGTCCTTAGCCTGAGCTTTAGGTTCAGGATTCTCGGAAGGATCCTTACCCTTAGCTTTGGGACTAGGACCCGCAGCAGATGTACCACTGGTAGAAAGCTTGGGATTATCCGGACTCCTACCAGCTAGTTTCATCGTCGGGATGGGAGGGGCTTTGGTTTCCCTCAGCTTCCTCCTTCTCAATCTTGTCCAATTCATGCTGTGCTCTGTTTTCTTCTGTCACTCTGTCACTCTCTGTCTACGGAAATCATAGAAGCATTTCGAGTGTGTTCGATTTCAGCTTCTACAATGTAGAAGCCGTCATCCCACTTCTTGAATTCAGTGGCAGCTGAGAAGATGGAAATCATACCGGATGGTGTCTGGATGTGGGTAGACTTGCCCAGTTTTGTCGCCAATGCAACCTACCTAGTCTACATCTGTGCGTGTCATATTATCAGGCTTCTGGTTCGTTGGTACCAGTTCCAATCGGTAAGCCACTCCAGTGGCCTCCTCGCGAGTTGATGTGTAGGCATCACATCCTGGATAGCCTTACGGATCAGGGAGTCTACGCGAATAGGCTCCCAATCACTTGGCACTTGATTCTGTAATTCCGGATGGATATACAGATATCTCCCATCGTGTGCAGCAGGTAATCGGGAGTCCCCTACATCCATAGCATCCTCCTGAGTCTCAGTATCTTTGGTCTCATCTTGCGCGTCGGTTTGACCATCGATCTGTTCAGTGGATTCAGGGTTAGTAGTATCCGAAGGACAACTACCTTACTGTTCTGCAACTCTGGTTTTCGGCTGTTCCTGTTGGCGATGCCAGCGGGGAAATAGCGGCTCCTGGACTGTCCAAATTGAACTCCTCCAGTCTCTTTTCGAATGACTGATCTGTGTGGGGTGTATCCACTTCCATCAGTTCATCCTCCTCTGGGGTCACAGGGGACAATTCCTCACGGGTGAGGGATTCAGTAGCTTCGGATAGCTTCGCCGAGGTTACGGATTCCTCAGCCATGGCCGGAAGGAATCAAGGTCGGGAGGCTAAGCACTCCTAGCCTGACTTAATGGCGTCAGGAGCCGGTACAACACAGAGTCTTCTCCCAAGGGCCTTGACTCTGTCAGGGTTAGCGCCTTTAGTAGCAAATCAGAGAGCGAATGAAAACTAGGTCCGCCTCGACCCACTACCAAAAACAATATGGCGATACGCCAGGTTCCGTGATGTCATTTCCATGCTCCAAAGCGGGGTCATGAGAGGTCAGCTGAGACCGGACACAATGACGTCACACGCCTAACACGTGCGGACCGCGAAAATATAAACAAATGATTGTTTTAGGGTTATTATCGCTCATGCTGTCGACTCATCTGGGGATTTGTGTGGAGTTTATGGAAAGCTTAAGCTAATTCACCGGATTATCCGTCCACTACCCACTGGTAGATCATGCAGCAACGAAAAACACACCTTTAAGGTCAGTTGCTATGCTCTCGCACACATATATAACATTGAACATGGTTACACTCGTTGTGTTTATGGGTTAGGTCACTGCAGTCCTCTGGGCCAATCTAGGACTGAGGCGGTCGATTACCCCCTCATCAGGTAATTCCTTTCCAGACCTGACAGTTCGAAGTGCCTGCTCTAGGGGTCCTGTGGCCTTCAGAACTCCTTTTCTCTTCTTGCCATCTACACCCGCCGAGACTTTATTTAACACCACCATGCTTAGTCTTTGGTAACGTTGGTGGCTTCCCCATAGGTACCTTTTTAGGTCTCCTCCTTTTCCTTTTGGGTTTCGGGTCAGCTTCCTGGTCAGGGATTCGTTTCATAATCAGAACCTTATCGAATCCTTTACCATACATTTCTGAGGAGTTCTCCCTCCCCAACCATATTCTTAATCTAGCGATTTAATAATCACCGTACAGTCACTTATGACCTGAGTTACAGTGAACGGACCATTCCAATTGGATGCTAATTTAACATTTTGCAGAGGTTTGTGTAACCTCAGTACTCTATATCTGGGTTTGAACTTTTTCATCTTTAAGTCCAGATCGTAGCCCACTTTCTGCCAGCGAGCACTCTTTTCTAAGTCAATTCGGACAGATTTATAAGCTTTTTGAATCTGTCTCTTAAACAATTGACAAAGACTACATGACAAGGTAGTTCAGGGTCCATAACTACGACTCCGAATACCAAATCGGCAGGCATTAGCAAATCTTCTCCGAATACTAACAGATTGGGGGAACAATTAGTACTCGAATGTACGGTACTGTTATAAGCATGTGTTACAAAGTCCATCCATATTCTCATTCACTAGTGATTTAAGAACTTGGATTAGTGTTCTATTGAATCTTTCTACTAAACCGTCACTCTGAGGACGATACGGATTAGTCCTAGTGTCTCAGAAGTTCAATAACCATCTTAACGAGGAGTGATCCATACGTAGAGTAAAATCAGTTCCCCATAAGTAGTGTATACTACTACTGCTAGCAACTCATGTCTGGTTCTGCAATAGTGCGTTGAGTTTTACTCAAAGTATTACTAGCAAATGCTATCGGTACTTCTACTCCATTTTGGACCTGTGATAGAGCAGCACCAATGCTTTCGTTGCTAGCATCTGTATCCAGTATGAAATGATCCGTTTCATTCGGATATTTCAATACTGGAGTACTCGTGAACAGATCCTTCAGCTTTTTAAAAGCTAGATCCTGTTCATATCCCCAAGGAAATTTTTCCTTGGTACTTCCTGGGGTCCAGTTAGCCAGAATCTGCAAAGGATAACTAACCCTAGAATAATTCAGAATAAACTCCCGATAATAGGAACAGAATCCCAAGAATGACCTGACTTCTTTCGGGGTTCTGGGTCTACTCCAATTCGTAACTGATTCTATCTTCTCTGGATCAGCCTAGTTCTTCCTTCATTTGAAATGATGCGGCCCAAATAATTCATGGACTGTTTGAACAAACAACATTTCTTAGGTTTTAGTTTAAGACCATTAGAAATGATTCGTTCCAAAACTAACTTGAGGTTATGAGAGCATTTTCCGAATGATTTTCCAAATACTATCACGTCATCAAGGTATACTAGACACTTTTTCCACAGTAGAGTTTCCATCATTGCTTCAATGGTGGCTGGTGCATTGCACAAACCAAAAGGCATAACATTGTATTGAAACAATCTGATATGGCTAGAAAATGTTTATTCCATATCTGTAGGATTCATTCCTCCTTGCCAATATCCAGATTGTAAATCTAGAGTACAAAACCAGCTATTACCACCTAGGGAATCAATGGTCTCATCTATTCTGGGCAATGGATATGAATTCTTTTTCGTTATGCCATTCAACTTCCTGTAATCAATACAGAACTGAATGGACCATCTTTTTTGGTTACCATGCATACAGAACTATCCCAGGGACTGTTAGAAGGAATGATCACATCCTGTTTTAACATCTTATTGATCTCCTCTTCTGCGACTCTTTTCTTAGCCAGAGGTAATCGTCGATACAGAATTTTAAAAGGTTCCGCATCTCCTGTATCGATATTATGCAAAACCTTCATGGTTCGCCCTAAAGGTTCACCAGGTTTAGCAAATGCATTCTTGTATTACTCCAACAACTCAGGCAGTAGATTCCTCTTATGTTCCGGATCCTCAAGATGAGTTTCCTCATACAACTTTTTCAAACCGTCTGAGATATCCTCGGGATCATTGGATTTCGGTAATTTAAGGCTACTATCTGTGAATGTTACGGAAAGTGTTACACTTCCAAAAACGTCCCCCATCTTTAAATAGATAGGTCTAGTACTCTGGTTCAAAACCGGTACTACCGTCCAGGATGCGTTAGCCATGATAGTATCCACGGACGTTAATCGGACACTAGACAAGGCTGTCACATCCGGCTCAATTACTGCGGTCTGATTCCTCATCGCCGGATCACTTCGTAGAAGTACATCACAAGCTACGCCACTGAGGCCATACTGCTTACTTGTCACAATACACACCTTACTTTCACAGGGAAAAACTGCCCTGTGACCTAGGCACAGGTTTCTTGGCCTTACATTCGGCAGCATAATGCCCCAGAGTTTGAAACATCTCCTCTGAGATTTATCCACCCGGGGGCATCTCAGAGCTTCAGTCAGACGAGTGACTAAGGTCTCTACTAAATCCGTGGGCATGGCTGAAGCAGCCACAGTTGGAGAACTTACAGTTTTAGTTACCTGGGGGCGGCAAACAGCAGGTTTATAAGTACCCGGTTTACTCTTGTCTTGCGGACCTATTTTACGATACCACTTCTGGCGGTAATATTTGCCTGCGATTTGAACCGTGCCGATGTGTTCCCCATTTTCAGACACATACTCATCATCAGAATTGACATCCTGCAACTCCACATGAGCTATCTGACCCAGTCCAGGAGCCATAGTGGTTGCCTCTGAATACTGTATGGGGGCTGTCCGCAAAGGATTATGGGGTAAACCCATAATCTCTTTTTTCATAGCCATTGATGGCCATAAATAGATCATCCTTCCCCAAATCCCATACTACTTGCTTATGGTCATCATCCTGCAATCCCCCAAATAATTGTGTAAACAACTCTTGCAGGTAACAATCATCATCATGAGCCCATTTTGGTAGAGCTTTAGACAACAGATCTTGCAGTTCTAATCCGAAAACCTTGTGGGATTCTTTCGGCTTCTGAGTCCTTTTCTTGAAAGTGACCCACAGAGCTGAATAGATCTTTCCATATCACATTAGGATCATAAGCAGGGGGGATCCTAGCCATTCTCCTTGCTGGATTAGCGCAGCCTCGAAGCCTATCAGCTTCTTGCATACTCCAATCCTTGATCTCCATACCATCAGCACACTTTCGGTAGCAGTCGATACCCAAGTTTTGGATACACTGACTCCTATCGAACACACTCTGCATTGCAGCAGGCATAGAGGCTCTACGCTTAGGTTTTCTTCCATCCCCTCTTGATCCAGAACTTCCGAATCCTGATCCTCCTGGCGGTCCACCAGGGGGTCCATTCCGACCTGCTCCAGAGGCTCCTCCTGCAGATCCTCCAGGCCCACCAGCATAGGTGGTAGATCCGTGACCATACGGTTGATTACCAATATGATTAGGATGATAACCATTTTGGTTTTGCCCTTTTCTGACCATTTCCAGTATTGGTTCATCCAGAACCTCTGGATGGGCCTTGGCCACTGGGTACAGAAGTAAGTATTTTGAGTCACATTCCCTCTCAGGCCTGTTATCGCAATCCGGGATAAAGGTACCGGCTGAGAAGTCACCCTTGGTTGGGATGGCACAGCATATTGATTAGGTATCTGTGCTCGCACTATATTCAGACCGGGATCGGGATAAGGGAATCTGGGTCCTGCCGGAGTGCTATGGCCAGGTTGCAAATAATAAGAGGAGGCGTCAGCAAACCTCTTACTGGAGCCACTGCCTGGGGTACAGGTGGTGGAGTCATACTCTGTGTAGTTACCACTACAGGAGCACTGGTCCGGGGCGGGTTTATTATGCCACTCAGATCAGGTACGGGTGGCGCACCATCATTAACAAACGGTTTAAATCTGACTGGTGAGCTCTGCTGTAGGCTAGTTGAGGTAGCAGCTATCTGATCCGATGGTATTGCTACCATTTCATCATTATCATTCAACATACGTAAAACGACGTTTGGGTCTATATTCATTATAGACTTTTGTACTGCTTCTACGTACTTATCTAATGCCATTACGTTAACACCGTTCTGTCAGTTTATTGTTTGCCCCCCCCCCTCCACTATTATAGAAATATAGATATGACTCTGTGTCTGTACGGGGAGCTACACATGGGAGGTAGATGGGTGTGTGTGTGTGTGTGGGGGGGCATTACATCGAAGATACAACAAGCACTGCCAAGGCTCCACTAATGTCACAGCCAAGGCAGCATTACATGTGGCAAAATACCCATTAATAGTTGATTGATCCCAAAATACAATTTAAAGGTTTGGCCTCCACCTTTCTTTTTGCACGCAATAATATTGGGTTTGACTTTTCATTCAACCCAAAACTCAACATTGTTGTCGAAGCTATCTATATCTAAGTTACTGAGACTGCCTTAAGGTGACCTTTGGGAGAATTAGCCATAAATAGATACATTTTAAGTTTAATACCACAGCTCCATTAGTTTAACCAAGGACCCCAGTATAGCACAAGCCCATACTCCACCATTGACCGCAGAAATCACCCTTATGAACCACACTCTAGAATTGTCATGTGTTGTTATTCTTGATGAGAATGACAAGAACTAATTCATACATACATATCATGCTACATAACACATGATTTATCCAGGCCTCTGTCGTCAGTGTCGGTTTATAAGTACCAAGTTGAGCAGAAGATATGGCACAGATCTTGGTTAGTATCATACATAGAGAGCAGTGATGATTACATAGAGCCCCTGGAGGGAGTGACTCTACTAGAGTGCATATGGCTATTAGTATTTCAGTATAGCAAACTTAATACTGTAAAATGACTTTGTCTCTGCTCTGAACCTGTTATATTGCTGTAGCTGCTTTCTTTATTTTGGCCGATGGGTAATTCTTCCTATAGTCCCCTGCACCCATCAGCGTGGTACGAGTATATAGATAGAACTAAACGACCGTGGTGTAAGAGGTGGTCGATCCACCATGAGGGAGTTGTCTCCCGAGGGGTGGATCAGCCACCGAGGGCACCAGGGGAGTTTAGTTCTATATTTATTTTATGTTTTTACAGTGTCTAATTAACTGAAAATTAGCAAAATCCGTTACCGTAGTCCCCCGTACGAGCGGCGGTCCGCCATTTTGAATGTTTACATGCACCCAGAACGAGGCTGCAGTGGTGGATCTGCCGCTGTGGTGGATCGACACACGTTACGCCACTGGGGGTGTGGCGATCGACGACTCAATGCTATCTCTACGGGAAGAAGTTATTCACATAAAATAAAGATATTTATTTCATGTTGGAAGCAGTGGAATATGGACACCCCATAGACTTTAACAAAGGAGCTCCGTATCTCACACACCCCATGAGATAACCCTGTCCCCTATATCACGGCCGCTAACAGCACTTCAAATGGTCTTGAACATGGACATACTCTTTATTTTATGTCCGTTAAAATGAGTTTTGAACATTTCTGACTCAGGTAACATGAAATAAATACAAAGGTTCACTCGTAGGGGGTCTGAGTGAGTCTGAGTGAATCAGACCCTCTACTCATGAACCTTCGTCTATGTATATACCTCTGCTTGGAAAAGATCCCTATTTATATGTGCATTAGTTAAAGATGTATATTTAATTAGGGTTTCAAATACCATATCCATAATACATATCATCTGCCTTCTACATTTATCTCAAGTTGAATACAACACCCCAATAGGTTTAACCAGGAACCTCTGTATCACACTTCCAGTGTGATAACCCTTCCCCCTATCACACTACCAGGTAGATCATTGCAAAATTAATGGTCACATAATTAATGGTGAAATGATTACTAATGCTAGATAATAAAGTTTTGAACATTTCTTGAGATAAGTACAAAGGAGCACTTGAAACACAGACATCTATTTTCTTAGATTGTAACTCTATAGCTATGAATGGCATGATGTGCCCTTCAAAGACTCATCTATAATCACAGTGATAAGAATGTCCTGGTACTAAGATGAAGGTCCGTAAAAATTACAGTGACTTCTGAAAAATAGTGACTGTGTAAGATTAACGAAGAATAATTGACATCTATTGCTACCAATGAATTTTTTTTTTATACAGAAGATTTTTAACAGTGTAGCTTAAAATGAAGCTACTACGCAGGTATCTGCACATATAGGTTGAACTGATCAGAATGGCACCATGTTTGGTAGGCACACACATACATTAGTCATTAATACCCAATTTGTGTATACTTACATCTTGATTTAATTTAGATTTTTCCGACTTTCTTGTATGGTGAAAAATTGCTGTCATTTTTCATGGGAAGAGGTACCTTGAAAAAATTATGTGTTGTATGAACTCCAAACGACATGGAAATGTTAGATAGGATCCCCCACTAAGAAAAAAAATAGTTTATGATATTCTAGGGCTGCTTAGATAAGCAGTAAATTACATGGTAATTTGAGAAATTGCCCAAAAATGCACAATTTTGGCAATTTTTCACCTTTTACCCTCACTTCTCTAAGGATTATAGGCCGACATAAGCAAATTTGTCAATTTTTTGAGGCTCCAGATGTTTTCTATCAAATATGACTAGAATAAAGAAGAATGGAGCTTTAACTTGTTTATTGCAACTCCCTGAAGGTAAAAAGACCCAAAAACATTGTGTCTTAAATCAGCCCATATACGCGCATGTGGGGTGGTTTTTCCCATTATTACTTAAGGGGTGCCCCCCACCCCATACATTACCACTACCCCACCCTTCCCTACCCCTACCCTACCCTACACCATTCACACTTACCTACCTAATTTTTTTCTCCGCCTCCTTTGCTCTAGCTTGAACATCAAAGGAAAATTGTTTGTTATTCAACCACGAACCAGTGAGCGGCAATGGGATGTGTGCTGTCGCGTTGATGGTTGTGGTGGCGGTCGGGGAGGTGGTGACGGCGGCGGCAATGGAGGCTCGCCCTCTCCTACCCTTTATACACTACTGGCTGGCCGCGTCCCTTTACCTGACTCGTCATCGTCACCCAGGCTGCGAGCTAGTTTTCCCAGCAGATGCTTTACATAAGGAAAGTGACTTAACATCAGCTGTGATAGTGAATACACATTCCAGATCTATTAGATTCTTATGTAAAGGTGGGCTCCTTGACTATGCGTGATTAACACATTTATTAGTGGGAGAATTTGACACCTACAAGTGTACACTGGAGGAGGCCATCCTCTTCCTTTTGAAAGTGTCATTATGGACCATAAAACTTTAGACCTGGAGTGTATGGTTTCCCTGTACATTTCATTTAGCAACCCTGAAGAAAGGGTGCCAAAGTGTTAGAAGGGTCATTTGCTTGAAACCACTGACCACAGCTATAAGACTCCCATTGAGAAACCATTAGTAAGGCGCTTTGTTGACCTTGCCAGGTTCTGGTGGACAACTTTTAGATCAACACATCCAGTTGAGTGTAGAACTGATCCCAGGCTATTGAACTGGTGTCAATAGACGCTGGTCGAGGCTGCGGAGGTGGTGGTGGTGGGGAAAATGTTATGTCGAGGGGTACGCGTGTCATGGTAGGGTGCAGCATGTAAAAGGTTAATTGGAACATGTTGATAGGGTCATTTATTTTTGTAACCTTGCGGTGGGGAGAACGTTATGATGTGGGGGAGGGGGTAAACTTTGTTGCCTTTTCTTTTGATCCTTACACCTGAAAGCAAAATTGGTTTATTATTATACAAGTACGCAGCAGTGTCCAGTGTTTGATGCTGGTGAGTTGTAGTGGGAGAATGTTATGATGAGTTGGACTGGAGGTTTCCCTTTGATCCTAAAAGATATGGCACGCATGCCATGGCAGGGTGTACCATGTAAAAGGCTAATAGGAACATGTTGATAGGTTCATTCATGGAGAATGTTACAATAAACAAACTGGGAGGTAAAATGCAACATGATCGTGGAGCATGTGGCATAGGCATGACTTGCCAGATCTTTTTTTTTCACTTTATACATGGAATCGTTAATTATGCAAACATGGTGTAATCCATAAGTTTGAACATGTTAATGATGACGAGTAAGCTGGGAGGAGGTAAAAGCTAACCATCCTTAATGGGCAAATCTTACACCTGTCTCTTTTTTTATCCTGGAGCACAGGCATCAATGGCAGAGAATGTTATGATGAGTGGGATTGGAGATGTAGGGGAGAAGGTAAAATCTAACGTTTGCCTTTGATCCTGGAGCACAAGTATTTTTTTTTTTTTTACGCTTGTAGCTTGGTAAAAAAAAAAAAAATCCAACGCCTTACCATAACCATAGCGTGCAGCATGGAGCCGACGCCATAAAGTTGATATAGGGGCAAAACATGCAGCGTGTGCCATAAACATTACAAAGAGGTTGTGGTGAAAAATGTTATGATTGAGTAGGACTAAAGGTAGGATGGGTGTTAAATCTGACGACTGGCTTTTATATTGGAACACAGGTACCATTGGGTGTGCTGCTGCCTTTTGATCTTTTGGAGCATGTAGCACAGATGGTCGTGAACAGCTTGTAACATGTAAACTGCTAATTTGTACATGGTGATATGCAAAATGCAGGGGTCTATCTTTTAATGGTATGGTAAAGGGAGTGAAATCCAATCCAGCATATTCTATGTTATGCCTGCTCAGGCGCATTGCCTGCTTTTACCACCCTTCATGTTAGCTCAAACATAAAAGCAAAAAAATCGTTTATTATACAACCAGTTTGCAGTGGTTATTGTTGTTGTTGTTGTTGTTGTGGGGGTTGTGGTGGGAAAATGTTATGATGAGTGGGACTGGAGGTAAGGATGAAATCCACACTTGTCTTTTGATCCTGGAGGACAGATGGCAATTGCAGTGGTGCAGCATGCAAAATAGGGTGGGTTGTAAACTACTAGTTTTCAAAATGCTGAATGGGAACATTTTTTTTAATTGTGTGCCATGTAAAATGATGTTCAGTGACAAGGACATTTTCTTTTTTTCAAAAATGATGAGTGAAAAAAAAAAGAAATTTAACCTGTGAAAAGTACTTTACAGTGACATGGAAAATAGCCATTTTTCTTTCTTTTGAAAAAAAAGAAGCCATGGAGCACATGGAAACTGAGATTTTTTTTTAAAAAACAACTGCGCTGTTAAAATCAACTTTTTTAAACAAAAATTAAAAAAAACTTATTCTTTGTTACTTTTACTTTTTTTACCAACAGGTAAAACAAAAACCAAGAGGAATTTTTTTTCTTCAGTAAGGGGTAAAATGGTTAACAGGATAAGCTGTGACAACTTTGCAACCTTCAGTGGATATTTGAGTTACCACCCTCACTATATGACAACAGCCTAGTGAGGAGTGACCAATTTCAGTTCTGAACACCCTTTCATAAATGATTCTGTTTCTGACAAGGGGGGATAATGTAATTCTGTCCGCCTGAAACACTTCTACCAAAGTGGGATCAATAAAAACTGAATTTCAACCCTTGGACTTTTTTTAGAAACAAAGTTTTCTGCCTTTCATGCATGAAAGAGATTGAGGACACACAGGGTATGGCGTTACGTCTTATAATGTGCATTACAACATTGTGAGTAAGCTCAATCGCTGCTACCTGCCAATTTTTACTTTTTGTGATCAATTTTTTTTATGGGTGGACAAAAGGAGTGTTTGTCATTCTTTATCAAAGGTGCTGTGTTGTTTTGAAGGAAATATTCTCTAAAATTTAAATTGGGAGTAATAAACGCATCTGAAGGATGATGTTCAGGACAATACTGCAACAGTTGAAACAGCTTACCTTGTTCTACACCACCCCTAATGTCTGAAAAAAAACCTCCCTTCTCTTTTGTGAGAAGTGGATAAGCTCAGAGGTAGTAGAGCAGGAGTCAGGATCAGCTGAGCAGTGAGTGACCCTTGCATCGTCAATGCTCACAGTGGCAACTAGGTGGTCAGTTTAAGTGGGGGTAATACATACTGGGGAAAAGGGGGTGGGAGGAAAAAAGCTGCTCAACACACTGCACACGTGGTAACTTGGCGGGCAGTCTAACATAAACAAAATGAGTTGCATATACAGGCTCATTAGGCTGCTACAGGAGGGAGGAGGGAAAGAGGGTTTATAAGGAGTGGTGAGCGGCTCACTGACCATCACATGAGCACTTTTACCACCACCACCATTTCCACAGTCATGCCAAGCAAACTGAAAATGAGAGCTAAGAAGCTACCACCCCTTAAACTGCAGCGCTCTTCTACAGAGGGCTCTTCCTCTGCACCTTGTTATAACATAGTAGTGGACGATTGCCGCGCTGAGGAAGCACCACCATCGTTTTACTTGCCACTGACCCTGGATAAAACTCCAGAGGTGGAAACCTTAATGCGCACAGTGGATGGGATAGTAGGGAGAATGGTGAGTCTAGTTTTGACATACCCGAGTTTATTAATCCCGCAACGTCTAC